>CM042156.1:68239052-68366552 GCA_023376005.1 Doryteuthis pealeii
GAGGGTTCGTACTAATTTATTTTTCTAAAACACAATAAAAATAAACAAAAACAAGGTTACTAATACAGACAAAACCCGTGTTATTTTTAGTCGAAGCCCGACAGATTTAAAGTAGTCAATTAAGTATTTCCGACAATATCCAGTTATGAACATTTCAAGAATTTTTTAATGTAAGTACGAAAAATTGTAAACAAAACACCCTGAGTGTTTTGTTTATCAAAATGACATGATTGAAAAGAAATGACCCGAAAAGTTGATATCCCATAAACAAAAACAACTAACATTTAAATATTATTAAAATACAATTTAAAATATTCCTCAGAATTTGTCTTACAAATTAAATTTAAGTTTTATGATTTTACTCTTTATTGGACAATCATCGAACAATGTTTTCTATTAAGTCAATAAACATCGCTGAGAAAGTTAACTCTTTTAGTTTAGTTAGTGCAACTTTTCAGTCTGAAAAATTAGCATGTTTAAATATCATAGATTTCATAGGTGACATTTAAACTTTTATGAAAAATTGTCAATAGAGTTTTTCTTCAAAACTTATTACTTTATGTGTCTAATTAGGTTTGCATTAAATAGATATTTATTCTAAAATCTAAAAATAAACCTTTAAAATTAACATCAAAATATTTTTTATTTTAAATGAATTTATATATTAATTTTTCATAGTAAAAATACTAAATTAAAGTTTTGAAATAAAATAACTGATGCATTATAAAATTCATTAATTGATAAATCAATACTGAAAATTTCATTAAAATCGGATAATTACCTGATTTTTTGGTAATTTTTTTTTCCATCCCAAATGTTATGTTAAAATTGTAAACAAGCGCCTAAAACCATTGAAAAAGAGGCTGAATGCCGGATTGCCGAAATTGACCCAAACAAATAGTTTTAAATCTTTTAAAAATAAACTGCATATGTAATGATATTTTTCTTTTTTTAATGATCATTATTATGTTACTACTTATCGATTTAGACAAAGTTTGACCTCAAAATAATAGATTTAATTATTTTTAATTCGCTTTAAAATTCCTAGCAGACGACAAAAACGCCAGTCCCTAATTTTTTTAAAAGAACTACTGAAAACGTTGGCGGACCTGACCATCTAAATTCGTTTTCCTTCAATAATTATTATCGATTACACACCAATCTATCAGATTGTAAAAAAAAAAAAATTCTTAAAAGTTCTTTATTTTTTTAGTTTTCAGGGGTGCCCATTTCCCCGTATAAGTTTATAGTAAATGATCCCCCATATTGGAACCGCTCTACCTTAACAGTTGGCTGAACTTGCACAAAGGTGTCAAAATTAAGGTGACCAGAAAAAACAGAACCCAAAATTTTGTAATAAAACTGAGTTTTAACTGTGGGGATCTATTGGTTAGGGTTAGGGTTGGGATTTAGGGTTAGTTTAATGGAAAATGAATAAATAATTTGGGTTCTGTTTTTTCTAGGTCACCCTGTATACCATTGACCCAGATAAAAAAAAGAACCACAAATTTTGTAATAAAACTTAATTTTAACTAGGGGGTTAGGTTAGGTTGGGTTTAAGGTTAGTTTAATGGAAAATAATAAAAATAATTGGGTTTCCGTTCAAGCGGTTCCGATATGGGGGATCGATTTACTATAAACTATACTAGGAAATGAGCACCCTGAAAACTAAAAAATAAAGAACTTTTAAGAATTTTTTTTTACAATCTGATAGATTGGTGTGTAATCGATAATAATCCACTGAAGGAAAAAATGATCAGGTCCACCAAAACGTTTTTTAAACAATGTTTTAAAATACTATCTTAAGTTTACGCAAAAATAGATATTGCAATACGAAGAATTTACATTTTCGATTCTCAGCTTCTTTTTAAACTCAACATGCAATTAAGAACTAGATGTGAATTGTTGTCATGTACAAAAAGTTGTGGAAAAATTAAAATTGTTTCAAAACAAGTTTATGGTTACTTTTTCATTTGAATAAAATGGCGAAATCTTTCAACTACTAATATGAACACAATTTTAATTCTGAGCTTCTGTTATTATTAGAGTTTTTAAGGGCTAAAAGTAAAAATAAAATAAAATTGACAAATACTTATTCATAGATTGGTCAGAGCAGATTTTTGGCTTTTTTTTGTGAAGGGGGGTTAAAATTGTTTTGTAAAAACAAGGATTTTTCAACAAATTGGGTATACTTACAAGAACGTGTATTACATAAGTAACATTTTTTGTTTATCTTATTTTCCTTTCCTTACATGTGTCTAATTCGGTTGTAATTTAAATATATATTACATTGTTAAGTTTTTCTGTTCTATTAGGTACATGTGATGTTACAAAATTTACAAAAAAACAAAAAAAAAAAAAACAAATATACAAACGAATACTTTCAATTTGTTGTATAATAATATGTAATAATTTTAAACTATAAAACAGAAATACAAAATCCTTTCTAACTACTGTCTTCCACTTTCTCTCTCACTCCCTGCTGATCAAATTTCATTTAGTCCGGTCATGGACCGGGTACTTTAGTTAGTATATATATATATATATATATTATATATATTCCTTTTACATTTGTTTTTTCTCTCTAGAATTGTCCCTCCTACCTTTCCTCTTCACATCCGCTTTACCTATTGAAATATATGTAGTTATTATCACTGACTTATTCACAAAATCTGTTTTTAGATTTTGATGGCATGTTAACCCATCTAGGGTTATTTTATGCCTAGAGGTTAGGGAGTTATGTTCATTGTGCATTCATATTTACATTTTTTATGTAATTGTTTCTTCCACTCCAGGTCAAAATGGACCTGAGAGTAATGGCAATGAAGGGGTACTCCATACTTTTCAGATCTCCAGAACTGTAGCCTCACTATCAGATGCAGTTAAGTATCACATTCAAGACACCCCTTGTCCAGGTGGGTGTCTTACTCTTCTGCAAGTGATACAGTCAGTATACTCTCAATCTTTAGAGAATCCTGTTGATTGTTGAAAAAATGTCAGATGACAGTTTATTATAATGGAGATTTGGTATCTGCCTATAACCAAAACTACATCACTGCTTACATCACAATACCCTCAGGAATTGTGTAAGTTTATCAATGAGAATTTAATTTATAGTCAATATCATTAATACATAGAATAAATCTTATTAATTAATGATGTCTCTATGAAAATTTGAGTTCGATTTGCCTCAAAACTGCCCATGTTATTAGTGTGTTTAAAATCCTTCAAAGTGTCTTTTATATCATTAAGAAATAAAAGTTTACATAATGTATGATGTGGTTAATTTGCACATTGATTTTAACAAAACCGGGTTTAATAAATAATTACTTGGTGTTATTGATCTCTAATATATTTTTATTCTCCAATGTATTAAAATCAATCCTATGAGTGATTTTATATAGAAACCAATTAAATATTAAAATAAGTGTAATCTTTTTATATGCATTCTTATTTAATTGTGTTAATCTTTCTAATTGAAATATTTCATTACATTAAAACTTACACCAGGGGTGGGGGTGGGGCATATTCATACTAGTGACTCTAACAAACATTTTCCATCAAGAAACTTTTAAAAAGATGAAAATGATTGTAACTAATCAATATTTGATTTATAATCAGCAAAGTCTTTTTTAATTTTTTTAATGTTTCAATGTTTATTTTCGCCCCTCATCATCACATTATCTATCAGTGTGCTTAAAAGTTCTCGTCCATACCATACTTTCCAGTGACATGATTCAGTCAGTGCTTAGAAATAAAAAGTGCAAGGATCCTGAAAAATTTCACTTTACAATGTCAAAGAATATTCTTTCCAGCTACAATGATTATGAGAAGTTGGTCAGACCAAGAACTTTTCAGTTCTTATTCACATATTAACCCCCCCAACCCCCCTCCTTTTTAGCTATTCAATAGTAGTAAAGTCTGTGGAGTGACGAATTCTCACTATCAACCGAACAACGAAGGCATCTATCCCCTTTTTGCCAAAACTAGACCAGGGAGATTGTTTTTGCTGCTCCCAGTGTTTTACTGCTTAGATCAGATTACTCAAGTTGTGTTACTCATGTGCTGGGTTGGTGATGACCGGTATCAAACATTAAACCTAGCAATTCCTAGGCAAATACTCTATCAACTGAGCTAAACCAATTTAATACTAATAATTTTAAAATTAAAGTATTTTGCTTTTTATAAGTAAAATAATTAATTATAGGAGAAGAATTTTTTTATTTTTTTTAAGCCTAGGGTTGCTCCTTGTCCTTCCTGTTAGGTTTGGATTTCAGCCTTATAAGATTATAACTCATATATAGGAAATACCAATTTTTTTCCTAAAAACTTGTTCTATACAAAAAATACAAAAAACAAATATATATAGTCCTTCTAAATATGTGTCTTACCATTCTGAACCAGATAGCTACATCCTTCTCTAGTTTAATAAAAGGACATATTTGGCTTAAGTTTTTTAAGGTCAAGCATAGGGCCGTTCTGATTTGAGCCTCTAAAAACAATACATAACAAGACTAACAGTCAAAAATTCATGTGCATTCCACAGAATCAAATCTTTATCTGAATTGTAATAAATATATCACTGACTTCATATGAATTCAATTGTAAAAGCATCGATTTGATTGGTTGATTTTATAGCACATGAACCTGAGTTGGGTTATTTAATGTTGAAGTCAATCTGCATTTTTTTCTTCAGGATGAATGCAAGCAAATATTATGATTTAATAAAAATAATCCTTTGTAAACAATTATAGCTTCAAGTAACTATTCTTAATACAAATAATTTTTCAAATAGTTATCTCATTTCAAATAACTTGCTATTTAATAATCATTTGTAAACAATTAGACAGCCTCAATTAATCGTTCTTATTTAATACTAATAATTTACAAGTCTTTATGTGGTTTCAAGTAGATATTCTTATCAGTTACAATTTGTACATAATTATGTGGTTTCAAGTATTCTTATCTAATACTAATAATTAACAAGCAATTAAATCTCACAAACATTTTTTGTGCAAGCAAGTATAGTTGCAAATAACTAAGTAATTAATAATCACTTGTCAACAATTATAAATTCAAATAAACTATTTGATGAGCATTAAAGAGTCTTTGTGTCAAATACTTACCCAAGACAACCCTTTTTTCTTTGGTGGGTGGGGGGGGGTCTTACTCCCTACAAGAGATGCAAACAGCATATTCTAAGCCTCTCCAGAGGTCAGCAGAAGCACTGAATGATTTCTAATGGCATCAACCCATCTAGGGTTATTTTATAAAGAATCATATTCATTGTATATTCATTGTATACATTTTTTTGTCTTTTTTTTTTGCACATGGTCCTATCAAAAGGGTACTCCACACTTCCCCAGAACCGGAGCCTCACCACAGAGACAGCTTAGTGTCATACCCAGAACACTCCTATTTGAGGGAGGGGGGTCTCACCCCTCTGCAGGGGATACAGTCAATGTATTCTAAACCCTATTTAATGCTACAAGTATTGATATATTGCAATAACTGTAAACAAAGAATGTAATTCTAAAAATTCAAATGGTTAAATCCCAGCTATTTTAAAAACAAAATTTCATTGGTCAACATTACAAATAAAAGACATGAAATCTGTCGGCATAAACACAGGCATTCGGTTCACCGTTAATGGGGGTGGCCTGGGAAGATCCACCTACTTTTTAAATATAATCTTGTAAATCAGTCATTGACAAAGAAAGAATAAAAATAAATCCTAACAAAAAAATAGAAACATGTTAACAATGGAACTATTGAAAATATTTGAACATTACAGACATCAAAAAAACAAGTACTGCAATAATTTAGCATTGTGACGGCCTTTTAAGTACATGAGAACAAAGTTTGACTGTGAATAGACTGTAAACAAACTATTAATGAAAACATGTGAGCAATTTCTGTCTGAATTTCTCAGATGAGGTCTTCTTACAATTTGTGCTGGCCTGTCGTGGAATCACAGCTATGGAGTCCAAAGCAATTCTTGTATTATTGGAGTTGGAGGCAGTCAAAATGTACTCACTCCAAATCGAAATAAATTTAAATTGTAGTATAAAATTTTCTATTTCATAGATAATAATTTGATTAGCCTTTCTTTTTGGTTATATTTTGATTTAAGTTCTTTGCAAATTTTACAGTATAACAAATGATAATAAAACCACGCACTTCTGTTGGTAGACTAGAGGCGCTCATGGCATAACAGTTATCATTTTAGGAGCTTGCATTTCCATAGTACTGATACTATTGGGAAAGGTATGAACCCAACTATTCTTCCCCCAGCTATGGGTAAATAGTAGGGTAGACAGGGTTCTTTAGCCTTGGTATGGCAAAAGATCTAGGTGAAAGAAAACTCAAATCAAGTGTACTCCACTAAAAAATTGACCTTGTATCACATCCTGCTTGAGGTGAATGAATTGGGTAAATACATACAACTTACCTTACAACCCATAGATCTATAAGGAAAACCTGAGGTTATAGTGGTAAATCTGACAAGTAGCACTTGGAAAGCATCAGGCGAGCTTATCATCTCAAAGTCCAGTGTGGTTTATCACGTTCACAACTTTGGCAAAAGCATCTGAATTGTGCCTCATGTTATCAAAATATTGCAAAACTTTTGACTCACTGTCGTAAACAAGATATTGAAACCTTTAAAAGTTGCTTATTGGCAAAATTATCTCTTAACTCTGATCCTAATGGGATGTAAAATACATCTGTTTATAATAGCAGTTAATGTCTGTAAATAATCCCAGTTGTTTGTTACATAATAATATTATTTGGACATTTTTGTGTTTAAAAAAGGAGGTCTAAAAGAAATATATGTATATATGCAAAAATTGGATAGTATCAGTTAAATAAAGATGACTGCATATGCATGTGCCCAGACTGAAATACTCTTGGATAGATTGAGCTGAACAGTGAAATTTAACACAGACATTCATTTTGACCCCAGGAGTGAAGTAGTCACAATGGAATTGGACTTTTTTTTGTGGTGGTGGTGGTGGTGGTGGGAGTTAAAATTTTACATAAGGGTATATCAAAAGTACTTTTATATTTTACAGACCTTTATTACAAAATATATCCTGGTATACCACTAAACTGAATCTGATTGTAAGGTTTCAGTTCTGGAGATCTGGGGAGTGCAGAGTACCCTTTTATTACCTATGCCCTGTCAGTGAGGCTTAGAATATACTGACTGTATCCTCTGCAGAGGAGTAAGACTCTTCCAAAAAGGTGTATGGATATCTGGGGAATACATAGTACCTCTTCATTACCATTAGTCCCAAATCCACTTTGACCCAAAGTGGTAGTACCCCTGTTAGAGTTTCATCTGTAGGTCAAATAGATCTATCTAAACATTATTTGTATTCAATAGGACTGTGAGCAAAAAAAAAATCTTAAGAAACAACTAAACAAAAAATGTAAATATGAATGTGATTCCCTAACCTCTATGTATTAAGTAAACATATACGCATTTAAAGATTATCTCTGATTTTGTTATATTATATATATATATATATATATATATATATATATATATATAGGATAGCATAGACACTGTCCATTTCTCAACTATGAGATCACATAGGCAAGAAACTGATAGTCACTGAGCATTTTTGACTGTGTCTGCACTATCTTAAACTTAGATAGATATATATTCTATTGATATTGAGCACTGTTTATTTATATATATATATATATAATATATATATAATAATAAAAAAAGAAAAGCAAATAAGAAAAGTGCATAAAAAAGTGCTAGATGCTACTATGGCAGAGCAGGTCTAAAATTCAAAATATTCAAATTAGGAACTCAATATCCATTATTAAAGGTTCATGAGGATCACACACACACACACACATATATGTATAATAGTATCAATTTCGAAGTATCTTTTTGAAGATACTTCAAAATTGATTAGACATTGGACACTATTTTATACGCATTGTAATTGCCTTTAAAATATAAATAATAATAACAATAATATATATATATATATATATATATATTATATATATACATACATGAATTGTTATAAAACTATTATTAAAATTAAATCTTTAATTTTTTTTTCATTTACAGAATTAAATGATGGTATTTATTTTGAGGCATTATTTTAAACTGTCAAATTCAGTAAATAAAACAATATCTGACCATGATGCCTAAAACTAGTTTTAAAGTTTTAAGGGTGGTGACTTCTCTCTTGAAAGTGGATGACATGCATTTATCTAGTTTATAAATAGTGATCGATTTATCAATAGTGATGGATACTTTTATGTCTCAGAAGTCTGTCAGCATGACCTTCTTTACTGACCACTGTACTCAGATCTTTTACTTTATCAGAGAATCAGTGACTTTCTACACTATGGATTGACTTTTCAACTAAGGTTCATAGTGGCAAACCCATGTTTATCTTATTAGCAAACATTATTTGTCTAAAACATGATTCTCTGTGCACATCATACATTCTTCTGTGAATTTCCCAGGGTTTGAATTTTAAAACAAATATTTCTGCAAGATTAAAATATTTTTTGATAAAAACCAATTCCAAAAAATGCAGTGTTTACATTTATGAAAAAAAAAATTCAGAAAAAAATTATTTTGCTTTGTTAAAAAAAATTGCTCTTATTTATTAAATGACACTTGTATTTTGAAAACTTTTTTTTTTTTTTTGCTTTTAAATTTTAATAAATCCTAACAATCTTTAATTTAAATTTATCTTTTAAACACATGTATTGATATGCTTAGTGGATGGGAAGATATTTAGTTGAATCCTCATTCTCCAAGGACCAATATCAGCATTAGTATATTTATGTTATACTAACACTTACAACACGTACAAGAACATCTATCCTTTTATATACATAATAAACACACAAGTAGTATTAAAATAAAGAATACACAAACATGTCCCATTATAAAATCATACACGTATTATTCCATGAACAAGCAGTATGTGGAAGGCACAAAATGAAAAAGGCTTACTTGACAAGAGTGAGTAATATAGCCATGTGTCTTTACCATTCTAGGGTAGGATCTCTCTGTTTAAAGAACAAAGCCAAAAAGAGGTTGAGAAGGGGATTTTGGGATTATCATGTGGCACTCCTATGAACCCCTTACAGACATATCAATTCTTTAAAGGAGATAATTATTTTTATGTATCCCTACATATGTGTGAATTTTTAAGATCAAATTTTTAGCAGGTTGACCAAAAAAGATTTATTGAAATCCGAGTATGACAAAGGGGTTTCTGGGACTGTCATGTGACACTCTAGTGAACATGCCAATTCTCTAAGGGAGATAATTATTCATTGTATCCATATATGTGTATATATTGAAATGCCTGTGGTGTAATGGTTGTTGTCAAAGGAAATGAACATGGCGACACGTGTTCAAATCCTGGACGAGGCTGGCTGCATTTCATATGGCATTCTTACCCTTGGGAAAGGAATGAATCCAACTATTATCCCTACAAGTATGGGTAAACAGTAGGGTAGATTAGGCTCTTCAACCTTGGTATGGCAACTGGTCTAGGAGAAGGAAAACTCAAACCTGGTAAACTCTTAAAAATTGACTTTGTGTCACATCCTGCTCAAGCAGAGGAGTTTGTAAATACATATATGTGTATAAATTCTGAAGACCAAATTTTAAGCAGGTTGACCAAATAAGATTTATTTTCTGACTAATGTAACACCTACACAGTCCCTAATGGACATGACAATTCTCAAAGGGAGGTAATTATTTATTGTATACCTACATATTTGTAGATCTTTAAGACCAATTAAGATTTATTGAAATTTGATCATGATTTTTCATCATTCAGGCTGAAAAAATGCAAATATTACAGACATGAAAAATATCCATCAATTATTTTAACCTAATTAACTTGAAAGGAAATATTGTATATTTGTTGCAGAAACTTCCTGTGTTTCAGTGTCAAGTGACGTCATCATTAATTGTAAACGTCTTTACTACGTAGCAGTCTGAGCTTATAAAAACTCAGTTTGTAGGATATGAGAGATTTTTAGAATTTCTAGAAATATCATTTATTATATTTCACTTTGAATTAATGTCTTGAGAAAGGCAGTGATCCATTTCTCCCTCCAGAAATAAGTAAAATAGCAGGGATGATTTAACTCTCTAGCCATGCACATTTGGATTGAACATTGCAAATTTATCAAAAACTAGAAACCATAAAATGGGCATCAGAATTTCACCAGGAATCCATTTATGACATCTAAATAACCCTATACCAGAAAGAATCTTAGATTTATTCGACTTTTGACACACATAAAAATGCAAAACATGACATTTAAAACCAGATTTTGGTGGAATATTAATAGCACATGGTAGTATCAAACTAAATGAAATGAATACATTGTTTGTCTTGGATTTTTGCTTCTAAAAATGGAATTATGTCATATAATTGATATTTATATTGGAAATCAACTTTGGTGACAAAATGCTTTAAAACAAATTTTGATGATGGATGTTTTCTAAATAGCTGAGGCTGGAATGAAGAAAATCACTTTAATGGGATAGCATGTACGTTGGTTGGTTGTTTAGTTAGGTTTTACAGCATGTCAACTTTTGTTGGGTTATTTTATGCTGAAGATGTTTTTTTCATTCTTGATGGTATTCAGATTTTGTTTTTAAACACATTTTTTAAAAACTCATTTTTCCTATTTAACCCATAGATGGGGCCCCAACAGATACTACCACTCTGGGTCATTGGACCTAGGAGTAATAGTGATGAAAGGGCACTCCACATTTCCCAGAGCCCCAAAATTCAAAATTCATCATTGGGTGTAATTTAACGTCATACCTAGGACATGTAAATCCTTGTTTTAGAAATATATTAGTAGATTCTATCTCAGTGTTTTCAGGATATTTCTTGATATACAGAAATTTTTCAGTGTTTTTTTAAAACAAAAATAGGCATTTTTTAGGGGTGTTACCTTAAAATCTGGTTATAAAAAGTAAAAATTTACTGAAATAATCCTGAAGATATATTATTGAACCTTTCAGCTGAAAAAATCAGAACATTTCTAGAAAGAATAAATTCATTTTGTCTTAAATTAGCATACACCTGAACGAGAAAACCATTTTAAAGATTATGCCACAATTTCTATGATAAATCTACATGCACAAATTTTATCATTAGTTTTTGATAAAACAGTCAACTTCAAAACAGTGTAACATTTTAACAAAAAATGATAAAGACAAAATTTAAAGAACTTGTGTTTATCCCAAAATTCAAGATTAAGAATATCCATATTAACAATCTTCAAATATAATCAATATCTATCCCTAGCTAATTTGTCAGGGTGGTGAACTAGTCAAGAAGGACAATTCTGAATTGAAACCATGGTGTAAGCAATAAGAAACCACTATACCCTAAAAAACAGTCATGGTGACCCATATTGATGAAGGGAAGCTTTAAGGGGCCGTGATTTAGTACTTTCCCTTCAATAGGGTTTTATAGGCCATGAAATTTGCTTATATTGTTGAACTGAACTCTATGCTTACTTCATGATGAAGCAAAGGAAACTTGATTTTTTTTTTTGTGACAAATTATTTTCATAAGATAACAATTTTTCAACTTGTAAAAAATTTTGGAATAATCAAAATTAATTGCAAAATCAAGTGAAAGTCACCCATGAAATAGAAATAGTTGTTTGTACAGAAAATAAGGACCTACATATATCAAATGAAAAAGCTATTTTACTGAATTGAAAAAAACAAAAATGTAGTTTATCATGCAGCTTTGCAATAAGTTTCAAATAGACAAATTATATCATTGTTTTGATGAAAATTGTTAACTATTGTTCAAATTTAATAAAATTTGATATGTATGCAAAGTTAATTATTAATATTTTTTATTATTATTTATTCATCTTTTTAAAATGCAGTATTCAGGCCCTCAAAATGATTAAATAATTGATTTTAACAGCTATCTTAGATTATTTCATGTCTAGATATTAAGGAATCTCAATTATTGTACCTTCATATTCATATTTTTTGTGTAGTTGTTTCTTTCGAGTTTTTTTTTTATATACAGTCCTATCAATTACCAATATTTTTAGATAGATCTATTTGCCCCATAAATTATAATCCTAACAGGTACCACAACTCTGGGTCAGGGTGGACTTGGGAGTAATAGCAGTAAAGGAGTGACGCTATACTTCCTGGATATCCAGAATTCAAGCCTCACCATCAGATGCAGTTTAGTGTCATATCCAGGATACCATTTTTACCTGTCTTCAGGAGGATACAGTTAGCATGTTCTAAGCCCTGTCAACAGGATGCATAGGCCTTCAATTAAAATTAATTTAATCTCACAAATTCAAAATATAATAATAATAAAGTGAACAAAATTAAAAATACATAAGAAAAGAATAGGATAGAGAAAAAATTATTTAAGATTTAGTTACTTTCATGTGATGAGCACAAAGTAAGGGTTCTTTTTACTATGGCAGTTAGATTGTAAACTGATCCCCCACTTTTTCAAAAATCAGTATTTTTCAAATTGAACCAAGTTTCTGAAGGATAAAAAGGTCTTACAAATTGAAAGTGTCAAAAATTACTCACGAAAAACCTTTTCTATGAAAAAGGTGATAATAGCGGAAACCAAATCTCAATTTTTTCATTTCATTAAATTTAAAATCTAGCAGTTATCATAAAATAGGATTTTCATATTATTCAAGTTGGCAAACAAACGTCTTATGACGCAAACAGAAAACTTTTATGAAAAATTTTGTTACTATTATCCATCTCCTACAAACCGTGTTTTATTTTGTGAAAAACCATCCATGAATATAAGTTGCTTTGTGATTTTTATAATAAAAGTTACATTTTTCCCATCTTTCAAACACACAAGAACATTTTAATTCAAATTTGTATGCAACAAAATAACATTCAATTCTAATTATCTCCTTTATTGAACATTCAAGTGTTTATCTGACAATATATTATTTTTTTTAAATCCTTAAAAAGAGCCATCATTGAAAAATGTCTCTTTATTAATTGGATTGGGTTGCTTGGTAGTAGGGAGGATATTTAGTTGTATTCTCATTCACCAATATTAGCATTAATATACCCAATGATATACTAACACTAAATAGATGGAAGGAAAGGCAAGATAAACTCAATTACACATATAAGAACAGAACATTTAATTCATACATAAGAAAGATTCAAGATGATACTCTCTCTCGCAATATGTGATCAATTTTCATAAATTATTATTCATGGAAAATATGTGAAACCCATCCTTCTGGTTTGTAAGCAAGCTTGTATCCCCCCAATCGGTGTGTGGGGGTGCAGGTAAGTACGCACCAACCATATTATATATATATATATATATATATATATATATTTCTTTTGAAAAACTCTGAGGTTTTCATTCCCAGATTACAATTCATATAATCCGTAAACAGTTTATTTCTTTTCAGTTGTAAAGTTAGAATAGTATGTATGAATGTATGTGTTTTGTTTTTTTAAGAAATCTAAATTTTTTTCTCTAAATTTACATAGACATAGACATATTATTTTTATACAAAGGCATTTTAATAGCACTTGTGTCTCACAAAATTCACAAAACCCAAAAGACTAACAAAATCTTTTTTTTTTTTTATCAGATTGAGATAACTGGTTTCATCTACCTGGTAACAAAAAAGAAGAAAAAGAGAGAAATATATAAAAACGAATTATCTGTTACAAAAAAAAAGAAGATAATATCAACCAGTGTGTGAAAAAAATATTTATAAAGAAAATAAATTTTTTAATTCTAGCAGTTGTTTACAACATGTGGCTAAAATGTGTGTGAATGATCATTAATATTAACAGTGATGAACTCTGATCACTGTTTTCTTCATCTTTGCAGTGACCAGGGCTGGTGCTTGAAACTTATCCCCATCCTCATTGAATCTATGATATGAAACCACCACTTTTCATAAAGTATCCATAGAAAACCCATCATTCTGGAGCCTCCGAGAAGCATTACTCAGCTTGGGAGATTTGTGGGTAGTAATGACTATATTAACTAAGATGGGACCACTCAGATTTACCCAGAACATTTCAATATATACATACAAGTAATATTGAAAAGAAAACATGTGTCCCAACAAATAAAATATGCACATATTGTTCTAAGAACAAGCAGTATATAGAAAGGGTTCAGAAATAGAAAAAGGTTTTCTTGATAATGGTGTAAAGTAAAATGAGTCTTTACTATTCCATGGCAAAGGTAAGAGATAATAGCAGAATCTAGTTTGCCCTACTAGTTACCCATAGCTGGAGGGAGCAAAGTGAAACATAAGATTCATCCAATCATCGATTACATTTTCTATGAAAATAACCATTGTGTTAAGTGCGCCTCCTGATGTCAGTTTGAGTTAAGTAACTGCTGTCTTTACCAATTCAGCCATAACACATAAATTTAAAATAACATGTGTTTCAGGTGAAATAATCAATGTCCTTTTTTAAAGCCAACTCCCTTCTCACATCATCTAAAAAGAGTTCAGAAATGCAGCCATGCATCTGTGCACGTCATTTGAAACTTGACTAGTGTTGCATTCTACCTTTAGCAGAAGGGCAAAATATCATAATTATTTATGTATATGATGCACTATTTTTCAGACCAAAAGTTAGGGGTACGTATTATATGCAAGAACTATATGATTTACTTTTTCTGCCCACATGCTCTACCATATTTGGGACAGGCTAACCAAAAGTAAGTTATATAAGTGTGTTTTATGCCATTATGGAGAAATATCCACTGGAATGTGTGTTTGTTTATAATTTCTTTCTCCAATTGTGAACTTATTTTCACCGCATGCTGGTTGCATTTTTGTGTGAACATGTCCATGTGCAAATTCTGTCTTTTAAGACATAATGTAAATTATATAAATTCTTATTTTTAGTCAACACAAACTGATAAAACATTAAAGAAATGCTAAATTCAGGATTTAGCTGTTAAAAATTCAAAATAGTCAGTGTATTATACACGAGAATTTTCCTCCCAGAATTCCGTAGTCTAAAGTTAGGGGTGCGTTATAATAATTACGGTAAATATTTCAAATTTGGATAATAACAGTTGAATGCTATGTTAGCATTCAACCATTATTATCCAAAAAAATATGAGATTAACTAAGGAATTACATTGACTTAGTTAAACGTAGGCTAGGGTCCTGATTAAATCATTGTGATTGAAACCATTGTAGACCCTTAATTATAGTTTTATTATTATTATTTTTTTACATACATATATACTAAAAAAATGGTGAAATGGCTAAAGTCATGGGAAATGGACTTGTCGCCCCGCAAGTACCCTTGGGAAAGGTATACATTCTACTCTCCCTCCAGCTATGGATAAATAGTAGGGCAGACTGGGCTCTTTAACCTTGGTAGGGTAACCGGTCTAGGAGAAGGAAAACTCTGAATTCAAACCTGTTAAACTCCACTTAAGAAATTGACCTTGTGTCATATCCTGCTCGTGTGGAGGGGTTGTGTAAATATATATATATATATATATACTAAAAAAAGGTGACCGTTGGGTCACCCATTGAGCTCTGGCTGGATAATTATGATAAAAAAAGAAGTGAGTTTGGGAAGCAAATTAATTTTAAAAAAGAAATAGGAGAGGAGAATTTTTTTAAATCATTAAAATTATTTTCTGAGATTTCCAAGAAAGGGAAAGTTTGACCAAATTCAAATTTAAATGTATCTGACTCTTGAAATTCTATTAACAGTTAAGGTGTTGAGAAGTTGTGGGATGACTGAAAATCATCATTTTATGTGATATTAAAAAGAATCCCATAATTTTAACTGACATACAAAACTGTAGTGAAAAAAGTTTTGAAATAAAGTAAAATGTTTTTATACTTCTTTCGTAGTTAAATTAACAAAAAAAACCAAAAAAAAAAACACTTGATAATTTTTACCATGACAGAAGTGAAAGGGAAGTGGAGGAGTTGGAGATTGTTATTATAGCTAAGGGAGTGGCTTGACTGCTGGTTTGATGGTGGTAGCAGGGGTCAGATAACTGACAACAGTCAGCAAGTGACTCTCAGTCTTCCAAATCCCTCTCACAGATATACTAAAATATGATAACCTGGGGAATGAAGATACATAGAGGGGTGGAAACCAATAGGCAGATGATAAGCTAGAGATGGGTTGCTTTGTGAGTTAATTGCAAATTACTGCTAATTAAAACGATGAAAATTTTTTTTAAAAAAAACATAATTCAATCCCACAAGTAAGGAATATTTTAGTATTTAATTTTAGTCATTAAACTAAATAGGAAAAAAACCCTTAGGGAAACAAACATTGATTTGCTCAGCTTTAGTATTATATATATATATATATATATATATATATATATCCCAACCCCTCTGCAAGAGCAGGATGTGACACAAGGTCGATTTCTTAAGCGGAGTTTAGCAGGTTTGAATCTGAGTTTTCCTTCTCCTAGACTGGTTACCTAGCCATGGTTAAAGAGTCCAGTCTGCCCTTGTATTTACCTATAGCTGGAGGGAGAATTGAAGTCATACTTTTCCCAAGGGTATTAGCGCCATGTGAAACACAAACAGCTTCGTTCAGGAATTGAACTCAGGTCGACGAGTCCATTTCCTACAACTCTAACCATTAGACCACGCCTCCACATGTGTGTGTGTGTGTGTCAAATATACCTAGCCCCCTTTGAGGCAAATCTTGATATATTTTCCAGTATCAGATTACCAGGGCATTTCCCTCCTCAGCATAGTTAGAAAAGTATTTGCTCATGTTACACTGGCGTGTCTACAGACCCTTGCATCTCACATCTATCCGGAGTCATAGCTTCCGAGCAAACTGTGGACATGATCTTCTCACTACACCAGCTGCAGGAAAAAATGCCAGGAGTAGCAGATGCCACTCTACATCGCATTCATAGACCTAACAAAGGCATTCAACCTGGTCAGCCATAGTGGACTTTTTAAATTGCTACAGAAGATAGGCTGCCCGCCCAGACTTCTTGGAATCATTAACCCCTTCCACAAAAACATGCACAGCACAGTTTGTTTTAATGGTGCAACATTCGAGGCATTTCCAGTCAGCAGTGGAGTGAAGCAGGGCTGTGTCTTCGCACCTACACTGTTTAGGATATTTTTCTCCATGTTTCTCCAGTATGCCTTCAAGGACTGCAGCGAGGGAGTCTATATACAGCAAATTGTTCAACATCGCTCGCCTTAGAGCTAAGACCAAAGTCATGAAGGTCCTCATTCGGGAAATGCTATTCGCCGATTACACAGCCATAACGTCACACACTGAGCATGGCCTGCAACAGCTTGTCGGTCGACTCACACAGGCTTGTAAGGAGTTTGAGCTTACCATAAGTCTAAATAAGACAAAAGTCATGACACAATGTGTAGACACCCCTCCGAACATTGTCATCAATGGGTACAACCTGGAAGCAGTGGAGAACTTCAAATACCTTGGGTCCACCACCACTGACAGTGAAGTCAACAGCAGAATCACAAGAGCAGCGGCTGTTATAGCTAAACTGAGCCAGAGAGTATGGACAATGCCAGCCTTACTAAGAGAACCAAACTGCACGTCTACAAAGCATGTGTTCTCAGTACCCTCCTCTACAGTAGTGAAACCTCAATTACATACTCATGCCACGTGAGGAAACTGGACAATTTCCACCTGAGATGCCTACGGTCACATTCTATGCATACACTGGCAGGACAAAGTGCCCAATACAGATGTGCTGGAATGAGCAAACATGAACAGCATGCCCGCTATGATCTGCAAGAGACACCTGCGTTGGCTTGATCATGTCAGGAGGATGGGCAAAGGCTGCATCCCCAAAGACCGACTGTATGGCGAATTAGTAGAAGGGAACCCGACTGGTAGGGAGACCATGCCTGCACTTTAAAGATGTCTGTAACAGGATCATGAAGAGATGCCACATCAACACCAGCACATGGGAGGCTTGTGCAGACCATGTGACCTGGCGCCTCCTCGTCAAACAAGGAATGAAAAGGAGTGAAAAAGAGAGGAAAGAAGCTGCTGCAGAAAAGAGAGCCAGAAGGAAGGAGAGACAACAGAAACTCCAGCAAGCATCAGTTTGTTTGCAGTCACTGCACCAGAGATTGCCATTCAAAAATTGGTCTGTTCAGCCACTCACGTAGTTGCAGATAAATAAATAAAAAAGTGGACACTACGCCATCATCTTTAGCAGATGGAAGGATGCCAACAACATGTGTGTGTCATATATATACCTAGCCCCCTTTGAGGCAAAGATTACCGAAATTTCTGCAACCCATACACATACACACACACACATATTATATATATATATATATATATATATATATATATATATATATAGAGAGAGAGAGAGAGAGAGAGAGAGAGAGAGAGATTGGGTTGTCATGCCTTTTGATTCAACAAATAACCGAAATGGGTGACCACTTAGTAACAGCAAATCTAACGCTTCTTATCTATATGTGCCAGACTAAACAAAACTTAGAAAATAACAACAAACAACGTGTAGACATCAGAAATTAACTGTCAAGAGAAATTTAAATATTGAGATTTAAACAAATGAGCACTTTTTTTTAAGTTCATAAACCTAGATATGAAGATTAAAAAAAAAAGGATGGTTGACCCCTTTTTTATTGTTTGGGTGGCGGGCTACGAGACTAAAGCAGACACAAATCCCCCACTCAAAATGGTGATTTCATCATTTCTATTAGGAAAGAGGAAAGAAAAGAGCCAGGAAATATTGATGCCCCCCCCCCACACACACAGTTCAGTTTTTTTCTTTCTTTTCTCATTTTAAATACCTGCTTACTACGACTACTACTAATACAGTACTTTCTGGTCAGACTGGTTGATGCCAGTGCCCTCCCCCCCCTCACGTCACTTAGAGAGCAGGTCAACAATAGGGCAGTAGGCCACACTCCTATAAGCAGTAGTAGCAGCAAATATGGGGTAGAAACAGAGAGAAGAGACAGACAGACAGATAGGAAGGAATAGGAAGAGTAAAAAAGAAATAAGCGGGGGGGGGGACAGGAAAACGGCTTCAGGCTGTTCATTTTTTTTTAAGTGCCATTTAAACTGCACACACGCATTACACTTAAAAACGGGAGGTGGGCTCATTGTAGGCGAAGGCTTTTAAATAAATAAAACCACCTGCTTTATTCATCGAAAAAAAAAAGAAAAAAGGTTTCATTTTTAAGTTATCATTCATAACTTTAAAATTTCATACCAAAAAAAAAAAAAATGTTTATTTTGTTTCCAATAATATGTCAAGAAATCGTGTTCATTGTACGTACTTAGGTACCTCCAATTTGCCCTGTGAAATTTACCCCACCCCCTATATTTAACACAATGAAACTTGCATAAAAGGTTAATACTATTTTGAAAAATTTTGTCCATTCAAAAGAATAAACATAAAAAAAGCCTGATGATTTTTTTTTTAAATTTCAGCTCATGGAAATAATGAAAATTATGAACGAAAACAATGTTTACTGTTTACATTTTCGCACCGTTAAATCTTTTGGGTATATTCGCGGAGTTCCGTCCCGGCCTCTTGCCTCAAAAACCGCTAGCCGGTGGCTGCTGCTGAAAAAACAAAACAAAAAAAAACACCAGCTACGATTGAAGTCCGTAGCCGAAGCAGTGTCACTTGAAAAAAAAAAGGGTTGAGGTTTAGGGTTAGTTTAATGGGAAAATAAATAAATAATTTGGCTGTTTTTTCTGGGTCACCCTGTATACATATTCAGCAGCTACGGACTTCAATTGTAGCTGGTGTTTTTTTTCAGCAGCCACCGACTAGCGGTTTTTGAGGCCGGGACGGAACTCCGCGAAGAGTACGAATCTATTGAAATTAACTATACAACAAATAAAAATGTTACACTCTTATTTGTTGTGTAATTGTTTCTGAAAAGTTTTTAACACCGTCCGATCGAATATAAATATTTTTTTAACGGATGTATTTCCCCCATATGACCCTAACAGGTACTACAACACCGGGTCAGAGTGGACCTGGAAGTAATGGGAATGAAGGGTTACTCTGCACTACCCCCATCTAGAGCCTCACCATCAGATGCGGTTTAGTGTCATACATAGAACAACCCATTGGGCGGGGGGCTTAATCTCTGCACGGAGAGACAGTCAGCGTATTCTAAGCCCCAGTGACAGGACATATGCTTATTTTTATGACTTGCAGAAAACACAAAAACAATATAAAAAAGACAAATTTCCTAAATATCTTATTTTTTAGAAGTTTTTTTATCCGGCTCCCTACTAGGTCAGAATGTGACAAGACCAGTTTAATGTAGGGTGCCACGCAGAAAACAAGCCTCCTGTTGGTTTTATGAATTGCTTTAATTTAGTCGGCATTCCCCTTCAAGAATGCCACAGGCATCGGTTGGTTGGTTCTTTATTTTTGTTTAATGGCACATGACACCCTTTTGGGCTATTTAATGCCAAATGTGTTTTTTTTGTATTTTTGTATTTGTTGTGTAAGCATTGATAGGGACCACCAATTGATCAGTTTAGGCCATCTTGAATAAAACGGAAATAAATACTTCCGAACTTTGTTTATCAAAAATCTCGTAAAAAACAATTAAAGATCCTACCGGGTTGTTACAAAGAAAAATAGTTAATTCAAAGATCAAATTATCCGATTGGAAAAATTACATCGTTATCTTAAAAAATAAACAAACCTATCCGTATTACATACGAAAGGGTAATTTTCAGGCCGTAATTTAGACAGAAAAAAACTAAATATTATTACCCTCTTACGGTTATGCATCTAAGTATGGTTGGGTGTAACGGACATACTTTTTTAGCCAAAATTTACTATTAAATTAATAAAATCTTTAAAAACTTTAATATTAAAATTTACTATTAAAATGAATAAAAACTTGAAAAAATTCTTAAAATTTCACAGTGAAATTGACATTAAAAAAATGTCTTCGGTTTTAGTATTAATTTTTAAAATCGAAAATAAAATGAAAATTTGAATATTTTTTCTAAGAGAAAAACTGATAAAATAATCATATATACTTACTTTTTATTCTAATTGGTCGAAAAAGTTAAATAAAATAATTTTTTTACGCTAAGCAAAACAAACTTTGGTTACTGAGAAGCGTCTTGTCTCTTCGTATAAAAACAAAACAAATATGTCAGTTTTGCTCTTCCGTATATTCTAAGAATCACACATTACTATTCAACAATAAAAATTACAAATTCTTTTAAAAATATTAATCGAGCTCAGATCGGACCAACTTTTAGTTCACCTGAATTCTAAAATTCATATATTTAAATATCCGTGAAAATTTTTTCGATTTTTTGACGCGGAAAAAAAAAAAATTAAATTTATTTCACGCATAAAAATAAAAATATTTAAGCACACAAAAAATTGAAAATCTCTTAAAAATTAATTTCTAAAAATTTTTTTTTTTTTTTGGACAATTTAATAGAATATATTACAACCAATTACAAAAGCAAAAAAAAGTTTTCAAATATTAATATTATGACATTTTTTGCCCTTTTTTTTTCCGATTTCATTAATTTTTCCTAAAAAAACTACAGCTCAGTACGTTATAGAATTCCATTGATATAGTTATTCAGACTCTTATCTTTATAGAAAATAAAGTACAAAATTTTTCTGACGCGTAATTTTTTTTTTTTTATCTCATAAAGGGTGATAGCCCTCGTGAAAAAATATTCCCCCAATATATTTTAGAAAAAAACTATTTCAGATGTATTTACATCCAATGGTAAACATTTATGGAAATTTTCGTGAAAATCAGATAATTAATTGATTTTTCATAGAATTTTTTAAAATCCCTCTTATCGTAACTTGTTTTTAGTTACGTTAAATTTCAGTTGATTTAACAGTGCAAAAATGAAAACATTGTTTTTCAATCATAATTTTCATTATTTCCGTAAGCTGAAAAATTTTTTTTAAAATCATCAGGAGTTTGTTTAATGTTTTTTCTTTCGAATGGAAAAATTTTTTTTAAGAAAATATTAATTTTTCTGCAAGTTTCATTGTGTTAAATATACGGGGGGGGGGGGGGGTAAATTTCCCAGGGTAAAATTGGTGGTACCTAGTAAGCAAATAGTTTGTGGGTAAATATTTTGATTTGGTTTGGTATAAATAATTTTCATTAACTTCATATGTATTAATATATTGGTAGAAATAATTTTCACATTAGATTTATTATCGACTTCATAAATATCAATCAACTAGTAGAAATAATTTTCATTAACTTCATGATGTGTATCAATGAATTTGAAATAACTTCATGTGTATTAATAAACTGATGGCTGAACTGCAACCACCACCTTCAAGCACCTTTAAGATAAAAAAAAGGGTTGGATGTTTGTTTGCCATGAGAGCAATAAAAAAATAATATAATTGGACTTAATCCTATAGGTGATCTGGTTTGAAGTGACAAGCTGATTGATCTGGTGGGGCCTCTCTGATCGCCAGTCTAGCCCAAGTGGAGTGTTGCAGGTCACGTGACTCCTTAGTACAGGAGTCATGGACTGCTCAGCCACCAAGGATCCTGTTCTCAGGCATTATGAGTTGACATTCATGGTCAACAGGTGGCCCCATTGGCCCTCTGCAGAAGTGCTGTCAGTATATTCTCTAGTCCCAGTTGACAGAGCAACCAAGTATCAGGGATAAACCCAGCTCTTCTTTTAGGCGAAATGGCAGGTGTTGTCTGGGGAGGGAAGGTCTGGAACTAAATTGTTTATATTTCATGTGCCACTTGAGTGGAAGAAAACTAGTATTAAAAAAAAGTAACTCAAATTGAAAGATGAAAGAAAATACTATTCAACATCTATACATTAATATGCTACCTACGTGTGTCACACTTTAGGGATTAGCTAAGAGAAGGGGACAATAGAAAAAAGGGATAGCCAAAGTGTGAGTGGAATTGATAATGCTAATCTTTTTCAATGTATTAGAGGAGGGGGGAGAGAGAAAGAAAAAGTTGATAATGATTGACAAATATTAATCTAAATAATGAAAGTAAATAAAATTTACTATAAGCACAAATGATGTGTAAAATGGGGAGCAGTTATGATTTAGGCTTTTGTAATAATGCCAATCGCTCTCGTGGCTGAGTTGGTAAGGCAGTTGGTATGGATGAGCAAGCTATCTAAAGACAAAAGGGGATAGGAGTTTGTGTCAAACTAAAAGATTAAATAAAATACAAATCAAAATTAATAATAATTCATGATAAAAAATTTATTTTAACAACCAAATGATGAGTGTTATTAATGTTTATATAAACTGTATCACAAGTATATGATTTACTAAACTACGTTCTGACCTAGGATTTCCCTGTCCTTCCACAAAAGTGTATCTACTTTCTGAGGAATTGTTTCCACAGACCTCATAGTAGCCAGTGTCGCTTACTGCTGAGATAGCAGTAAGCGACACTGGCTACTATTTTTTTTTTCATAGTAGATCTGTGAATAGTGAAGAAGGTCTATTTAGTACCAACTGACAACTAAATTAGGACTTGGTTGAGTAGATGTAGAGGGTTTCAGCTTCTTCCTTACTGCCCACTGGCTTTACCAATACTTCACTATTCCTCTACTTGGCTTATGTTACTTCATGAGCTAGTGAACTGTTGGATTATCTGCTCTTGTTTGCAGGATGAATCTTCTGAATGACCATTTGAGGGCAACATATTTCAGGGCAAAGAGGTCTTGTGCCATTGGCACAAGTACAATGCCATTTTATGCCATTGGCAATTACATAACGACAAGACTTATTTGCCAAGTAGGTAAAATGGACAGTGTTTATTTTATATTAGACACACACACACCTCACTCGCTCACACACACACACAGCTTTCCTTTTAACATCATTGTTCCTGTTTGGTTAAACATCAATAAAGTTGTTAAGTTATAAGAACTGTCTCTTGGATTTCTTCCTAAACGGAACTTGATATTATGTTTTATGAGCATTATGAGTGTTATGCTCTTAAATTCTTAAACCCTTCATCTTGATCCAAAAATGTCATGTAGGTTGTTTGGAGTCACTGACTGGTGGATGTAGTGGGGAGCAATCATGTGAAGTGAGTTGGTTTGAACGGGACAGTGCTGGATAGTAAAGAAATATCTCAGGGACCTCTCTTTGAGTTTAAAGAGGCATGGGTTGTGAATCTTACTAAGGTCCCTATCACCAAATACCCTGTTAAAGGCTGGTGGTCTGTGACTACTATTACATTAGGGCATCCCATGATAAATATGCGGCATTTGTCTAATGACCAGGCGATTGCAGGTGCTTCACCCTCAATGGGTGCATATCGGCGCTCTACTTCAGTGCAGAATCTTCTACCTGCAAATATGATGTGCCATCCCCCTGTGCAACAAACTGGAGCCTTCTCTATGGGGCATGTGCAGTTTTTTTGAGCAATAAAAAACCCATACCTGCTTTGCTCCAATCTGGGGCAAGGCAGGTTGCGTGATTGATTTTGAAGGTTGTAACTCCCTTCTTTACCAAGCCAACAATAACCTCCTTAGAATTGTGGAATGTATTCTCAAGATCTTGGTTCTACATAAAGTGTGAATCTGTTTGACCAGGTCTCGAAAGGGAGCCATTATGTGGCTTAGGGAGTATGCCATGCTACCTGATTAACTAACCCAAACCTCGCGTCGGTTATGTTCTTTGGGATAGGGAAGTTTGTTATTGCATTGAGCAGATCTTTGGAAGGGGCAACTCCTTTTTATAAACACATTTTTCTATTTAACCCATAGATGGGACCCTAACAGGTACTACCACCCGGGTCAGAGTGGACCTGGGAGCAATGGTGGGAATACAACCCCAACATAATGCATGCAGAGGTTGTGGTAGCAACCAGCATGGTAGGACTGGAATAGGTAACCAGCCACGGATGTGTGTGGCATGGGGTCAAACCTACAATGCGTGTGGCAAACGGAACCACTTTGCAAATGTCTGCGAATCAAAGAGTGAAGAAGGTGCCATAAAATGTTTCAAAGATGAAGGAGCCACTATGGATGCTTTGATTGCACACCTAATATTCAATCCATCAACTGACACTTACAAACCAGACAATAACAACAGCCGCAAAGAGGTGGAAGTAACATTGACCCCATTTTCCCCCTGCCCTTATCCAAGACAAACCAGGGATAACCCTACTGCTTATCCTACCAATCTCAAAATCTATCCTGACAGTGGTGCAATTATGCCTCGGTGGGTTGAAACATCTACGGCACATGGGACTCTCAGAGAAAAAATTTGACCCTCAAAAAAAAAAAAAAAAAAGGTACGTGCAGTAGGAGGGTTCTCCTTGGTGTGTCAAGGTTGGTAAATTCACGATTGGGGAAAGGACCACAAAACAGGCACTGTACATATGTAAAAATATACAGGTGATATACTTCAGCAAGGCAACCTGCATCGATGTGGGTATATTACATCGATTTTCCTAAACCTATGACAGTGCCACCCTCCCCTGCAATTAATTCAATAAAATGTGATGCGGTACTCTCAGATTCCCAGTATAACACACCAAACCCTCCAGCCCATAAAATCCAATCTGAATATCCTATTCACAGTGCCATGTTGAAGTGAGTTAGTGTACTGTTGATTTGAATAACAGCAACTAGCTAAGCACAGCTGAACCAGTGCCAAGACAGTTGGTATTTATGGAAATCAAGAATAGTCCATTCATGTATTTGGGTGATTCCATTCATTGAGTCCTGATTAGCTGCTTGGTTTCTATGATGTTATGAGGCTTCATAAATACCCTGTCATTTTGCAGTAGTATTGCACCAAGATAGATTCGTATTCAGTTACGACTACTTGTTGCCTTGTCTTACCAATTCGATGGTAATTGGAACTAATATGATTATTCTACAAAGGAATTAAGCTTTTTTTTTTAGCCAATCATAAGACACTATAGGCTAAATTTGTAGATGTTTTCTTGATCCCATCATAAGTATATAAATAACACCATGCATTCTACAATTACCACGTTTCATTATTGCAGCCCCAGTGCAACTTCAACTCTTTCTTTGCTCACCTCAATGACTGAACATGAATAACACTCAGAACATATTCTTATGGGATCAAGCCAATTTACCTCACTTACACACCAAAGGATAGTCCAAAATAAGTCATCCATGAAGTTACGGATAACATAGAACATTCAACAACTTAGCTTCTCTCTAAGCCCTCTGAACTAATATAAGGAAAATAAACCCTCTTGTATATTTCTGTATATAATTTCCACCCCATTTGTTTATTCCACTGTTATTTTCTTACCCTTATTCACATACAGTACAACATCCTGGTCAGTGAGTTGTGCCTTTTTTTTTTCTTTCTCTCTCTCTCTCTGGCCCTGTGTTACCATACACAAATATCATATGAGCTATAAATTTTATAATAATTCTACAAAACTAGATGTTTCTGATAATAGAGAAACAATGTTTATACGAGTTTGTTTTGATAGATTTTGACTCAATTTTTATGTTACACATACTGAAAATAAAAAAGGAAGGGATTGTCAGAGGTCAAGAATTAATGAAATATATATTTGTTGTATTTTCCCTCTTTTCATTGTGGTTACTGAACAGGGTGGCACATACACTGTCATTCTGTCTAGAGATATAAATTTCTATTCAACCAATGTGTTATTTTTTTCCCCTATAAACAGAGGATTTATTGCATTGTGACAAAGCTTACTACTTTTTTTTCTATCACTATAGACTTGCCTCATATGTTCTCTTGTATTTTAAATTGAAGATGTACCCCATGGCTGTGTAGGGGATTATCTTTCCTTTGCCGGAAGAGTTATCTTCTCGCTGCGTTGCTGTTTGTTCCCACTAGGGGACCTCTGGTATTTAAGCACGTTCATTTGGAACTTGTCTTCCTCTTTTAGCTTTTATTAGAACTACTATGGGCTAGAGTCTATCTACCCCCCCCCCCTTCTCGATGGGGCTTTTTTTACAGTAATGTTACATTACTGTAAGTCCTTTATACAGCATGGACTATCCTTTAGTTCCATGTCTGTAACATTTATATGTTAGGTACATTTGGGTATCATGTTTATACCTAAATATTGTATATGCATTTACATGTTCTATTCTCCTGTACATTATGTATCTTATCGTTTCCATGTGCTGTTATATATATTAAATGTTTTGTCTCACAACATGTCGGAATTGTATGTTCATTAATTAACTTTGAATCTTACAGCTGTATAATGGAAAGCAATGAAATTGAGGAGGTGAAAGACTAGGTTAAGTTAGGATGGTTGTTGACTATGTGCCAAGACATGGATGTGGAAATCTCTGAGAATAAGATCAGAAGACATTTATAATGATAAAAGATTTGCTCAAGATAAAGCTTGAAAATACTCTACATACCAATCTCTTCAATAGCACCAATTTACATGCAATGCAATATACAAGTAAAATGAGAAGGAAGAACAGTGACTGGTTACAACACAGAAGGCTATGGAAAGATCTGTGCTAGGAATACTGTTGTGTGAGCACATTTAAAGTGAGGTGATTCAGGAGTGAAGTGAAGAATACGATCACAGACTACCAAAAAAAGAAGGGTCAGACATGTTGCAAGGTTTACAGACATCAGGTGGACAGTTGTCATGTGGTATCTGAGAAACTGGAAACAACCCCTTGGAAGACCTCCATGATGATGGGAAGAAAAATTGTCAAGTGATTCGAGCCAACATGGAGAAGAAGGACAAGATTAAAAATGAAATGGAAATGCATTGTGGCTAGCAATGTGAAAAAAAAACATCAGTAAACATGGCCAATAAGGGAATAAATAAAAAATACTAAAGAGAATAAAGCAATTTCCAGTCCAATCTACCATAAAATAATCATGTAGGTTTAGCATTCAAACTCATCTCAATCATAATTTCTGACTATTAATTATAGATTGATTCCCCTTATCTATTTGCAATTAATAATAATAAATTTTAGAAATTGAATGTGATTCAATATTGGCCATGTTGAATACCTTAAGCAACATTTACATGAGTATCAATTAATAATGAGAACATCAAAGACAAAGATAATCAATATTAATAATTAATTGTAGCCAGTATATTAAATTGTGTTTTAACTATTATGCATTCTTTCTTGTTGCTGATAGCATAAAAATACTGTAAATCCTATCTCATGATAATTGGAAAGAAAATTGAAAAACTATTCCAATAATGATAATATTGGTCAATTCAATTTATTTAAAAGAAAATTCACCAAAATTTTTAAAATCTAATTTTATTTTTAATTGAGTAAATGAAAAAGACTAAAAAAAAAACCCAAAGATGAGGCTATCAGTCAACTAAAACCAGGGATCATTTCTTACAACCGGTAACAAGTAACCCAGTAGAACCTGTCACATGTTATTGTAGAAGAGAGGAACACTGCCAAGTAATTTGTCCATTGCCCCAAGAGATGCTATAAAGGAGAATTGCCCAGTGATCATTTGAGTCATCTCAAGGATTGTTCCTTTTTACTGGTATCATGTAACTCAGTAGAACCTGTCATGTTATTGGAGAGAAGATAGACATTGCCAAGTAAATGCAATTGCTCTGAGGTGATATAAAGGGGAATTACTCTGCATAGTTCCCCAGTGACTTTATAGGTTATAAAACACCTTTCTATCCAATGATTATAATAAGAGATATTAGATCATATAGAAATATTGCATAATTGTGTTTGTTTTGCTTATCTCAATTGCTGTCAATAGCTTTTGTCATCTGAACTGTCTTATCGGCAGTTCATACAATTTGAATCTACTTGTGATGTGATAACCACAAACACTTGTTGAAAATGTGATGATAACTTTCTCATTATTAGAGATAAAGACACATTAAATATTCTTGTTTCCTTTCTCTTTTAGTTTCATCGACAAAATACCTCATCTTTTTTTAATCTTACCTTTGTTTAATGGACTCATTAAGAAAGAAAAACAAATAAAATGTCCTGCTAATCTATATTATCATTGTTCAATTTTGTTATCTATGTCACTAATATCAAAAATCACTTATCATAGCAAGATTTTTCTAAGTATCTCTGATCCTGTAACCTACTTTGGTTTGGGGGTGTTGTTACTATTGTAGCAAGTGTTTGGCAGAAATAGCTTGGTGGAATTCATTTCTCTCCAGGTCTACAACTGGTTTGAATTCAGTTTTCATTCTTTGAGACTGGTTGCCATACCAAAGTTAATGAGTCCAGTCTGCCCTACTATTTACCCATTGTCATTATAATCCCATCAGGCTGATAGCATGGATATCCATAACACTCTCTCTCTCTCTCTCTCCCCCTTCTCTCTCTCTATCAGTCATCACCTCGGGGAGGTCCTCTGCACAGCATACATAATTTGCACAGAGCTGATTAATGGAGGTTTTTGCTGGTCAGCCTACACTGGTATGTCCTTGTGTAGGTATCCAGAGAAGATCATATGAGTTTGTCCTGTCCTGTCTTGTTCGTCTTACTCAGTTTGCATGATAGGAGCCAATGGCTGTACAGCTGCTTCATTGTGGGGTGCTGCTTCCAAGATTTAAAGAAAACATGCAGTATCCTTATGTAGTTCCCATCTAACTTGGCCTCTGAGCATTTTGTTAAAGTCCAAGTGGTACAGCCATATAGTAACACTGATACAACTATAACTTGAAAGAATTTTTGCTTTATCTTATCAGCGAGATCAAATTTCCATATCATTGATGATCTGTCTATAGCAGTCCATGCCTTTCCTAGCTGGAGGGAAAATAGTTGGATTCATACCTTTCCCAAGGGGATTATCACTATGCCAAATGCAATCAGGCACATTCAGGATTTTAACTTGGGTAGCCAATTCCATTTCCTACAAACATAACCATTACACCATGAGTGCCTCCTTTTAGAAGTGCAACAGTGTTAAATGTTAAATTGCTCTATCAAATCAATTTCCAATCCAGTTTAAAACTTAATAATGTGGGGTCTGAGTTTGTGTTCACTGCAATCATTATAATTTCTTAATTGGGATAATTATTAAATGCTATTTATAGAGTATTTAAGCTGATTTATTTAATTGCAATAAATTGTAATATACACTGATAAAAAATAAATTTGCAATACCCTAAATATTGATTTTTAATGGCATGTCAACTAGTCTAGGGTTATTTTATGTATAGGGGTTAGGAATTACATTCACTGTAGGTTCATATTTGCTTTTTTGTGTACATGGTTATATGATATCATGTATTCCTATCTATTACAAATAAGCATTAGTATTAAGTGAATATAAATGGTTTTGACTAGAATTTGAACCGGTTTTGCCAATTTTTCTTTTCATAGATATTTGTTCTTCACTTTCATTTTTAGTATTCCTCAATTTTCCTCTATGTATACTTTTATCATATAACCACAGTCCCACAAAAATGATGTAATTATTGAAATAGGGATTGGTGCTGCTGCTGCTGCTGCCTATGTAGTAACTTTACCATGGAAATCATATGGTCATTTTAATAACTATAAAGTATATACAGATGAAAAGAGTATAAAATTTAATACTGCCCCCAACTCAGTTCACTGATTCTATTTTCACTGCATAATACTCATTAAAAAAGTGAGACTATTTAGACAAGGATTGGCACTTTTGCCTCAGTTCAGTATCTGTGCACTGAGTTTATGATCAAAGAGTTACTACCAAGCAGTTCTGCCTAGGTGTCACTTACCTGGGTAAAATTATCACTCAGCAGCCCTCTACCTAAGATCAGCATGTACAATCTGTATGCTCTGAAAACTATTTCATGCACACACACACACACACTATATGAGAGAGAGAGAGAGAGTAGCTTTCTGTTGCCCATGGAATATGAATGTGTAACAGTTCAATAAAGCATGTGAACCACAAGACTATTTACTCAAGTAATTTGTTTATTGTATTGAAGGTTTGTGTAGTACACTTTTTGGATGATCTGTTAACAGAAGAATGGTGGATTGGTGTTACTACAGATTCTCAGGAAAACACTCTTCCGTTTTTGAATTCAAAGTTTTTCTTTCTCCTTGACCAAAGTGAAATTCAAATAGAACCATTCAGGATTTTAACTTGGCTTACTGAACCATAACCATTATACCAAACACACATACAAACATATATATAATCAATTTCTAAAATATCAGAATATATTTTTTCTCCCATTCTAGGATCCCATGCAATAAAATCTTCTTGATTCTATCTTAATGGAAATGCTCTGCTTTTTTTTGGTCATTATTGACGTATAATTTCAAACTTTCTTGCTTGAGTATTTTTTTTTTCTTAATCTCATTCCAGTCAATTTTGATTTTTAGCATAGTCAAATGAGAAGTGATAGCACCTGCAAAAATCAGCAGAGTTTAGAATACACTGACTGTATCCCCTGCAGAGAATAAAACCACAAACCACTGGGGTACAAGTCCCTAAGCTACATCCAGTGGAGAGGGGGGAGTATCTCTTCATTGTCATTACTCCAAAGATGTGTTCAAGAAGTGGAATTTTGAAACCCAGTTATTAGTTAATGGATTTCATTTAAGATTCACTTGAAATCATATTAGTGTGCAAACAAATGATTATTATTATTATTATTATTATCATTATTAGGAATAGTTACCTGAAACCATATAAATACTTACAAAAAATAAAAATAAATAAGACTGACTTCAACATAAATAACTCAATAAGGATTGATATGCTCATTGCATGTATATCAACAATCTTTTCTGAGGGTTTCAATGTATGAATTTCATTTGCTGATAGAGGGGGGGGGGTCCCAATAGACAGACCACCAGGACTTTGAAGGTTATAAAGTACATAAGCACGCACATGTATCTTGATGCATATCATTATAAATTAATTTATTCTGGATCAAGGTCGCAAGTAAGTGGTAGCCAATGAAAACTAAATTCTCTTTCGTTCTAATGATTTTCAAAATTTGCTTGCTCAGCATTATTCCATGGCAAGAAATTTTACATGCACACATCTCTCTCTCTCTCTCTCTCTCTCTCTCTCTCTCTCTCTCTCTATATATGCATGCAAACATCAATGAATTAAAGTATAAATATTAAATCAGCTTAGTCTAGAACAAGGTCCCAAGTATTGGGCACCCAGTAAGGACAAACTTACTTCATCAATTCAATATGCCACCTCAGCAAAAAAAAAAGGGGGGGGTAGTTCAAGCAAGAAAGAAGAAAATAAAAACTAGAGAAGGTTTTACAGGTCAATAATAACGATTTGAAAATTTATCTTCCTCAGAATTGTTCAATGATAAAAGATTTTACATGCATACAAATGTACATGCATATACATAAATACACGCATCTATACAGAAATGTATAAATACAATGGAAAAAGAAAAAAAAAAGGTTCATCTGATAAAGTTTTAAGAAACTAATATCAATTGAATTGAAAAAAATAATTGATTTCTCTGCTTATTGCATTTTTGTCTACTGCAAATCTTTATTTTTTTATTTTGTTCAAAAACTAAATCAGCTGAATTAAAAGAGATTGAACTTCACAACAAAGAATTGCTGCTGTTACTGCTGCTGCTGCTGCAATTAAATGCAATGGATTTGCTTTGATGCTACTTATCTACCCCAATACCCCCTCACCCCCTCTCCCCCAACACATCCTACACATGACCTCGAAAAATCCTTTCCTTAGGTTATTGTTTTCTCTTTCTTCTTTTTCTTACCAGAACTGGGACAATTCCTCTTTCTGCTGATCTGGCATATTGAATTCAAACTCCTCAAATGAAGTCAAATGAAATTGCTTCAGTGTGGCCTGTTCAAATTGCAAAATGATAGATTGAGGGTGAAAGTGTGTTTGTGCACGCATGGATTTAAATCAATTACAAGAAAGAAAAAAAAAACTTTGGTTAGATCTGTATCTAAAATATGCACTGGGATATATATATATATATATATATATATATACACACACACACACACACACACACTGATGATGTCCCAAAAGTCACCTTGCAACTTAAAAATATTTCTATTGCTAACTGTAAATACATTTCAATATTTTTTTTTAAACGAATTACTCTATATGGGGTACAAGGTAGGGGTTAGACAGCTTTAGTTGTTCATTGATAAAAAGTCTACAATTTACTAAGAGATTTTAGTTGGAACCCATCAAATTTCCTGGGGACTCATTCAAATCAAATCTGTATGTCCCAGGATACACTTAATTGAAAAGCTATCAGCATCACTGTATGTATGTATGTAATATATATATATATATATATATATATATAGTTGATCAATCATAAGGTATTGGTGAATTATCATAAGATAGAACAAAAAATTATATTTGTGTTAAAATTCAATGATTAACAAAATAAAGCAATTTCTGGTTCAATTTGCAAATTAATAAAAATAGATGAACCTGTTTTGTGTTCACCTTGATCATTATAATTTCTCAAGGAAGATAACTATTAACCAGTTATTATAGAGTATTTCCCCTTATTTATTTTATTTGCAATTAATTATAAGATAAATTCTATAAATAGGATGGGATTTGGCATTTGATATCAAGCTTAATGGTTTTTAAGATTTTCAAGATTTTTTCTTCACATTACTGGTCCATTGCAGTTCCATATTGAATAATATAATAACTTAAGTGTTATTTGGTATAGAACTACAATTCATCACAATATTCTAATCAAAACATTTGTCATGGCTATAACTCTTCAGTATTGGTCAGAAACCAAGAATACAAAAAAAAAAGAAGCTTTCTGATTGGCTGGTCTCCAAATTGATGGCATCCAATCAAAATCAATAATCTGACATGACAACATGACAGTTATTCATTTAAACTGTGCCTGTTACCTCATTCTGAAAATTAGTTTGTCACTTGACTGAACTAATTACTTACTAACACATGTTGCCTAGAGTAACAGACTGAGAACCATTTGAAAGGAAGGGTGTTTCATGTCTGCTTCAATAGCATCCAACCCCCTACAGTCAAACAGTAAGAACAGATAAATAACAACTTCATACCCGGGTGATTCTCAAGTGGAACACTTGGTGGGTTTAATTAATTTTAATAACTTATAGTATTTAGCTGTCATCAAAGGGAAAAATATATGAATAATTTATTCTTTTGTAATGAAACAAACTCAGCCTTCTGTGTATGCCACCATCTTGAAATTTGAGCTTTACACAATTGGGATAACTCATGAGCAATTTGTTCTCTGTTTAACCCTTTAGTTACAGAACCAGTCGAACTGTCTGTCTACCTGGTAAGAAATCTAGGCTTGGATTACAGATGATAATAATAACAATAAAATGATTCCTTCATACTGATTCTGAACTTTTAAGTCTATCCAACAAGCAAATATAAAAACTCCCCTTTTTTTTTACTGCAGAAAACTTTCATTGTAGCCAACACAGTTTTGCCTACAACTCACTTTATGTAGATTCTTTTAAGTCAAGATTATTTAAGTTTGAAGGTTTGGATTGAAATTGTACAAACCACAAATCAGCTCAACAAGGAAAAAACAAAAAAGAATTCTGAGAATATAATGACTGGTTCTTTATTCTCTTTGACTTCTTCTCATTTGGGGGAGCACATGTGACTCTTTGTAAAAATGGACTTGGGCACTAATTCTTTACTATTGCAATCACAAATGGCAGACAATTTTTTTTATCCCAATCAAAGTCCAATGGTCAGCTCATTGTACTGTCTAAGTTCTCTTGTGGGAGAGGGGGTCAATTAGGCCACACAATCTACACTGCCTAATGTTGCAATCCAACTGTCTAAGAATGTACATACCTTGTGTGCACCTACCAAAAAGGAAAGGGAAAAAAACAACTAATTCTGAAAATATACTGACTGGTTCTTTATATTCTCCTTGAGTTTTTCCTGATTGGGTGAGCACATGTGACACTTTGCAAAATGGACCTGGCCACTGATTCCTTACTATTGCAATCATGAATGGCAGACAAAATTGTTTATCCCATTCTATCCAATGATCAGCTCCTAACTCTCACATCTATGTTTTGTTCCACTACAGTTGATTGGTAGGGGTCCAGCTTGGCAGCACAGTTACCTACACTTCATCTGTCTCCTGATTACTTCCTTGAATACAAAGAGTCTTTGCTTCCAGGAAAAGGAACTGATACACCTCTTGCATGGACCTCCCTAAAACTAAAGAACTTAAAAAATGATACTCATCTACTGAATTCTGACCTTAATAGCACCAAAGTCTCCTGTTTATAATGAATATTAAAAACTCTTTCATCCCCATCAAGAAATCCTTGTATTTCTATTTTATCATCTATCAAAATCTGATTGAAATCACAAACTTGTTTTAACTATTTTTTATATAAATATAGTCATCTACAAGCATACATACATTTTACTTATGCCACACATACCTGTATAGATATGCTCACACCCACATGTATATACATATGTATTCATACAGACACATTCGCATCTACATGCATATTTATTATTGCACCTATGTGCACCGAGGAGCAGAAGAGCTTATAGTGTCATATTACTTCATTTTCTAAACAAACTTTGATATTTACATTTTTAGTATTTTAGTAAGACATGACACTTCTTTTTGGAAGGGTCTTACCTCTATGCAGTGGATACAGTCAGCATTTATTTTATACAACAAATATTCATTTTTAAACATAATCTTCTCTTTTACTGATGAACTTAATTTTTTGGAGAATATTAATCACATTGATCAAGTATTATACAGGGAGCATTTCAGATCAAAATTCAGCTAATAATTATATGTTGGGATACAGACTTATAGGTCTACCCTCATAAGTACAAAGATACAATGTACCAAAAGTCAGTTCTCTTGAAAATGATTTTCAAAATTTGCTTGCTCAGCATTATTCCATGGCAAGAAATTTTACATGCACACACACATCTCTCTCTCTCTGTCTGTCTCTCTCATATATATGCATGCAAACATCAGTGGGGAGTACATCTTCATTGCCATTAATCCCAGGTCCACTCTGCCCCTGATAGGGTTCTAGTATCAAGTGACATTAGTGCAGTGATACAATGTCCCAAAAGTCATTTGGTGATTTAGAAATAAATCTTTTATGATGCTAAAAATAGATAACATCTTAGCAGTAGAATTTCTCATGAATCAAGTCAATCTCAATTTTGTAATAGCCCTGTTGGTGGGGCTTAGAATATGCTGACAGTAGCTCCTGCAAAAAAGGGGCCCTGGTGTTGAGGCTCCAGTTATCAAGAGTGTGGAGTGCACCTTCATTGCCATTCATCCCAAGTCTACTCTGTCCCTTTGTTAAAAAGATTTGTTTAAAAATTATGTGTATTACTGAGAAAAAAATCTCCAAAGAAATAGCTACACATAAAATGTAAAAAATGTACAATGAATGTGATTCTCTCTCCTCTGGGCATACAATAACCCTAAACAGGCTGACATGCCATTAGAATCAATTAAATCAAATTGTTTTGTAAATTTTGTTTTAGTTTAAAAATAGTCATGAACAATTGATAAATAAAAATATTTTTAAGTTGCAAGGTGACTTTTGGGACACCATCAGTGCGTGCGTGTGTGTGTATATATATATATATATTCATCCCAGAGCATATTTTAGATACAGATCTAACCAAAGTTTTTTTTTCTTTCTTGTAATTGATTTAAATCCATGCGCGCACAAACACACTTTCACCCTCAATCTATCATTTTGCAATTTGAACAGGCCACACTGAAGCAATTTCATTTGACTTCATTTGAGGAGTTTGAATTCAATATGCCAGATCAGCAGAAAGAGGAATTGTCCCAGTTCTGGTAAGAAAAAGAGAGAAAATAATTTTTTTCATGTGTAATGAGATAGATAAGTAGCATCAACAAATCCATTTTTTGCAGCATTTTTCTTTTTTCAATTTATTTTTATTAGATGCATGTATTTGTTTTTGCAATTAATTTGTATGCATGTAAAATCTTTTTTTAACATTCTGAGGAAGATAATTTTCAAATCGTTATTATTGACCTTAAATTCTTAGTTTTTTTTTTTTCTTCTTTTTTTGAACTAACCCCCCCTTTTTTTGCTGAGGTGGCATATTGAATTGATCAAGTGAGTTTGTCCTTACTGGGTGCCCAATACTTGGTTTTTTCTGATTTAATATTTATACTTTAATTCATTGATTGATGCATATGATGAGAGAGAGAGAGAGAGAGAGAGAGAGAGAGAGAGAGAGAGAGATGTGTGTGCATGTAAAATTTTTTGGAATAATGCTGAGCAAGCAAATTTTGAAAATCATTAGAACGAAAGAGAATTTAGTTTTCATTGGCTACCACTTACTTGCGACCTTGATCCAGAATAAATTAATTTATAATGATATGCATCAAGATACATGTGCGTGCTTATGTACTTTATAACCTTCAAAGTCCTGGTGGTCTGTCTATTGGGACCCCACTTCTCTGCAAATGAAATTTATATATTTACTCATATAGCAATATTCTTATTAATTTTGGATAAAAATTCAAATCCTGTCATAGTCTGTTTGTGTTTCAATTCCCACTAATACCCTTTGGAAAGGCATGAATCCATCTATACTTCCCTCCCACCACTATGGGTAAACAGTAAGGAAGACTGAGTTTTGGTTAGGCAAACAGTCTAGAAGGAAAATTCTGAATTCAAACTAGCTTTACTCTGCTTATAAATTAACCTTGTGTCACATCCTGATTGTGGTGGAAGGGTTGGGTAAATACATAAAAGTTCAAATCTTCTTAGAGGTTTGTTCTTTATTTTTACATGCTATTTATTTAAGTCTTAGAATTTAAAACAACCTGGACTTTGTGATACAAAGCAACAGGAATAAGATGAAAGATAAACTAGTAAAAAATTAAAACCCACAGAAAAGATTGTATGTATATATATATATATATATACAATGAGGTTGGTTGGTTGGTTGATTTTACAGCATATCAATCCTTATTCATGTTAAAGTCATTTCTTTCTTTCTTTTTTTGCAAGTAATTATATGGTTTCATGCAACTATTCCTATTTAATAATAATCCTCATTTGTTTGCACACAAATATGATTTCCAATATTTGTAATCTAATACTAATAATTTTCAAACAGATCTATTTGACTCATTGCTTGGACACAAACAGGTACAACAACTTTGGATCAGGGCCGACCTGAGAGTAATAGCAATGAAGAGATACTCCCCCTCCCCCCCCCAAAGCTATAGAACTAGAGGTTTACCACCTGATGCACTTTAGTGTCATATCCCAGACACTACTTTTGTGGGGGTGATCAAGTCTTACTCCCCTTTTAAGGGAATACAATCAGCATATTTCTAAGCCCTGATAATCTTTGCCAATAAATACAAAAATCTTGTTAAATCTTGGTGGTTCTTTTGCCACTGGTGTACCAGTAAACAATGTTGTCCCTATTTTTGTGCAATTCAATGTTGAAGCTATTTCTATGGCAACTATGAAAGCTTTTTTTTTGTAGGAAATATCACTTCTCAAAATCTGACTTATTTGACTAAACTAAAACTAAAAATTGACAGGCATGAGTGTGTGAAAAAATACTTAAGAGATTTTGAAATTATGTATCAATAATGACAAAAAAAAAAAGCAGCCACAGTTTTTCCATGGAGACAAAACTAAGGAGGGAGAAGAAGTATGTTCTGATATTTTAAGAGTTTTATTATATATATATATATATATATATATATATTATTGTTGAACTTTTAAAGGTAAGCTTGAATATTAATGTAATACTTAGATGCCACAATCAATTTTAAGTTATGTAGTTAATTGTTGTCTATAGCATAGTTGTTTATAATAAACCCAAAGAGGAAAATCAAAAAGTTGTTTATCATGCAGCTTTGTAATAAGTTCAAAATAGACAAATTATATCAATGTTTTGATGATAACTTTTAAAGTTTAATAATATTGAATATGTACTCAATGCATAAAGTTTCATTGTTGAACTGAAGGCCAATCAAGAGTCCTCTGCAGGTGATAGCTTATTGATACCCAATAGGAGGCCTTCTAAGCTTATATATATATACATACATACATACATACATATCTTATTATAATGGAGATTCAGTATCTATAACCGTAACTACATCACTGCTTACATCACAATACCCTTAGAAATTGTGTAAGCTTATCAATGAGTATTTAAATCTATACCCAAAATCATTAATATATAGAATAAATCTAATATTCTGTGTGTGCATATATATATATATATATATATATATATATATATATATAGTGTGTGTGTTTGTATGAAACACTTTTCAGAAGATACTGATTGTAGGTAGATGGCTGGTGCATGAAACTTCTGTCTTGGTGAGTGACACCTAGGCAGAACTGCCAGGTAGTACCTCTGATCATAAGCAGAGTGCATAGATAATGAAATGAGGCAAAAGTGCCAATCCCTGCCTAAATAGTCTCACCTTTTTGCTGAATAGTATGCAATAAAAATAGAATCAGTGAATTGAGTTTGAATTCAAGCTAAGGCCGTTCCAGTTCATGATTCATTGCTCTTGGGAAAAATATAAATTCACTTGTCCCATTTGCAGATTGGGGAAAATGTCTTGTCACCAACAATGGCTGACAGAAAAAGAACACTTGTGGTGATGGTAGTGGTGGGAGGGAACACATTCTTATAATAAATTTATCTACCCACTTAGCAGCAGCAGCAGCAAAAAGTTGTTACCCTTGATGTTACTCCTCACTCAAAGGCTCTCATATAGTGTAATGGTTATTATTGTAGGAAATGGAATGAAATAAGCTGAGTTCAAATCCTCAATGAGGCCATTTTCATTTCACTTTATGATAATACTGTTGAGATTTATCTAGTCTGATCAGTTTTCAACTGTGTTACAAGTTGAATCTGCTTCTGCGTCTATTTCCAGGATTTGGATTGTCTCGTGGTTTTAGTGTGTATATTTTTATTCATATATACTGAACACTTGACTATGTCTTCTCAGTTGCTACAGAGTGTATTCGGTAACTGTCTTTTTTTTTTTTGTCAGGTGACTGGATGCAAGTCACAGCTTTCTTGCGATGGTTAGTATGAGGTTCTACAAATACCGTGATTGATTGATTGAATTTAATCGCATGTCAACCTGTAAAGGGATATTTAATGCCTAGAGGCAAGGGTATCGTATTTATTGTATGTTTATATTTACAATCTTTGTGTAACTGTTTCTTAAGAGGTTTTTTTTTTGGCATACAGTCCAATCAAATATAAATAATTTAGATCTGTTTGACCATAATTTGGGCATTTGTGTTGGACCAGAGACTAGTGGTCATTTGTGTTAGACTGGAGACTAGTGGGCATTTGCATTGGACCGGAGACTACTGGGTATTTGCATTGGGCTGGAGACTAGTGGGAATTTGCATTGGACTGAAGACTAGAGGGCATTTGCATTGGACCGGAGACTACTGGGTATTTGCATTGGGCCGGAGACTAGTGGGGATTTGCATTGGGCCGGAGACTAGTGGGGATTTGCATTGGCCCGGAGACTAGTGGGCATCTAGACAACCTGAGTTCAAATTGTGGATGAGGCTGTTTGCATTTTACATAGCACTAATATCCTTGGGAAAGGTATGTATTCAACTACTCTCCCTCCAGATATGGGTAAATAGTAGGGCAGATTGGAATCTTTAACCTTGGTTAGGCAACCAGTCTAGTAGATGTAAAACTCTGAATCTGTTAACTCCGCTTAATCAACAACATAGATATATATCAACAAAAACATTAGTGTGTGTGTGTGTCAGTGTGTGTGTGTGTGTGTGTGCACATCTTGTTTAAGTGTTGTTGATTGGTAATCAGGCATGACACTGCTTTTTTACAAAAGGTTTCAGATGAATTTCTTCAGTTTGAACGCATACATCAATTTCATTTTCTATTCATCTCAAACACTGCCAAAATACTTCATGTGAATAGAGCACACCTGAGTGCACCTGTATTCAAAATACAGGTAGACAGACTGGTTAATTAGTGAAAAAAAAGAAAACAGGTAAATATGCCTATCTAGATAAAGAAATGACAAGGTCTGTTGGCCTGCATCTTTTGTTGTTCATTGCTAAGTGTCATAAACAACAAATTCAAGAAACATGAGACTTTTAATGGTGTCTAACAATGGGGGCTCCAAGCCGCCATAATAACAACGGTCGGCATGGTGGGGGGCAACTTAGGGTATTCGGTCTACATTCAGTGTTCATTTTTATATAGAAATATATATATATATATATATATATATATGTCTATGTGTATTATGTTTATATATAAATGTATGTGTATGTATTTTAGCCAGCAGTCTTCCAATAATGCATATTTGATTAAAGATGATAACAAAGAATTCTTAAAAAATACATTTAGTCATTTTTTTTTTGTTTATATACAAGAGAATGTAAGTAAGGATCTAATGAATGTAAAGTGAGGCCAATGATAATCATTTGTATTTTTACATGTAGATATGGACAGGCCGAGAGAGATAGACAGATGTGGACACACCGAGAGAGATAGACATGTGGACACCGAGAGAGATAGACATGGGCACACCGAGATAGATAGACATGGGCACACCGAGATAGATAGATAGACATGGGCACACCGAGAGATAGACATGGCACACGAGATAGATAGACATGGGCACACCGAGATAGATAGACATGGGCACACCGAGATAGATAGACATGGGCACATAGACATGGGCACACCGAGAGAGATAGACATGGGAGAGAGATAGACATGGGCACACCGAGAGAGATAGACATGGGCACACCGGGAGAGAGATAGACATGGACACACCGAGAGAGATAGACATGGACACACCGAGAGAGATAGACATGGACACACCGAGAGAGATACAGACAGATTGAGATAGATAAGAACAGACCAAAAATAGATAGATTTTATATAGTCTGAGGTAGATAAATAGATCTGAATACCTATAGTTTGCACTCCTCAAAATCTGTGTAATCCATATGACCAAATTAATAAATGCTTTGTGTATGAGATCCTCTAGGTGGTATTTCTATACTCTTTTTTTTTATATCAAAGCTTAAACTTTTTATCACTGATTTTCAGACTTTACTTTCAATTAGTCAAAACACATTGAGTAGTTGCTCTTGAAGGAAGGTGTGATGTTGTGTCTTCAATGTCAAATGGTTTTTCCAAAGATTTCTTCTTATAGGCACATGTTTTCAAATTCATTAGACACACTTTGGCCCGAACCAACAAGAACCTTCAACAAGTTCCATTAGCAACAGATGTGGTCAGGCCGAGATATACATATAGGTACGGTCAGGCCGAGATAGATATGGACAGACTTAGACACTGTTATATACCCTACCTTAATGCCAGCCTTACCAAGAGAACCAAAATGTGTCTACAGAGCGTGTGTTCTCAGCACTCTCTTATACGGCAGCGAAGCCTGGATCACGTACTCACGTCACGTGAGGAAACTGGACAGCTTTTCACCACATTCTACGCATCCGCTGGCAGGACAAAGTGCCTAACACAGAAGTGCTGGAACGAGCAAGCATAAACAGCATGCCCACCATCACCTGCGAGAGCTTTGCGCTGGCTTGGCCATGTCAGGAGGATAAATAAAGGCTGTATCCCCAAAGATCTACTGTATGGTGAACTAGTGGAGGTCACCCACCGGCAGGGAGACCACGCCTACGCTTCAAAGATGTCTGCAAGAGAGACCTGAAGACATGCCACATCAATATAGACATGTGGGAGGCTTGTGCAGAAGACCGTGCAACCTAGTGTCTCCTTGTCAAACAAGGAACAAAAAGAAGTGAAGAAGAGAGGAAAAAAGCTGCCACAGAAAAGAGAGCTAAAATAAAGGAGAAACAGTAGCACCCCCAACACCTACAGAAAGCATCACCTTTTGTTTGCAGCCATTGCACCAGAGACTGCCGTTCGAGGATCGGTCTGTTCAGCCACTCACGTAGCTGTAAGTGAGAGAGAGAGAAGAAAAAAAAAAAAAAAAAAAAATACTACGCCATCGTCTTAAATAGACGGAAGGTTGCCAACTATATACCCTACCTATGAACAATAATGGATATATCCAGAATCAGGACCCCAATTGCCCAAAACATTATTAATCTCTAATTAAACAAAAAATAAAAGAGGAAAATCAACATGCCTAATAGCATATTATCACCAATAACATTACATAGAATGTCCTCTGCCCTCTCGATGTGGATGGTCATGGCTCTCTCTCTCTCTCTCTCTCTCTCTCAATCAGCAAATGTGTTGTAGAGTTTTATGTACCTGTCAGTGTTTCATCTAATTCTGCTTTCTCTGTTTTCTTGTATCCAAAATTCTAGACCAGTGGTAGAGGACATGCAGCCTACTATACCCTCAATTGCAGCCTTTTACAGTCTTGTTGAAAGACCAATTAAAATCATGCACCTTCACTTTAAAATCTGATATCAAAATGCTTTCTTGAAAAAAGCAATCTTAAAGTGTTAATGTTAAAGTTTTTAAATTCTTTTAAGTAGCAAATATTAATCAAAATTTGGACAAAATAAATAACAGAGTTCAGACATTAAATTTTGTTTTAAACTTACTAAAACTTTATTGAAACATGCAACAAGCAGAAATAAAATATGAAATTACAAAACAGTGAACACAGAAATCCTCTGTGATAATTTAGCTCATATAGTTTCTTATTTTTGAAATCTCCACAGATAGTATTTAGTTTGATAAGACTTGAGAAAAACAAAGTTTTAATCTTATTTTAATAATACTTTACTAAACATTTGGTGATGTGGCAGAAGTTGAAATACTGTTTGGAATTTGTTTTTTCCTTTTTTTTTTTTTTTTGATCATTTCATTGTGATTTGTGTTTGATATTCCCAGCTGTTGTTAAAAAACGTTTCATCATTGGAGCATAGCTGAAAATCCAATGCAGGAAAATAGATTTTCAATGCAGTCAAATCAATGAGACTTTTTCATGAGAGTCAGCAGAAAAAAAATTTAAAAAAAAAAAAAAGAACAACCTTTCATCCTATGATCGCACAAAACAGGTGGTCACTGTGGTTCGTTGCCTGAGCTTCTAACTCAATTTGTCAAACTATGATCAAATTTAAAGAGATTGATATCTATATTAAATTTGGAAAGAGTTTGCCTGTCCATCCTCCATAGATGGACAATTTGATGTATGTATTTACTCAACCATTTTACCACAGTGTGGATGTTGACACGAGGTCAATTTTTAAGTGGAATAAAGCTGATTTGAATTCAAAGCTTTCTTTCTTCAAAACTGTTTGCTTCACTCGGGCTAAAGAATCTAGTCTGCCTTACTATTTACCCAAAGATGGGGGTATGGATTTAGGCTATTGCAAGGGAATTAGCACAAATTGAAACTTAAACAGTCTTATCCAGGATTTGAACCTGGGTCATCAATTTCGTTTCTTACAATAATACCTGTTACACTAAGCACACCTCACTACTAACAATAGTATTATCTAAAAAATAATAAAAGAAATCATGATGCTAACAAATCAAGAAGTAATGTAGGGGCTGAGTTCTAAATATTTAGTCTTCTGCAATACCATTGGCTCTCATAGTTTAGTTTTTTTACCCAACACTTCCGTCACAGACCAGATGTGACATAAGGTTAAATTTGATAAAAGGTACAGCTGGTTTGAATTCAGAGTTTTCCTTCTCCTTGACCAGTTGCCATACCACAGCTAAAGATCCCAGTCTGTCCAACCTTTCCCCCACAGCTGGAGGAAGAAGAGATAAATTCCTGCCTTTTCTAAAGTGATATAAATGCAGCCTTGTCAAGGATTTGAACTTGACTCACCAAGTCTACTTCATACAGTGATAAGTTTCAAAGTGTAATTTGGTAATGTAATTAATAGAGATAACCAAGTTTCTTTGAGACAAAATGAGATCTTGAGATCAAACCTCACCAATTGCTTATTCCTTACTATTCTATTTCCTATAATGATAATCATTATGCTAAACACGCCTCCAATATGGACAGTTTAATGTCGGATTATTAATTTCCCATTCATACTTATTGGACTAAAGGGAAAAGGCCTTGATATATATATATAAAGGAAATTGTTATTTACAAGGAATTCTTAGTTGTTTACAAAGTTTAAAAAAGAAATAAATTATTTGTTTTATTAAAATACTGTTTCTGCTTGATGCACATTTTTGATTGAAAAAGAAATTAAAAAAAAGTAATAAAGAGAAAGAAGATAGAAAGAAGAAAAAAAAATTAATCCTGATTGATAACAATGGGAACACAATTTTCATTGAGTTGGATCTAACATTTGCTTTTGACTATTCTTTGACCTCTGAATCCAAAAATGACCCCAGTTTTTCTATATCACACCAACTTTTTGAGCTACAGGATACTCAAAAACCATAAAATTATGCATGTAACAAATTTGTGCTTATTTTATAGAATGTTTTAAAAATTTACAATAGAAAATGATAAAAAATTGCTTGTCTGTGATCTTTGTACAAATTCATTTTGTTCATACAAAGGATATTGTTATTGGAAGTCAAATTGTGTGCAAGTAGATAAGGTAAAAATTTATGTGTATAGTTTTTTCTAGAGTGATTCAATCTGTGAACAATTTCACTTTATGCTCTAAAAATAGTCAAGCCATCATATACGTTGATACCATTCCTTCATGAATTTCAAATCTTGGTAGAATCATTTATCTTGCTGATCACACTAAGATTTTCCAAAAGTTAGCAAGATGGCCATGCAGAAAATCGAATTTTGATGCTCATGTTGCAATCGATTGTTTTGTGGCTATCCAATTGTTTATGGGCAATTTCAATGTAATTCTTTGCTTGTGCATTTCCAAGAAAGTTCTAAACAAGGTCTCTGAATGATAAACAAGCATTCTTATTGAGTTCTGACATTATCCCGATGAAATGTTCTTCTTTGATAACTTAAACTGTAAAACATCAATTGAGAGGCCAGGAAATGCCACAATGAAGTACTTGAAACAGTCGCCTTCAGTTGGCAATGCTTTAATGAATTGCTTCAAAAGATCTAGTTTCATGTGCAAGGTGAGAATATAATTTTATTTATGTCAACAAATGGCTCATGTAGAATGTAAGGATCAACAAATTTGAGGTCAGATCTTGGAGGCCAATTCCCCTCCCCCCAATGTTTTTTTCTGCACCATATTGGAAGAGCACACACTAAGCTTGACTTTGAGCTGTTGATGAACAATTGCTATTCAGTTTTGTATATTGGAATTTTTTATTCCTCCAGTAAACCCTGTACGTTATGGCAATGCATAAACCTACTGTCACTTCAAAAGTACTGCAGAAAGCCACTTTCAATCAAAAGTAGGATACCTTCACTTTGAAGTTGAATGAAAACTCGCCCTGGAATTTCAGCTTAATTAGGCATTGAAATTATATCTGATGGTAGACAACGATACTCAATTTTACATTTATTTTTCTACTTATATGGAGAAGTTTTCATTAAACAAATGTAACAGTCTGTTCAATGATATTTTAGCTCTCGCCAAATCATAGGTATACCAAATGCCAACTTATCATGTGTTCCCTTGATTCACATCTATAAAATCTCAACACAATGCTTGCATATCTGGTGAGGGGCCCTAGACTTCTCTTAATCACCAAATTTTAATTTAAAATATGCAAAATAGACTAGTTTCACAAATGTGCTGATGTTTGCTCTTTAACTGGGAATCAATCTAATCACCAGATCTGAAAAATTCTCCTTCCTTTTCAATAAAATATTCAACGTAATCAGTTGACCCATTCCTTTAAAAAAAACTTTTTTACAGGCAAACAATACCATTGTACTTATTTGGAATGTTATGTTCACCTATCATTTTCAAACGTTTATACGCTGTTCCATCAGAGACCAAAGAAAAGTGAAAGGTGCACATGCAAAAACTGGCAAAGAACAATAAGACATGATATATTATTTTAAGACATGGTTTTATTCAGGAAGTCGAGAGTTGGGAGGAGAGAAAAAGGTGGGAAAGTTCATAAGCATGTATGTGTTTATTTATATTCGTAATGGGATATTCCTCGTGACAATTCGAACCCACATATACACATGTAAATTGAATGAAATATAGGGGTGGCAATATTTATAAGAATTCATGACAGAATGGGGCACTTATCTTAATTTTGTCGATTCATCCATGGACTTGCGTTTGGGTAAGCTTTGCTTATTTAGTGGTTCTGTTCTTGGCTGGGTAGATGACTATTCTGGGTCTAATTAATTCTGTCCGCATGAAGGTGATATCGGGATTCCAACTGGCCATAGTAATAAACTTATTCTTTAGGTTGCATGAAGACTGTCATCATCCATCCTCAACGAGGTAGGGGCCCAACTGTGTTCAAAAGGGTCTCGAGTACAAACTAAACTAGTGATAGAGATCTCTCCCCTCCAAAAAAAAAAAAAGGTGGTGGTATACGTTTCTATCTATTGCTTTGCCTTCCCTTTCTCCCAAAAAAGGTAGTAATGCGTTTTCTGTTCATCTCTTTGCTTCCCTTTTCTCTAGAGAACGTGCCAACATGACAATAACTGGTCAAAGAAATTCTGCTCCAGATTGGGGTCATTTAGTGGGACACGTACCTCAGCTCTGACGTCACAGAGTTTCAGGAATGTTCTGGGATGTTCCCTTTTAACTTTCGAGTTTCGTTCTATAATCAATTTCGAGTTACTCGTAATATGTAATAGAGAGTAGGCTGTAGAGAAAAATCTTGATGTGATAGAAGAAAACTGACAGTCGTTTTGAAATCAGCATGTCAATTTTAGTCTAAATCAAACTCAAAAGAAATTATGTCCAAAATTGTTTCCCCCGGTATAATACATCATTTAAAAAATGAAAACAAATAAAATGGAATTTGGACTTACCGTGGTTTGAATCAATTGTGCGTTTTCAAAGTTTTGTATTTAGAAAATCTGCAAAAATGAACAAAATACTTTAGTCTAAATTTTGCAAAAAAATTTCAGAATGAAAGAATTTTCAGAGAGTTTTGTAAAATGTCAAGTAAATAATGCTAAAACATCAAAATGGATTTGAAAATAAATAAGTTCTATTTTTTATTTCATATTTTCAGAGTATGGAGGGGGTGGATGGGTAGGGATTCCCTTTGAGGCCATTTTTATTCACTTCACAATGATACCTTTGAGAAAGGCATGAATCCCCCTCCTCTAATAGGTCAATCCAAGGATTACTCCCTAATAATTAGCCTACCCCATTAGTGGGGCTTAGAAGTAACCTCCCTGACAAAACATAGAACAAGGGAATGTGTCCTGGGTATGACACTAAACTGTATCTGATGGTGAGTCTGGAAAACTGGACAGCACCCCTTCTTTGCCATTACACCCAGGTCTTCTCTGTCCTATCTGTTAGGATCCTATCTATGGGTCAAATAGATCTGTTTCAAAATTATTTGTATTCAATTGGACAGTGTAAAAAAAAACCACCCCTCTTAACTCCACAAAAAGTGTAAATATTCTCTAACCACTAGGCATAAAATAACCTGAAATGGGTTGTCATGCTCTTAAATTAAATATCAATGAATCTAATAGATCAAGTCAAGGATTACTATCTTATGATCAAACCTCCAACTATCAATTCCAATGTAAATCGAATTATCTCTGAAGTAAATGCTTTTTTTAAATCTGTTTTTGAGAGACAAAAAGCATGAATAACAATTTTATGTTGTGTTATTATTAGAAATGGCACAAAGGTACCAACCAATTCTCTTTAAAAGTAACCTGTGATAACGTTGGGAATCCTTGGTATGAACACAAAGTGAAATCAGATCCATTATGCAATCTCTCCATTAATACAATTTCATCATTTACTGATGATTCTTAGTGTGCTTGTTATAAATCAAATAGGCTAGAACTTGTAAAATACCTGGATCTTTTTTTGAGGAACAAAAGCAGGAAAGAAGAAAGGAGAGGATTACATGTAGAAGAGAAAGGATGTACTGTAATCATTCATATATATTTGTCATCATCATCAAGCCATGCCAACTGCATTGATTCTTTTGACTCTCTTTTGCCATCGATCCCTATTGGCCATTGCTCTTGGTAAGTTCTCTAAACAACATTTGGTATCCTTACAGAGCTAATGAATGTAAGTTTTTACTGGTTGGCCAACACTGGTGTGCCTATGTGTAGGAGTCCATTGGAAAATGGCGCTTATGGGTTCAGTTTTACTTGTCCAGCAGTGCCCAGCAATCTTGCTCATCTTTCTTTGAGATTTTCAAGATGAGAAGTAAGTGGCCATACAGTGGCTGCTTCTAAGATTTGTTCCAAACAGCACACAGCATAATAAAACTTTTACAAATTAATTAGAACAATGCTGTAGTTAAAGAATCTTTTAGAGGTGTGTTTGGAGTAACGGTTATTGTTGTTGAAAATGGAATTGGCATCCAGAGTTCAAATCCTTGGGAAAGGCATGGATCCATCTGTTCTACAACCAGCAACGAAAAAATAGTAGGGCAGACAGGGTTCTTTAGCTATAGGGGGCAACCAGTTTAGGAGAAGGAAGACTGAATTCAAACTGGCCTCACTGTTTGAAATAGACCCTAGAAGCAATGCTTACCACCGCAGAGGGATTCCAATTACCATTGAATTGGCAGACAACTGCAGCAAGCAAGCCGTAATAATATGGTTCCTGCCTTGTCACAAGCATAGTACAGAATGGTTGTTTATTTATCTAAGCACCATAACCACACTGAGATCAACAGTCAATCGGGAGTCAAAGAATGGTATCACCAGACACATGTTTGGTATATTCTTGAGTGCTATATATACCAACTGCTTCATGTACAAATTCCCTTATGCTTAACTAGTTGTTGTTATTCAATTCAACAATATATTAAAAGATTCATTTCAACAACATCCTGCCCATGGTCGAGGGGTTGGGTAAATATATTTATTTTCCAGTGTGCCAACAACATTTTCATAAGTAATGCATTCAATGATGAAATTATATACAGAAGGGGCAATGTAATTAGTGATTGATTTTAATGCATGTCAACCTGTCTAGGGTTATTTTATGCCTAAAATGTGTTCATTTCATATTAACATTTTTTGTGTAGTTGTTTCTTAAGAGTTCTTTTCTTTTTTTTTGCACATGGTCCTATCAAATATGAATAATTTTTAAACAGATTTATTTGATCCTAACAGGTACTACCACTCCAGTCAGAGTGGACCAGGGAGTAATGTCAATGAAGGGGTACACCACACACCCCAGATTTCCAGAACCATCAGATGTGGTTTAGTGTCATACCCAGGATACACTACACTTTTGGGGGGATCTTTGCAGAGATACAGTCAGCATATTCTAAGCCCCACTGACAGAGCTGTGTCATGAATGCGGAGGTTAACTAGATAAAAATCTTCATTATTTTGCAAAAGGGTACTGGAGACATTGATGAAGGTCCAGAACCAATGCAGCCACTTTCTTGTCACTGGACTGGAATCAGGATATGCCTCAAAATGCTTTAGTGTAAGAAATCTCTCCATATCAGGAAATTATTAAATAATAAACTCAAGTAATAATGATAATTCAAACTTGGTCTAAGGGTAACGTTCATTGCTAAATAAACTGACAGTGAAATATGTCATGGTGTAATGGATATTGTAAAAGAAATGGACTTGGCAATCTACATATAAACTTTAAATTAGGCTGTTTACATTTCACATTGAACTAATACTTTTTGGAAAGGTATGAAACTATTTTACCCACTAGCTATGGGTAAATAGTAGGGCAGACTGGGCTTTTTAACGGGGGTATGGTCACCTGTCTAGAAGGGAAAATCTGAATTCAAAACAGTTATACCTCACTTTAAAAAAATTATCTTGTATTACATCCTGCTCATAGCAAAGATAATATTTCATAAAGAAATATGATGATGTATTGTTTTCAAATAACTGGATTATGAGACGCTGCTAGCAAAAAGATACTCTAAGTTGTCTACATAACTCAAGGGACAATATTTAAGGAGTGTCTTATTTTTTTTCAAAGCTTCTATAAAAAGTATCTGAACATTTTGTATAAGGGTATGTGAATAAAGTCTAAATTGAGAAATAAGTGTACGGTGAGTGGAGTCTTGAGTGAGGAAGGGTGGAAGGTAGGTATGTTGTGTACACATCATGGATATATATAAAAAAGTATGATGGTTTAAGTTTCAGATTTTTTTTAAATTCTAAAATTTAAATGAAGATTTGCTTACAGCTGAATAACTTATATAGTACAATGATGTCCAGAAGAAATATAGAAGAATCAGCGTTTTTTGGTGAGACACAGAATTGTACAAGTGCAGCACACCCCATATTTACCTGACCTAGCTCTGTGCGACTTTCTTGTTTCATAAATTGAAAATTTATCTCAAGAGTAAGAGATTTGAAGGCATTAAAATAAACACTATATTGAAAGAGGGGTTTTAGAGGTGCTTCAACCAATAGAAAACTCACTGGAATAAATGTATTGAATAAAAAAGGAGGCTATTTTGAAGAAAATTAATGTTTTATTCATTGTTCATTTCTGTCTTGATACTTTCTGAACACAGCTTATATTCACCATTTCACTGACAGACAAACAAATAAAGTGGCTTTAGTTTTTATATAATAAATTGTAATAAAATTTGGTTTCTTAAAAGATATAAATAACTCTAGCAGGTACTTAAGGTTCACTTCACCAGTGAATAAAATATATTACTGAATTTTAGCAAATTGAATAAAGAAGGTTGGAAATGGGATTTACCATATATTTAAGATCACATTGTACTCACAGTAATCCTGTTAAATGTTGAGTGTGGACGATAGGGGATAATATGCTTCAAACTGGACTCTTAAAAAAGTTGACATTGAATCTGTACTTTTGACTGAAAGGAATGGTTAATGAGGCTTATCAAATTCTTGGACTCAGTCAAGATATAAACAAGAAAACAGAAAAGCTCAATACAAGAATCATTTGTGGTTCCAGTATCCATTTCAGATTCCATGTTGCCTTCAAGAAAAAAATATATCATTCTGCCATTTCAGTTTTTATGTACTTACTCAAACTTTGTATTTTACAACAATGATTGCATAAAGAAAGAGGGATTTGAAAATTTATATATATATATATATATATATATATATATTAAATTAAGAAATCTGACAACTGCATAGAGAGTACTAATTGCTGATTTGAAAGGAATTTAAGTTCTGAATTGAAAAGTTGAATTGTTAGGGTGTATCAAAAGTATTTTCATTTTTACAGACTTTTATTGCAAAGTTTATTTTGTGTACCAATCTAAAAATTATTTGTGACTCTACAATATTATTATTATTACTATTCGTACTGGTTGTAAGATAGTCATTATTGAAAAATAAAGGATGTTGAGTCACTTTTATCAAAGTCTACTAGCAGTACTTACCCATACTCCATACAGGTTGTAAGATTGTCTTTATTAAAGATAAAGACTTTATAGTCATTTTTATTAAAGTTTAGGATAATTATTCATATTCAAAGGATTTTTTATTTCTTTTTATTGAACATTTCTTGCAGGTTATTAACTTGGTTATACACTGACATTTGGTAAACATCTTCAGGTTCATTTAGAAATCTTAGATTTCCTTGAAAATCTCTAAAAATTAATAATCCACTTAAAAGATGATATGACCTAAAGTCAATTTTTAAGTTGCTTAAAGCTGGGCTTTAATTCAGTTTTTCTTCTCCTAGACTGGTTGGCTTACAAATCCAAAGAATCGAGTCAGCCCTCATATTTACCCATAGCAGGGGAGGGAGAAACAGATGATTCATGCCTAATAGCAATAGTGGGGAGTCAAAAGCAGACATAGCTTCAAGTAACTATTCCTAATTGAAATAGATTTACATGGTTTCAAGTATTCCTATCTAATACTATTAATTTACAAACAGATCTATAGACAGATTAGGCACTAAGAGGTATTACCACTTTTAATCAGATTGATTGATTGATTGATTGATTTTAATGGCATATCAACCCATCTAGGTTTATTTTATGCCTAGAGGTTAAGAAATCACATCCATTGTATGTTTATATTTATATTTTTTTATGTAGTTGGTTTTTAAAATCCTTTTTTTATTTGCACATGATTTATTTGAAACCACTTAAAAATGAGACTTTTACGACTTAGACGTTTTGGTGTTTTGAACCAATGAGAACTGGTTGATTACCAAATCAGTCTTCCCTTGCATTTATTCTTTGGAGGCATGTGGTGTAATGGTTATTGTCGAAGGAAATGGACTTGGTAGTTTGCATTTCATATAGCACTAATACCCTTGGGAAAGGTATGTATCCAACTATTTTCCCTTCAGCTATGGGTAGATAGTAAGGCAGACTGGGCTCTTTAATCTTGGTTAGGAAACTAGTTTAGAAGAAGGAAAACTGATTTCAAACCTGTTAAAATCTGCTTAAGAAATTGACCATGTGTCACATCCTACTCATGTAGAGGAGTTGGTAAATACATATCTAAATCTATTCTTTATCATTTAAAAAAAAATTATTAACAATTTTTAATTGAATTCTTTTCTTGTTATATTTTGAATTATATATTTGGCTTGTCTAACAAAACTTATATAATGTGTCACAAAAAAAGATTTATAAAATATGTGTCGCCAGTGCAAAAAGTTTTAGGAAAGTTCTGCTCTAAATGATACCAATCATCATGTGATAAAAGCATTGTTCAAGACATAGCTGCTGTTTTCAAAGCAGAACACACACACGCGCGTGCAATGCATACAATCATCAACAGAAGACATCTTTAAAAAGTAATTTCCTCTCTTTCTTTCTTATTACAATCTCTAAAAGATTTGGGTATAAAATTTGACATTTAAATTTACAAAGATATGCACCATGAAGCCAATAAATTACTTTTTATCATTACACACATTTTTTTGCTTTTTGCTTTTTACTTGCTTCTTTCTTGCAACAATTTTGGTTGGTATATTCTTTGACTTTCAAATCTGCCTTTATTCTAAATTCCTACTTTTTTAATTCTACGTCAAAAGAATCAATCATCCAATATGATAAAAGCCAACGAAAAGATGAAGATATTAGGGAAAAAGAAAAAGAAAAAAAACAAACAACAGGAATATTGAAAAGACTTGCCTAATATTCTCAAATTATTATTTCTGATTTTTATTACTTTAATAAGAATTTGATCTAGAAAGTTGTGATAAAAAGAAATAATATGACAAATGACAAACTAAAAATTAATAGTAAGAACATACCCCCTCCCCTGGCAATAAAATGAAAATAAGGCAAGCCTTCTTATGAAGATTTTGACAAATATTTGTGAAATATGTAACAATATAAGACAACAGTAAATTTGGTGCTTGCACACAGTATTTATTAGTATAGGAACATTTTCTTTCTTTATTTTTCCTTAAAAAACAACTATTTGGGGCAAGCTGTCTGATAGTAGTCAACAGTGTACTGCATGAATGTTCTTAAATCCACCCCTCTGTACCTGGTGGTGAGGCTCCAGTTCTGGAGCTCAGGAGTGTGCAAAGTTACTCTTTGATTGCCATTACTCTCAGGTCCACTCTGTCAGCAAGAGTGTATCCCTTGCAGAGGGGTAAGACCCCCGTCTCCAATGAAGTGTCTTTGATATTACACTTAGCTGCATCTGATGGTGAATCTCCAGTTCTAGGGAATGTAAAATACTACTTCATTGCCATTACTCCTAAGTCCAATCTGATCCAGAGTGGTAGTACCTATTAGGGATCCATGTATGGGTCTGTTTAAGAATTATTTGTATTAAATAGGACCATGTGCAAAAAAAAAAAAAAAAAAAAAAAACTCTTAAGAAACTACATGAAAATGTAAATATGAATATACAATGAATACAATTCCCTAACCTCTTGGCATAAAGTAACCTTAGATAGGTTGACATACCATAAAAATCAATCAAACAATTAACCTATGTTGCATAATCTATGCGGTTGCATAAGATTATTGTCAATCCCCTATATTTCTAAAGGGATGGCCCTTTTCATGTCACGGGTGGTAAGCCCGTGAAATATGTGAAGTCACATGGGACTTGGTTGGATCGCAGTTTCAGTTTAGACATCAGGCAGAGAAGGCATATCTGCTTTAGCTGGGGCTCACTTGCACACGTGTGCTGTGTTTAGTTAGAGAAAGATGTTTAGTTAAGTAAATAAAAGTTTAAATAAATAATATGGTTTTGTGGTTGATGAATGTCTTGGCAACAAGACTGACCTAGAAGAAGAAATGAAACAAGGACGACCGACCAGCAAGAACAGAGAAATAGAAGTCATAGAGAAAGAATAGAAACGACTAGAGATCACCAATGGCCAAAGAAGTAAGTTATGCATCTCTCTATCTACCTGTGTCTATCTCTCTCAGTAAAAGAACACTTGTGTATGTACCCAACATGGGTATATGTGTTTGAAACACCTAGAGCAGTTGGGCAATAACTCACAATATCACTACACTTTGCTGGTATGAGAATGCTAGATACAGCCTTGGCTCGGTCTTAAAAGCACTTTATAAATTTCCTATTTTCAGGTATATTGGTCACTTCTGACATTGTACATTGAATTTGAAACACATTTATATAATATAGATATATATTATGTATTCCTTGCACAGACCTTTTTCTTAGTTGACAATTATGAGATTTTTGATGACAAGGTCACAATGTTAAAGAATTAACTTGCTAAAAAGGTGAAATGATATCTTAAATCTGCTATGACACTCCAGTGTGTGTGTGTGATTAGTTTCTTTTCAATTTACTTGAATAAGCATAGAATCTTTTGTAGCCTTAAATAAAAATGACCAAAATGAAGGTTACTGGAAATCATTTGCTGAATTTATTTTTGTGGAGATGCGATATGTTCAATTGAAATTTTCTTTATTGAAGCAAGAGAATGATACATATGTTAAGAGTAGAAATAAAGCGCCCAACTGTTACCTGAAAATATTTAGTAGACAAGCAATTAAAAACTGAAAATAAATGCTCAGTTGTAACTAGCAGACCATGGATGATGACTGAAAGAATAACTAATAGGATAGAAAATGACTGACACATGCACACACCTGGCAAATGTCACAGACAACAAAGAGTTTTGGATTTGGAGTGAGTGCAATTGACATGGACAACTTTATTAGAAAGAGATTAATGAGAAGGAGGGAGGGAAAGGAAAAGAGTGGAGGTGGTAGGAAGAGGAAAAGAGAGGTGAAAATTGAAAAAGAGGGGAAAAGGGTGACAAGAAGAGTGCGGAAAAGAGGGGAGGGAGATAAGGGCAAAAAAAGGGAGGGAGACAGGACAAGGGTGAAAACAAGGCCGGGGGGGGGGGAAGAAGAGGGCAAAAAGAGAAAGTTGTACAAAAGGGGAAGGAGAATTGCTAAGGTAAGAAAGAGGAACAGGAAAAAAAAAAAAAAAAAAAAAAAAAAGAGAAGAAATGACAGAGCAGACTGAGAAGAGAAATTTTTTTTTACCTTTTTTGTGAGTGAAAAGAAAGAGAAAAAAAACCAAACTATTTAGCAAATACAGAGGTGGACAAAAAAAAATTTTTTTTACATTTTAATCTATTAATCATTTAAAAAAAATTTTTTTTACATGTTTTAGAGAAAATAATTTTATTGAAGTCCCCAAAATACATCCTTTTTAATTTCTAATAATTTTTCTACCATAATTATTTGTGTTTAATATGCCATCATGTATAACACACAGTCCTAACTTTGAACTACAAAATTCTGGAACAAAAATATTGCGTATAATACGCACTGACTTTTAAGAATTTGTAGCACTAAATTTAGTATTTGCTCTACTTTTTATTACTTTGTACTGACTACAAATAAAAATTTATATAGTTTACATTATGTCTTAAAACACAAAATTTACATGCAAAAATATTTTAGATATAATCAAGAGATAAACGTGTTAAAAGAAAATAGTTCCTCTTATTAAATAGTACATTTGAAATAGTACAGTTAAAAGCTATGCATAGTAAGTTTGATCCAAAATTTGAGCAAAATATTCATATGAAAATGCAACAAGCTGGTCAAAACAAAATGTCTCTATTAACACATATTAGTCACAACTAAAGATATGACTTTTGGTCATCCCATTCCAAATATGGAGAGGAATATGACAGAAAAAAAAGTTAATTATATGGCTCTTGCCATCTGGAAAAATAGTGTGTCTTATACACAAATAATTATGGTAAATACTTTGAAAAGCAGAAAATATTTGTCATCCATGGTTCAAGGCAGAGTTACATTGATCTTTAGAAGCAGTTTGTTACCCATAACTGTCCCTTTATTCTGAATAAAGATAAAGTCTTACAATGGATGAACTCATAAGTGATGTTCTCTTGTGGAATCCAATACATGGGCACACCAATTTTGGCTGAGCAGCAAAATATTACATACATCAGCTCTGTGAAGACATTGGATGCTGTCTAGAGGATTTACCAAGAACTAGGGCCGGAGAGGGAGAGAGAGAGCGAGAGACAGAGAGAGTCAAGGGAATCCATGCTGTAAACACATGATGATGGTGAGTATATATATATATATATATATTTCTGACAGTGTAAAAATTAATTTTTAAAGATATTGCAGGGGGGGGATGAGTGATTGAATAGATAAAATAAATTATTTAATATTTTAAAAAATCTAATTACTTACTTAAAAAGCATCATATTCACTCCACTGATATGTTTGTTTTGTTTTACGAAAGATGACAATGTTTTTTTTTTAAATACACACATTTTTACAAAATTCTACAAAATCTCATTAAAATTGAACAAATATTTTTATTTTAGTGCAAAAAAATATATACTTTTAAAAATTTTCATTGATTTTATTTACATCCAAAATTACATAGAATAATTTTTTTTTTTGCCACACTCTTTTGTAAAAAAATGTAAAATAGATCTTAGATATAAAAAAAATAGTTTTGCTGGGAAAATTCAAATGAATATGTTTTCTTTCTAATAAAACCAAGTTTCTAATAGTTAAATTCAAATTAATTCAAATTTCTTTTTTTTTGTGTGTGTGTGTGTGGGGGGGGGGCGTAAAAAAAATGTTTGTTTTGTTTTACGTCTGTCAATAAATTTAAACTTGTAATGAAAAGTGGACATGCATAAACCAATACCGGATACAATTAAATACACAAACATATTCAAATTTAATATAGAAGATTATGTGACAATTTCTTGTTTGTAAATAATTATCTTGTAAAACTCCATTCGTTAAATAACTTAAAATATATATTAAAATAAAACAAACTATATATAAATCAATGATACCATGCATGTATCTATTAAAACTTGTTTAAACAATGTGAATTGTTTAATGATGAATACTTAATTTCTAATTATATATGATACAGGCTTGTTCTTTATTCTATGCATTAATGATTTTGACTATAGATTAAATACTCAGTGATAAACTTACGCAATTCCTGAGGCTATTGTGATGTAAGCAGTGACATAGTTTCTGTTACACACACTGAATATCCATCATATATAAAGATGGAAACACATACACTGTGCTTATGCTGCTTCTAATTGTTTCATCCGTCCCAAAGGAGTGGGGGGGGGTCAAGTCTCAGTCAGATAAAGAGAGTCAGGGACACACCAGAGATTGAAACACCAAATTAACAAATGCCCCAAAACTACTAGACAAAATTTCACCTTTATCTCATTAGGTCATCTTAATGTAAATGATGATTTCATACCATCATCCTAAATAACTTAAAACTTCACATCCAACTTCCTATGCTACAATACCAGGCACCCAGTTAGGATCTTACTCACTATGCATAGCTTTTAACTGTAGTGTATTTTCAGATGTACTATTAATAAGAGGAACTATTTTCTTTTAACACTTTTATCTCTTGATTATCTAAAACATTCATGACTTATCTGATCTAGGTTGGCCGACCAAGAAATGATTGATTTTGTTCCCTTTTAAAGCCATCAAAAGGGCCATCATCATTGAGTACAATTCTTGGAAATCTGCCATCTAACAGCTTCCAACTGGGTGTGACGATAATTGCCACAATGTGTAATTACTTGATCTAGCATTACAGCTTTGATGAATTCACTTATATATTTATATTTGTAGTCTTTGAGTACAGATCTATGTCGTCATCATAACAACTGGGCCGGTCATAACATCTTCTCCAGCTGTAGTTATCAACACCTTGATTGAGATGACACAACCTAATGCACAGATCACGTTACCCCCCAGATGCATTGTTTAGGGGGAAGGGAAACTCCAGACTAGAGAAATAAAAACAACAATTTCTTGCAGCTGCATTTAATGACAGATGTCTATTGAGGGAATATGATTGACCGAAATGCATCAAGTAATATTCACTGCACCTTCATTACTGAATATGAGTCTTTAGCATTGGGAGGGGTGCAGAAACCCTTCATGTCTCGAAGTACGAACCCCCCCCAAAAAAAAAAAAAACACACAAAGAAAAACACACTGGGTAGTTTCTCTGCATTTTACTTTGGTGTCAAAAGTTTTATACTATTTTGGTACATGCTCGTGTGTGCCATGTACATTATGTGATTAAAGTAGGTATCTGTTTGGTAGTATCATGGTAGTTGGTGTGCTGATGCATTGTGCATTTGTGCATTGTTCATTTGTGCATTGTTTTATGTTGCAGAAGCAACCAAAAACGTTAGTTTTGTGACAGTTGAAGATGCAGTTGATTCAGTACAGTAACCAGATGGTTCAAGAAATTTCTTGCCTTGCAAGAACCTTGATGATCAAGTAGTCCTAAAAAACATGGATTCCAAGATTGTGCTTCAAGCCACACAAATTTGGTGAGTAGCACGTGGAGAGTATCAGGAAAATACGTCATCTGAAAGTCCACTGTGATTTATCACTTTCATGTTCTTGGCAAAAGCATCCAAATTGTGCCTCACATAACCAAAATATACCATAAATTTTGACTCACCCTAGTAATAATAACAATCTTTTTCCTTTCGATTTTCAAAGTATCTCTATAGTAAGATAATTAGTATTGCATTTACATTATACATATAATATCCTTATTCTCCTAAGGCTTGATTCATTTTTTTTTCTGTAAGGATATCAAGAAACATGAATGCACCCAAAGAACAAAAACAAATCTGATGAATATCTCATAGAATAGTTAAATTGTGGACACCCAGTGTGGTGCACAGTCAACAGAAGTTGTAAATATACCAAATTTGAGAATAAGACCAATCCATTGTGAAAAAAAGCATCAGATTTCACTAAAAATGAAAATAAATAACACCCCTTTTTTCAATGTATATAGATAATTGTGTATGTGTAAAAAACAAATATGAATGTGCTGTTGGTGGGGTTTAGAATATGCTAACTGTATCTCTTGTAGAGTGGTAAGACCCCCCCCCTGGGGGTCTTGAGTATGACACTATTGCATAAAAGGAAAAAAAAGGTCAACACCACTTAGCAGGTCTCAATCACCCAAGACCAATTTTTGTCAATACACAAATTGCATCTTCAATTCACCAACAATTAGTCTTAAGATTTCAGATTTGAAATCCCCAACTGTAGACTCCCATGTGCAGGTCCCATGCACTGATTGTCTGGTTCTTTGGCCAATCAGCAGCAGCAGCCATTCATGAGAAAATCCAGATCCAGTTATCCTCTTTTCCACATCACACAACACCCATCTCATTTCCAGTCCGAAGCATATGTATCTGGTCTTTCATAACAAAAAATGCAGCATGCCATTTTGACTCTCTTTGACCGACAAGGTAATTCTTCACTATAAACACTAAACTGCATCAGATGGTGAGGCACCAGTTTTGGAAGTCTGGTGAGTACAGAATACCCTTTCAGGTCTACTCTGACCCAAAGTGATAGTATCTGAATGTACAAAGAATGTGATTCCCTAACCTCTGTAGAATAATCAAGCTAAGTTCCAATTACCGTCGAATTGGTAAGACACGGCAACAAATAGTTGTAATTGAATACAAACTTATCTTGCTGCAACTCTACTGCAGAATGACAGGGTATTTATGAAACTCCACAACATCATAGAAACCAAGCAGCCAATCAGAACTCAAGGAATGGAATCACCCAAATACATGAATGGACTATTCTTGATTTCCATAAATACCAACCGTCTTGGACACTGCTTCAGTTGTGCTTAGCCAGTTGCTGTTGTTCAAACCAACAGTAGACTGACTGACTGACTGACTGACTGACTTCAATAGGCATAAAATATCCCTAGATGGATTGATATGTCATTAATTATCAATCAATCAAGACCAACTTTGAAACCACTATTAAGTTATCTATACCTTTTCCAAGGGTTAATTTGATAATTGGATGTTTGGAGTAGTTTATCAAGATAAATGTCATGTGAACAAATGTTAATGAGTCATTGACCAATCATAATCATTTAAGATCATCCAAATTTGAAGCCTTTTAATCTTTACAGTAAATTTATACAGGTTGCTGATGTTTTAACTAAAAGACACCAACACACTTAATGGAGCACCAAGGATCTTCATAGATCTTGTTCTTCCCACCTATGTGTAGTAGAGTAGCTAGCAAACCGTTCAGCACTTTACCAGATGACCTGGCTCAGTCCGATCAAGGACTTCAACAGATGATTAATAAGCTGATTAATATTCAGACTGATCTTACTGCATCTGGCTATACTGCATTTGACCCTCCTCTATTTCTTGTAAGTTGTCTTGTTAATTATTTTGTAACTTATTGTTCTGTGTTTATTTGTATGTATCCATTAACACCGGATAAAATATATTTAGCACTCAATTTCTTCTGTATATCATTTCATCTTGATGATACAACACTATGAAAAAATAAAAATGGGGAAGAGCTGTGTTAAACAAAGTCAAATCTTATTAGGATTCATAGACTCTTAATCACAGTCAGAAAATATAACGACCTGTCGGAAATTCTGACTGGTGAACGTCATAGTGCACACAATCACATGACAAAGAATTGAGCCATTTTTTTTAGCAAATCGGAAGGCACCGCAGACTAACACACTTAAAACATATTCCTATGGAACCAAGCAACCTTACCTCACATTCGCATTAAGGATCACCTAAATTATGTTATCCATAAAGTTACAGAGAACTCAATACCACAGGATGGATATTCAATAATTTAGTTCTTTGTAAGCTCACTGATTCTAATATAAGGAAAATGAAAACTCTTGTATATTTTTGTATATAAATTTGTTAATTCTATTGTTGTTTGTTACCCTTTCTTCTTTATATGTCAGTACAATTCCTGGCCAGCGAGTTGACCCTATTCCATTCTCTTTCTCTTCATTGCCAGAGACAAATATAACAACTGTTAACTAATAAATATTTTTTCCAAGAATTAAGATGATTTATACCTAAGTTGATAATTGGATGTTTGGAATAAGTAGATGGTCAAAATAAATGACATTGTTTATGAATTTGCATAGCAATTGTCAACCTGAGAACTTGATCAATCATAACTGAGTTGTAGTTAAAATGATAGGTATATTAGTCTCTTGAAAGAACTTGTTATGCTGAAAATCTGCAAATTTTAATATTTGGAAATTATGTTACATGAGTAGGCATAGCCTATCATTTTTGTAATGTAGTGTAAAATTTAAATCTAATGTATACTGGAAAATCACACAATACCAAATAAAGAGTCATAAAGTTTGACAGACAAGCTTTCGCCCCAAGGTCATCTGAGCAAGCCTGTCTTATTGGTTAAGGAAGTCAGATAAAACCTGGGAAAGTTAATTAGAATAAGTGAGAATCACCCAGGTGTAATTCCATATCAAATGAAAAAAGATAAATTGTCACCCATACACTTCAATTTTTGTGAAATTTTGTCCAGGTGTGAACTATATTAAAATGAGACAATCTCCAAAATTTGAGCTTCTAATTCCAAGAAATCGGCTGTGTTATGTCAATTTTTAGCACTCAAACTTTGGGGGGGGGGGGGGTGCACAAAAAGTCACGACTTTGGATAATCTATTTTTATCTGTAAAATGAGTTCTAGAGCTTCCTTACTCCTAAACATTGGTTTACAAAAGCTTTTGAATCTGAGGAATCCAAAAAGCGCTACTAAATAGTCTATAAATTAACCAATCTTAAGTTATTAATTATTTCTGATTTTTTCCTAGCAAGATTAATAGTTGGAAAAATCCCATGTGGCATTGCATCTATGACAAATCTTTTTTATCATTATTTTACATCTATTGAACATTATTTGTACCAAAAAGATAGTTTGGTTTTGCTCAGAAGTGAAGCTGCAATATCAGTTAAAACTTTGCACTTTTATGTTTTAAGCTTTTTCCATTCAGCCATTAAATAAGATCTATAAGGAGCTAAATAACTGTCAAAGTGCAATAGAAATGATCAGGATTATTTTGGTGGCTGGATATATCTAAAATAATATAGAAACAATACATCTCCCTTGTATTAATCATATTTTTTGACAATATACAAAGCTCAATATCAGCACCACATTTCATGATGGAATTGAAAATTGGAAGGTAACAAAAATGATAACAGTATATAAATAAAACATTTTAACTGCTGCCCATCCTTTACCTAATAATAGACTTCTTTTTCTAAGAATTGTGCTAGTATTTCTAAGAATAGTGCATTTAAATTAAAAAAAGGTTTTCATTCAATTTTAAAAGGTCCTATTTTTTTCATCTTGTGTACAAGTTTTCTGTATTCCATTGGTTGATACTTAAAATGAATACAACTTTGTGATTTTGGGAAGTGGTTAAACCAATCATGTAATGAGACTCACTTTATAAGAAAAGTTGGATTGAAACATTTCAATGATCTGATATTAACAAGAGGCATTGTTGTGGAGAACAGGGTTACTAGATCAGAAACATTAGTGTAGAAGAATTCCAGTTACTGTTGAATTAAAGACAAGGCAACAAGGAAGCCATAACTTAGTATGGATCTTACCTTGTTGCAAGCCTACTGGAAAATGCCAGGTTATTTATAAAACACCATAACACCACAGAAACCAAGCAGCCAATACGGACTCAAGGAATGGAATCACCAAATGCATGAATTGAGTATTCCTAAGTTCCATAAGTACCAGCTGCTTTGGGCACCAGTTCAGTTGTGTTTAGCTAGTTGCTGTTGTTTAAACCAACAGTATACTAACTCACTTCAACAATCAGGACAGTGTGTAACCATCATGAGTTTCAGAATGGACAGGCATTTAAGAATGAATAAATGTTGTGGTATTTTGAAATCACATAAATAGAAAAATGGCACCTAAGCTTAATGAAAAAAATATTCCCATTATTCCTGTGCACAAGTTTTGTCATCAATGTCTTTCTGGATACCAAGAGATGAAAGGAGAGCTGAGTGAGGAATCAGTAGATGATGATTGTGTTTTTGAGACCTAAGAAACTCAACCCTTGTTTCTCTCTACAGTTGGAATTTTACCTATCAATCTTCATGGAGTACCTCAGCACAGTCCTTGCACTTCCACAAAAGCCAAGCTAACAAATGTTATGAACAAATTGAAAGATGTCTTTTCAAGGCTTACAATGTTAAAAAACTAAACTTAGTGAAAACCCTGCATTTCAAGTTATGATGATTGCTTAAATCTAATTTTTACATCTACATGGTCTGTGTAAAATATTTAACTGGCTTTCAAGGAATGACACTTGCTTTGTACCACTATATAAAGTTTTATGTGAGATTTCACCACCAAAATCAACAATTACAACTGGAAGATTCAACAATATTTCATTAGAATAGTAGCAGTCAATCAAGGACAGCTTGATTAATTTTTTAAGATTCTACACACACCACATATTCCAAAAAAAAACAACCAGAAGTTAAGTTTAAATTCCTGTTAAAAAGACAAATCAAAATTTCTATATATCCTCCCCCTTTTCAAACTGTTGTCAGCACAAAGAAGATAAGATGACCGGAGAATTGGCTGACCAAAAAAAAAAAAGAAAAAAAAGTGCTAGTCGACTTAAAAAAAATTAGTTAAATAGATCACTAATTAGGACTGAGCCTATTCTAGTAGTGACCACCCCAAACGAATTTACAGGTTTGAATTCAGTTTTCCTTCTCCTAGACTGGTTACCTAACCAAGGTTAAATAGCCCAGTCTACCCTACTATTCACCCATAGCTGGAGGGAGTGTAGTTGGATTCATACCTTTCCCAAGGGTATTAGCTCTATGTGAATACTTGTTTTTATTGTTTTTATAAGATAAGCATAAAAATTTAAAATATTTGTATATAAATTCCTGATGTGTTTTATTTTACGTTGACAATTTTTAAACTGAAGAGCTTTTTATTTGATGGAAATAATTAAAATTGGTAAAAGAAATGAAGGAAATAAAATTTGGTCCTAACATCAAAGTTATTTTTATTATTAAAGATATTTGCATATTTACATCATTTCCAATATTTTTATCTCCCATAATTTATATACATAATTTTAATATTTCTTTCATGGTTACAATAATGAAAAAATTATTCAAATTGAAGAAGTGTTCTTATTTAATCCTTTAGTGATTGAAAATGAATAAAAATAACAAATAAAGAAAATTTGTTTCATAATATTGACAGGGTTGGTTGGTTGGTTGTTTTGTAGCATATCAACCCTTTTCAGGTCATTTAATGCCAAATCAAGTCATTTTGATATCAAGTTACTTACATTACCTGCTTTTGCTTAAAGGGTCACCCACATTGAACAGCTCATTGCAATAGTTGGAAGAAATCAACTATTTACATATTTACATTATTCTCTATTTAAATAAAAGGTTTTTGATTGCACTGATAGAACAGATTTCACATTTCAATACTGTATTTAAAACTTTTAAACTTCTGTAAATACTTTTAGTAAATAAACGTTTTATTTGTATATTGTTATCATTTTTGCTACCTTCCAATTTTCAATTCCATTATGAAATGAGGTATCGATATTGAGCTTTGTATACTGTCAAAATTTTGCAGACTGATTGATACAAGGGAGATGTATTGTTTCTATATTATTCTAAATATATCCAATCACCAATATAATCTTGATCATTTTTATTGCACTCTGACAGTTATTTTGCTCCTTATAGACCTTATTCAATGGCTGAACAGAAACACTTAAAACATAAAAGTGCAAAGTTTTAACTGATATTGCAGCTTCACTTCTGAGCAAAAACCAAACTATCTTTTTGGTACAAATAATGTTCAATAGATGTAAAATAATAATAAAAAAGATTTATCATAGATGCAATGCCACATCAGGATTTTCTCACCTATTAATCTTGCTAGGAAAAAATCAGAAATCATGAATAACCTAAAATTGGTTAATTTAGAGACTTTTTGGTAGCATTTTTGGATTCCTTGGGTCAAAAATCTTTTGTAAACCAAGTTTTAGGAGTAGGGAAACTCTAGAACTCATTTTACAGACAAAAATAGATCACACAAAGTCGTGATTTGTTGTGCACTCCCCAAATTTGGAGAGTTAAAAACTGACATAACATGGCTATTTTTTTTTAATTAGAAACTCAAATTTTGGGGATTGTTTTACTTTAACATAGTCCACACCTGGACAAAATTCCAGAAAAATTCAAGGGTATGGGTGACATGGCCTGGATGATTTGACATGGAATTATCCCCAGAGAGCTTTTGTAGCTGGACACAAATTTGTGTTCATGCTGATTTTTTCCTCATACCAGAGTTAAAGTTGGGTTTCAGAGGAAATAAAGATGTGTACACCAAAAAGAACCAAATTTCTGTATTCCTGATTTTATTTTATAAGAACTAAGATAGAACTAGAGAGAGACAACACTCAAGACACCTGATATGACTCGATAAAGAAGAAGTCTAGATCAGTGATGAAGATTAGAAGACATTAGATGATAGAAAAGAAAAACATTAGAAGTTAATATATTGGCATTTCAGTCTCGGAAGACTATAATAAAGGTTTTGTGCCCATAAAGTTACAGCGCCTCCTGTGACTGTGAAGTGCGATGTTTGAAAAACATTCTTGACCACAGATGTCGCATTTGAAGGCTGTCCCTGAAGATGTTGATGTGCCAGTGCTTTGTTGCCGCTGCTTTCTTCTGGACCTCTTAGCTTCACGGTGTTGCATCAGGGTGACTTCTGACATGAACAGTCCTCCATGGAGAGCCTGCTGCCACTGAGGGCGGTCCTGAGACAAATTTTCCCAGCTGGAAGAGGCAATGTCAAAGCACCCGAGATCGTTCTTGCAGACATCCTTGAAATGCAGCTGGGGGGGGGGGCAACCAATCTGTCTCTTACCAGATGAAAGCTCTGCATCAAGGGTATCCTTTGGTATTCCTCCATCATCCATTTGGTGGACATGAGCCAGCCATTGCAGACAATGTCTCAGTAGAGAACACAAGCTGGGGAGTTGAGCTCTCTCTAGAACTGCCGTGTTTGTGATCCTATCCCTCCAGATGATGCCCAGTATATGTCTAAGGCAGCGAAGGTAGAAGATATTTAGCTGCTGCTTTTGGTGGGAGTATAAGGTCCATGTTTCACTTCCATACATGACGGTGCTGAAGACACCTGATATGACTCGATAAAGAAGAAGTCTACATCAGTGATCAAGATTAGAAGTCATTAGATGATAGAAAAGAAAAACATTAGAATTTATAGGGACTAACAGAAGACTGGAAATTTCAACAACAGTAACCTTGATGTTTAGTACAACAAAAACAAAACAAAAACTGCATCAAGTCATATTGGTTAGTACTGAGCTAAACATACTCAGAGGGAATATCTGTGTAAAGCATGATTTCTTCTTCAATAGAGATCAAAATGAGTTTGTGTGAAACTTTAACATAAAGTTTCAGACAACAGGCGACTTCTGGTAAATCAGAATGGGAATCCCATTTTGGTTCTTCGGTAGAAACCACAAGTTTGATACCGGCCCTCACCAACTCAAAATGGATATGATTAGGTATTATTCATTACTTAACTCTTTTACCATAAAATAAAATCCTATATATATATATATATATATGGGATTTTATTTTATGGTACAGAGTTTCAATGCTGTAGATTTTAGTAATAGATTATAACTAATAAAATTTGTTTCTCAAGAAATAGAGGCAGTTTTTAAAATGCCTTCAGCCACACTTGTAACATTTCATACACCAACAAGAAAACCCAAATAAAAAGCTAAAACATCAAATCCTTGTCTGTTATTAAATATGCTTATTGTTGAAGTGAGTTAGCGTACTGATGGTTTGAGCAACAAGCTAAGCACAACTGAACCAGTGCCAAGACAATTGGTACTTATGGGAATCAAGAATAGTTCACTCATGCATTTGGGTGATTCTATTCCTAGAGTCCTAATTGGCTGCTTGGTTTCTATGATGTTATGAGGCTTCATAAATAACCTGGCATTTTGCAGTAGTATTTGCAGCAAGATAGGTTTGTATTCAGTTACAACTACTTGTTGCCTTGTCTTACCAATTCGATGGTAATTGGAACTATTATGATTATTCTACACTTATAATATATACTAGAAAAAACGTAACCCATTGGCTCACCTATTGTGATCAGGAAGAAAGTGAGTTTGCAAAACGAATAAAATTTTTAAAAAACAAATACAAGCAGAAAATAAAAAAAACAAAAAGAAATTATTTTGCTAAAATTTTCAATTAAGTCAAAAAGTGACCTGTCTTATATATAAGCCAGCCGTTATCTGTTGAAAATTAACATACAAATAAAATGGGAAGTTCAATCTACCACTCAAAACTCTCCAATATCTCTCTTTATACTCACAGAGAAAACTAACATATATAAGGAGTAGCTATTCAAGATATATATATATATATATATAGATAGGGGGAAAATGACAGGCAGAATGTGAGGTAAGAGACAGGTGACTTTTTGACCTTATTGCAAATTTACGACTAATTAGAACCAAATAAAATGAAATCTTTTTTCAAACATAGCTTAATCCAAAATACATACATTTTTATACATCAAAAAACTGAATCAGGAATCAAATGATAGAATTAAAAAAAAACTTTGAGAACAAATGTACCAAGGAAAGAATTAATGAAATTCCAATCTATGATACAGACAGGATGTTATGTAACCTTTGATCCATCACGTTGGTGAGGTTTAGAATATGCTGACTGTATCTCCTGCAGAAGGGTAAGACCCCCCCCCCAAGGTTGTCTTGGATATGACACAAAACTGCATCTTATGGTGAAGTTCCAGTTGTGGAGATTGGGGGAGTGTAGAGTACTCTTTCATTGCCATTACTCCCAGGTTCACTCTGACCTGGAATAGTAGTAACAGTGAAGGTCCCAACTTATGGGTCAAATAGAACTGTTTAAAAATTATTCAGATTTAATAGAACAGTGTGCAACAAAAAGAAATTCAAGAAAATAGCCAGCCACACAAAAATGTAAATAAGAAGATGATTATAATAACCCCAGACAGATTGACATCCCATTAAGGTTGGTAGGTGTTTGATAGTAAATCAAACCTTGTGGTTGATATGTCAAATCTATGCTATTAAAATCAATCAATCAATACTTCTACAAATAGATAAGTAAACATTTATATAGGTGTCTTGTGATCTGACCAATTATAAATAGCTAGACCAAAAAGGGTCGTTCTATTTATACAACCCTTTTTTTATGTTATACATGCAAAATGTTATCATGTCAAACTGCTAAAAAAAAAAAAAAAAAGCAAAGCCGGAATCTTTTAAATTCATGAGTCACTGGAATCAGAATGATTAGATTGTTATCACAATATGAATAATTTTGAGATTCACATATTACAAGGTCCAATATAAGTCTCAAATTTCCCCTAGTTATTCATTAATTTAGCATCTGATGTATAAAGCCAATCATGTTATTGCAGAATTATATATATATATATATATATACCTTCTCTTTTTAGTGTGTCTCTACATATAAATTTGCTCTGTATGATAAAGAGAATTATGCAGCAATACGTTAATATGGTTTGATCAAATCAAATGTTTTCATTTGCAACAATATGAAATTATGTTGTGCTGAATCTATTGTCAGATTTCAATGGTTAATCATCAGTCCAAGATTTGTTGCTCTCAAATATGTTGAATTGGGACACTTTTTGCAAAGTTTTCTTTATTTGAACAAGAGTTTCTTGTTTTAAAGAATGAGGAAATTGGATTTTTGATTGAAAAACAAAATTGAAACATTTTTCCTTATCACTATTTCATTACTACCATTACTTCCATCTTATTATTGTTGCTTTTTATCCAAGTACTTTAGGTTGATAGCCTCTTTATCATTACTACCCTACTGACAAATGTTTAAATGTTAATTATCTTAAACTTCATTATTTGTTAATAGACATTGAACCTTTCCTCTGTCAATAATGTAACAAAGTAAATATTTATGTCAAGTAAAACTGATTTGAATTAAGTTTTTCTTCTCCTAGACTGATTGCTTAACTAAGGCTCAAGTACCCAGTATGCCTACTATTCATCTATAACTGAGTAAAGAACAGATGGATTCATGCTTTTCCCAAGGGCATTAACATAAAGTGTAAAACATGAACATACATTAACACCTTTTCTTATCCCTATCTGCCTAGATTATGTACTATGAACATCAATTGATCTAATAAAAGAAAATGGTTTCACAGTAAAGAATGGTAAGAAGCAGACAACATACCACAGATACTATCATGATTGCAGACCACGCAGATGATATAGCACTTCTTTCAAATACACCTGCTCAAGCCAAATCTCTGTAACAGTTTAAGATGTGGGCAGTATTTCTGCCACACACTGTATATTTGGGCAGCAGTTTTTCATTAATGCATGATTAGTTAAAAAGAACAGTCAAGAAAGAAAGTATCAATTTAAAAAAAAAAATTTTCCTGTGTACAAACCAGAGAAAATCATAAACCTCCAATTAGTAACCATTTTGACAAAAAATAATAACACAAGAAAGGTTAGATTAATTGATTTTAATGGCAAGCCAACCTGTCTGGGGTTATTTTATATCCAGAGGTTAGAGAATTCTGGTCATTGTATGTTGATATTTAGATTTTTGGATTGATCATTTCTTAAGAGATGTATGTGTACATGGTCCTATTGAATACAAACAATTTTTAAAAAAAAAAGATCTATTTGACAAACAGAGGCCAGTCTGGGTGACAGTGGACCTGGGAGTAATGGCAATGAAGGGGTACTCCACACTCCCCAGATCTCCAGAACTGGAACCTCACCATCAGATGAAAAAGAAGGTTAGAGGGTAGAATTGGACTAGTAATGTAGCTTGCCTTAATTTCTGACCAATGACAATTCCTTTTCCAATGCATTTGGAGAGAGACATCTTTAATAAGGTGTCTGGATAAAAATATACCTCAAGAATATTCTGATCAAAATTTATTTTGGGCGACAGAAAAAAACAAAACAAAACAAAAAAAAAAAAACAAAGAAAAATAAAAATTCCACTAACTGTTTTCCTTTAAAATGATAAACAGATCTCAATTCTTTTTGGTGTTATCATGGGAATCAGACTCACCTGAAAAGGAAGAGAAAAATTAATAATTAAAGATTAATCAATCTCCAAATGACATTCAAATTATTGGAAAATATTTGCAACAATTTCTACAAGAAGTTTTATTTTTATTTTTAAAGAATAAAATAAAGTATTTTATGAAATTGGATAAATTTAAATTATAATAAAAATTTTACAATAAAAATTATAGGTGTGGCATTCTTCCTCAGCTGTAAAAACAATCTCCCTGGTCTAGCGCTAGTGAAAAGGGGATAGATTCCTTCTCTATCCGGCTGATACTGACAATAGGTCAAACTGCTGACTTTACTACTAATATTAATAACAATGCCCAATCTTAGAAATTCAAACAATACTTATTTCCACATGCTGGCTTTTTCTTTTATTTTTGGTTTTATAAGATGTCTCAGAGTTTGCTAGAAACTCACCCTCACTCTAGACTTTAGGTTTGCACATATTGTTGAGATTATTGTTGTTATATGTTGTAGATATAAGGTGTGTACTAAATGCCCGCTCCTACTTATAGACTCGGCCAGAATTATGTGATCTAACTCTTGGCCAATCACTGGCAGTACTCTGAGGTTGATACTATACTCAACCAATCCTACTGGCCATAACTACTGTAACACTCATTGACGACGGACATAGGATTAAATCACTGGACCTTCACCAATACGCAGGATAGGACTTATACGCTTACCAAAGGATTCCATAACACAGGACTTTCTTTAAGCTCTTTTCAACTGGCCAAGGATGGCATTTAAAAACTTTACACATATAAATGCAATCTCTGTCACAAATTCTTACAAGAGTGTATTATCAAGATTTCTGTCCACCCTACTGTACTTTCTATGGTTCACACAAGTGTCCCCCCCCCCACAGTGAACTACTACTACTACTGTTACTACCACTTGTCTCCACCAAAACTACCACAGCCTTTTTTTTTTTGTTTCAAAAATATTCCTTGTGTGTCTCACATGGTTTCTTTTTGTCTAGCGACTGCATATAGAAGCAGCTATCACTTTTCTACAATAAACATACTCCCTTATATTTACAACCCTAAGTTGAAATCCAGTGTCAAGTCATTGATATCTCAGCAGACACATTTACTATAGTGTGCTACTTAACCCAATAGGGTCCAATGTCCCATTTATGTGCAATGTTTATTTATATTTTAGATCCAACTAATGTCCCATCAAAGAGATGGACATTTTTACATATGATAAATATTCATATCAATCTTAACCCTTTAAACCTGAACAGCCAGTCACTAGAAGCAATTAAACCCAGGCGGTAATTTTGTCCAGAGATTCCTCACTTCTACATGGCTATTGCCAATAAAATGTTGCAATTTTATATTTCATATATAATTTCATTATTTTGTAATACATTTTAAATTGTCTATCGAATGTTGTAACCTGTTAATTAATTAACCAGTAAAGTGGTTAAATAATAAATTACAACATTTCATATTTTCAGCTCTTTTTCAAGCCAGGAGCCCAGGGTGATGTTATTTATGGGTTTTTGGAGGGGGGCAGGGTTCTAAGTGTTAAACTGTGCATACTTTTTTTATTTTTTTTTTACAAAGGCCTCAACTCATGATAATTAATTATTAAAGAAAAATTACACCCATCCTGTCCTGGATATGACTAAACTGCATCTGGTGGTGAGACTCCAGTTCTGGAGCTTTGAGGAATTTAGAGTACCCCTTCATTGCCATTACTCATAGGTCTGTTTGACCAGAAGTGATAGTACCTGTTAGGAGGAAGGTGGAGGGTTAGGGTTAGTCTCAAAGTAATTTTGACTAATGAGAAGAAAGCCCTTTTGTTTTGAATACATATATCACACCAATAATTCCAGAAGGTATTGGGGTAACAAGCTAAACCAATTCACAAGTATAATGATATCTATCCTGTCAATGGGGATATGGTGCAGAGGGGTAAGACACCTAAAACAAGGTGTCCTGGATATGACACTAAACTGCATCTGGTTTTGAGGTTCTAGTTTTGGAGCTCTGAGGAATTTAAAGTATCCCTTCATTACCATTACTCACAGGTCTACTTTGACCAGAAGTGGTAGTACCTGTTAGGAGGAGTGTGGACGGTGAGCTCTCAAAGTAATTTTGACTAATGAGATCTCTTCTCATTAGTCAAAATTACTTTGAGAGCTCACCGTCCACACGCCTTTTTGGTTTGAATTCAAAGTTTTCCTATATACCAGTTACCATGCCAAGATTAAAGAGCCCTGTCTACTCTACTATTTACCCATAGTTGGAGGGAGAATAGTTGGATTCCAAGGGTATTAGCACTATGTGAAATGCAAACAGTGACGTCTTGATTTGAACCCGTCTCGCCATGTCCATTTCCTATAATGATAACCATTACACCTCATGCCTCCAACATTGAAAATATATTTATGAATCAGGTTTATATGCTGTTCAATAAACCAAACCACAAAGCTTATGCATTTTACTTTTATACCCACCTTTTACTGTTGGGACAGGTATGGTATTAGGCACCCCTTTTGCTTTGCTGATTCATAAGTAAATTTTTTTTCATTTACACCGTCAACATCCGGTTGTTGGTTAGGTTTATAATTTTTTTTTAATTCTAAAAATCGTCTGTTAACAAACAACTGGATGTTGATGGTGTAAATGAAAAAATGTACTTATGAATCAGCAAACCAAAAGTAGTGCCTAAAGGTCATATGGTCCAACTATTGTAGCATGTAATAAAACATTACATCATATGTGGTGATTGGATAGAATTCAGGGAGAAAGCAACTCATGCCTTTTACCAAGAGCACAATTAGTGTGAAGGGAATATAAGCAGTTTTATCTGGAATTCAAAATTGCTTATAATTTCATTTTTTGTACTGGTAACTATCATGCACCTACCCCCCACCTCTAATCATTAAATTTTACATAGAGTAAGAATACTGATTTCAAAGGCTGATAGTGTAGGTAAGTCCTTCAAAGCTGGACAGTCAGCACAACACAATCTTTTTACCTGCACCCCCTCATCACCCCCCCACACACACACACACTTTGTTGGGCTTGTATTGTATAAAAGTATCAAAAGTATTTTGAATGTAGGTTGGTCCCTTCAACTGAGTAGATTAATGTAACACAATCTTTTCTCGCTCTACCAATGTCGGTTTGTGTCAGACTAACTTAAGCTTAAGAAATGTGCTATAGAAATCTTTGCTTTTTTTTTTTTTTTTTTTTTTAAAGAGAGGAAAAGAAAAAAGAAAGCAAGAAAAATAGAAATTAGAGAGAAAGCTAAAAGGAAGAAGAGAAAGAGAAAAGGAAAAGAGAAAGAGAAAAGGAGAGCAAAAGTAGAAATTAAGAAAAGAGGAAAACAAAGAAAAGGAAAAATATTTTTAAAAAATAAAAAAAAAAGAAAAGAAAAAAGTAAACATTGATCAGATTTCTATTGAAAAGAGAATGCTTTTACTGCAGTAAAATGAAAAAAAGAAGAAAAGAATCCTTCTCTAATTCCAAACGGTTTACATTTCTCCCTTATTGTAAAACTTGGTGCATGTGTACGACTTAACTACACATACACTCAACTGGTGCGTTGTCAGTCAATGGTTGATATAATGATGATGATAATAATAATGATATTTCTATATATTTCAGTGATTGCACATTTATTGTTTAGCCACCATCTGTGCACCAAGTATCTCAATTATTGGTTTTGTAGGAATTTCCATCAATTATAGATTCTAGTCATCTCATAAGAAGATGGGTTTAGTGATAATGGGCACTCATGTTTTCTTCAAATATTCTGCCCTTACTAATGGGATCCTAGAAGCAGCATCCTATAAAACAGTAGCTGTATGGCTACTTACCTCCCATCTCACAAACCATCCAAGTAAAATGAGGAAGGCATGCTGGAGAAGTAAGCACAAACTCATAAGTGATGTTCTATGAAATCCTACATATGGATGCACCAGTATTGGTCGACCAGCAAAAACATTCATCAGCTCTATGCGGACACTGGATACGATCTAGACGACTTGTCAAGAATGATAACTGATAGGGATGGATGGGAGAGAGAGAGTCAAGGGAATCTGTGCTGTCAACACGCCTTGATGATGATGACAAATGGGATACTAGAACATGTTTTTAGCATATTAACTTGCAAAATATTTTTATTTTTTAAACAATATTGGGTTTAAAATAAAAAGTCAATTTCCAGCCATTATTCATTCTGTTGATAAGCTAACAACAGGGCTATTGGCAATGAGGTTGCATTGCTCTTCATCATTTGTTTCTTAGATGAGAAGTCTTTCCACCAATTGATTTATGTCAAATTATTTTATGTCCAGATGTTAGGGAATTGCATTCATTGTATATATATATATATATATATATATATATCACATTTTTTGTGTAGTTGTTTCTTGAGAGATTTTTGTACAGCTGCTGACCCATCTCCCCCATACCTGAACAGTGGCGATGGTTCTAGTCACTATTTAAGAACACACAGATTACTCTGCGCAGAATTCACTTGAAGTACTTAGACGACAGACTCTCCTCCTAATACTCATGTGACCTTACTATATAACAAGTTTTAAGTAACTAATCTTAATAGAAATAATTTACACTTTTATGATATCAAGTATTCCTATCTAATACTAATAATTTGCTCACACAAACAAACAACCAAACCAGTAAACAAATGTAGCAAACCTTTTAATTTATTAAGTTATTTTCTGATATAATTGAATGACCCATCTACCCCGTACCTTAACAGTGGCGATGGTTCTAGTCACTATTTAAGAACACACAGATTACTCTGTGCAGAATTCACTTGAAGTACTTAGACGACGGATCTCCTCCTAATACTCACGTGACCTTACTATATAACAAGTGGCAACCAGGATCTGAATGAACCCGAGAAAAAAAAAATTTGTGTAGCAAGGCGCAACACTGATTTGAACTTGGAACGCAAGAAAACGGTAATTCTTTTTTATCGACAGAACATTCTGCAAAATCTGGATTTTCGTTTCCTCTCACGTTTTGTATTTGACAGAAATTACGTTGTGTCAAGACTTTCTTTTTGGGTTTTACTACTAGGAACAGGATAAGGCTGTTCTTACGGTTCAGTACTCTTGTGTTGAAGTATTTTTTGTAAAATTTAATACCATTGAAACAAAATGGTTCAGTTAGTACAAATTATGAAGTCGTTATGTGAGTCGATGCAACAACTTAGATTAAAACAAATAGATTAAAATTTATCGGTGAATTTCAAGCTAACGTATCTTTTGGTGGAAAAACGCATAATGCAAAAGTATATGTTGTACCCGGTAAGAATTTGTGTCTGTTCGGTATTGACTGGATAATTTTATTTGATTTATGGGAGCTGCCTATAAACACTTTTTGTAATAAATTAGACACTACAGAAAAGAATAAATCCAGACAAACAGAGGAATTTTTAACAGAACTAAAAAATGATTTTTCTCAAGTATTCTCTGAAGGTCTAGGTTGTTGCACGAAAAACAAAGTAAGATTCGAAATTAAAGAAAATGCAAAACCTGTTTTCAAACCTAAAAGAAATGTACCCTTTTCATCTTTGGAGGAAATAAACAAAGTACTCAAAACACTAGAGAAAGTTGGAGTGATCGAAAAGGTGGATTATTCAGATTGGGCATCACCAACAGTATACGTAAAGAAGAAAAACAAAAAAATAAGAGTCTGCGCTGATTTTTCGACAGGCCTAAATGACTGTATAAGGGATCATAGCTATCCTTTGCTGACTGCAGAAGATATTTTTTCAAAGCTTAATGGAGGAAAGTTATTTTCTAAAATCGACTTGTCAGAAGCATACCTACAAGTTAAAGTCGATGATGAATGTTCCAAATACTTAACCATCCATACGCACAGTCTGCAATTTGGATTAAAAGTAGCACCGAGCCTTTTTCAACAAATCATGGATGCTATGCTATCTGGTCTAGAATACGCTATGGCGTATTTGGACGACATACTAATAAAAAGCAAAAATATGGAACAACATAGGAAACATAATCGGGAAGTATTTAAAAGAATTAATGAATACGGGTTTAAGCTAGAACCTGAAAAGTGTGAATTTTTTATGGATAATTTGAAATATCTGGGATAGATAATTGATCAAAAGGGTCGAAAACCTGACCCAGAAAGGGCTAAATCCATAAAAAATATGCCCTCACCAGACAATGTAACGAAGGCATTTCTAGGTCTAGCAAGTTATTATAATATATATATACTGAGAATGTATGAGCTAAGAGCCCCATTAAATGAACTACAAAAAAAGGGTAAAAAATGGTGTTGGTCTAAAGAGTGCAAAAAGGCATTTCAAGGAATAGAAGAATGTCTACTATCAGACCTCACACTAACACACTTTGACCCAAATAAAGAACTGATCGTAGCAGCGGACGCAAGCCAGTATGGACTTGGAGCAGTTCTACTGCATGGACTTGAAGATGGGTCGACAAAACCAATAGCTCATGCATCCAGAACATTACTACCAGCAGAAAAAAATTACAGTCAAATTGAAAAGGAAAGCCTTTCAATTATTTATGCTATCAAAAAATTTCATAGATTTATACATGGTAGAGTATTCACACTACAAACGGACCACAAACCTCTACTAACGATTTTTGGATCAAAAAAAGGTATACCAACACATACAGTGAACCGGTTACAATGATGGGCAATTATACTTCTAAACTACAATTTCAAAATGGAGTATATCTCATCGAAAAAAATGGGTCACGCAGATGGTCTCTCGAGACTAATTCCAAAGAACACCGAACCTTTGGAAGAAACAGTGATAGCATCATTGAAGGAGGAAAAGAGCTTTCAGGGTTACTGATGAATACTATTCGAGAATTACCGGTCACTCTGGAGGACATTAAAAAAGCCACTGAAATGGACGATTTTATTCAGCAAAGAAAAAAGCAAGTCAGATTGAATGAAAGAAACAGAAAGGGAACAAAAGTATCTCCATTTTCAATCTGTGATCAAACGCTTATGTACGCGGATAGGGTGGTAATGCCACACTCTTTACAAAAAAAGATGTTAAAAGAGTTTCACACAAGGCCATCCGGGTATGTCTTGTATGAAATCCTGGATGAGGAGTTATACATATTGGCCACGCATGAACCAGGATATTGAGAAAATGATTAAAGAATGCAGGGGTTGCCAATTAGCAGCTAAGGCCCCTCCGATTAAAACTCAACCCTGGCCAAAGACCGATATACCATGGAGTGGGTGCATATAGATTATGCAGGACCACTGAACGGATACTATTACTTGATCATCATTGATAGTTTTTCTAAATGGACGGAAATTTACAAGTTCAGACACCCTACAGCTACGAACACCATCAAAGCATTGGACGAAGTGTTCAGTCGCTTTGGAACTTCAAGAATATTGGTCAGCGACAATGCTACCATGTTCACAGGTAAAGAATTTAAAGAATACTGCTCTTCATTGGCCATAGAACGCATCACGACACCTGTGTACAATCCAAGGTCCAACAGGCAGGCAGAAAGGTTTGTGGATACATTCAAAAGAGCATTAAGAAAGAACCAAGGACTAGATACGGATGAACGTAGTATACAGAAATTTCTAACTGTATACAGGATCACACCAAATCCAAACACTAGTGCAAAGCTATCACCAGCAGAACTAATGTTTGCACGAAAGATAAGATCCGTATTCGACAGGTTACTACCAAGGCCGAAAAAGAACATTACTAAAAGAAAAATGAATTTTAAACCAAAAATTATTAACCGGGTGATAGTTTTTTTAAGGAACTATCGAACTGGAAAGAGTTACTGGGAGGACGGTATTGTTACCAAAAGAATTGGAACAGTGATCTACATAATCAAGGGAAAGCAATTTGATCACAAAAGACATATAAATCAAATCAGGCCACGATATATTGAAAATATCGAGCAGAACGATATAGAGCTTCCCATGGAAGTGTTATATGACACATTTGAGATCACACCTCCCATTAACCAAAAAGTACCTGTGAATGTGCCGCCTGCACCATCAACTTCTTATTCTCCACAAATTCCACGAGCATCACCATCGTTAACTGTGGTGAGGAGAAAAAGTTTAAGAGAAAAGAAAGTGGTAAAACGACTACGTCCAAATCCAAAAATGAAGAAATATTAAAAGTTAAATTCCAATGGAAGAATTTAGCTCAGGGAGGAATGACCCATCTCCCCCATACCTTAACAATGGCGATGGTTCTAGTCACTATTTAAGAACACACAGATTACTCTGTGCAGAATTCACTTGAAGTACTTAGACTCTCCTCCTATAATACTCATGTAACCTTACTATATAACAAGTTTTAAGTAACTAATCTTAATAGAAATAATTTACACTTTTATGATATCAAGTATTCCTATCTAATACTAATAATTTGCTCACAGTTGTATGGTTTGAAGTATTCCTATCTCATACTAATAATTTGCTCACAGTTGTATGGTTTGAAGTATTCCTATCTCATACTAATAATTTGCTCACAGTTGTATGGTTTGAAGTATTCCTATCTCATACTAATAATTTGCTCACAGTTGTATGGTTTGAAGTATTCCAATCTATACTAATAATTTGCTCACAGTTGTATGTTTGAAGTATTCCTATCTAATACTAATAATTTGCTCACAGTTGTATTAATACTAATAATTTGCTCACAGTGGTTTGAAGTATTCCTATCTTACTAATACTAATAATTTGCTCACAGTTGTATAGTTTGAAGTATTCCTATCTTATACTAATAATTATATGGTTTCAAGTAATTCTTTCTAGTCGATATTAGTTATTTATTTGCATACAGTTATATTGTTTTGAAGTAACCAATAATAATCCTTTGTAAACAATTACAGTTTCAAGTAACTATTCTTAATACCAATGATTTACAAATATATGGTATCAAATATTCCCATAACAGGTCCTACCACTCCAAGTCAGACTGGGAGTAATGGCAATGAAGGGGTACTCCAAACTCCCCAGAACTGGATCCTCACCATCAGATGCAGTTTAGTATCATACCCGAGACACCCTTTTGAAGTCAATGTATTTTAAGCGCCATTGACAGGGCAGATGGAGGGGTTGGGTAATATCATAGGTGAATTTATTACAACAGGTGATATCCCATCATCTTCGAACAATAAAAACATTGTCCAGTTGTCTGCCATCTCCTTGTTCGAAGGCCATGGTTTTAGTTTGGTATGGAAAGCCAACAGAATCAAATCCTCTCCTGATGATGTCATTCAGTGTGGTGTAACAAGAGAAACTACTCGTGCCACACAACAAGATTGAATTCATTGTCTGTGGGCGCATACCTACATCTGTGACACTCACGTATGTGAACGCCCAGGGAAACAGTGACTGATTTGCATGCACTTGTTGTCGACAAAAGTACCAGTTGACAGAGAGTGCACTTCATTGAGACAGGCACCACTGTATGGTTGTGAGACAGTAAGTAATCAGGCAGGCAGGCAAGATGCTGCTGCTCAAGGGCTGGCTTCAGCCATGAAAAGTTGGTATGGCACTTGACACTGTCTCACTGATGTTTCTTTGACAAGTCATGCAGAATAGAGCACTTGTTTTGGATCCAGATATCACAAGCATGTTCATCAGAATGAGTGGCACTAGACATTAGTTGTATAGTGAAGAATTTTGTGGACAGTGGGAAGTGAAGAACTGGGAATTTCAGAATCTTCCGTTTTTAGTGAGTGGTTCAATTTACAATGTATGTATTTATCCAACCTCTTGCAATGGGCAGGCTGTGACACAAGGTCATTTTTAAGAGGAGTAAAGCATTGTAAGAAGAGACATATTTGGAAGACAAGTGGCAAGTCTCTTCAATATTGTAAGAAGTTAGATCAGTGATTGTTCCTTATTAATGGTACCATGTAAAACAGTACAATTGGTGACATTATTTGGAGAGGACATGTGCACTGCCAGTAACCTTTATTGCCCTGGGAGATTTCATGAAGAGAAATTCCTCAGCATGTCACCTTGACAACCTAACAGATTACAGAAGATGAAGATGATTGTTACATATGAAATGAAACAAAGAGAGAATCAAGTGTCCAACCATCTGTCTATTTCTGGGCTGATATCAAGCAAATGCTTAGGAATTGTTAGAGTCATGCCTGGAAACTGGACAAGAAGATCTGGCTTAGACCTTTTTTTTGTATTTTACTGTTAACATCATTGTAAAATGGTGTTCATCTCAAGCCAATCCACTTTCTTATGGCCAGATAGAAAGGATAAAAATATAATTAAATAAAAACACATTAGCCCAATGGAAAGGAAAAGACAAAAACAAAAAAAAAAAAAAAAAAATGATGAAAAAAGGTTTTCAGACTGAAAGATAAGGAGGACACTTGATAAGATGGAAGGGAAGAAAATCAGGTGACCAGAGAGAAAAGAGTGACCCCCACCCCCTACAGGAAAAAAAAATACCTGACAACATTGTGGCCAGACAGGAATAAAAAGTATATAGTTAAAACTAGTGACAGTTATACTGATAAGGGGAACCCATTATGCAAATCCTGACAGTATCTTTTGTGACTAAGCAAAGAAAACCACACCAACTTTATATATTTATCTGGAAGGTTAATAATAATGACTTGTCTCAAAATTACACAATGTATCTAGATAAAATAACTAATGTTAGGGACAAGATGATCTGCTCTAGACAAAGATAATATACTAAACCTTTCTTTGTTTTTTAACATTGTTTTATTTATTTCATTATATCCCCCATAATCAGGTATCAAAATAAGAATGTCTGGTGTAGAATGATGGCTAAGGCTTGTCTTACTTGTATAATAATTTTGACCCTCACTGGGTGGTCTTTAAATTATGGCTTTTATGTCAGACCACAATAAGCTTAGTAAATATTAACCCAGGTGCCTGTAAGGATTAAATTGTCTTGCTTGAATGTTCACCAATATCGTTAGAATTTTGAAATAATTCTTAAAGTGGCTTGAGGGAAATGCTGATGTGTATTGTAGCAGTCTTTGTATTGGAAACCAGGTAAAATATTTTCCTAAACAGCCCATCCTTTTGCCCTACTTAACAATCAAGCGAGTCAAATTAAAAATATGTTAATGTTTATTTTAAAAGTACATTATATATACTAGCTGAAAACCTGTACGATGAAAAAGATTCTAATTAATGTAAACTGTTTATAAATTTATCTGTACATGGTGAAACAGTTATTGTCATAAGAAAACAGACTTGGTGACTTGGGAAAAACATGAATCTCTTCTTCAACCAGCTCAAGGAAAATAGTAAGGCAAACTGGGTTCTCAAGCCTTGGCAAGGCAATCAGTCTAGCAGAATGAAAAACTGAAGAATGTTGATCTGGAGAATCTGTGGCACATTGGAGGCACCATTCTTCTATTATCACCTTATCCAAAATGTGTGGTTAATCTGATAGAAACCTTCACCACTATAAAGAAATTACCTGTCTAGGTAGTCCAATGGTTTAAATCTTTAACTGAACTGTTGAGCCTTCATATGGGAGAGTTCATATATATATATATATATATATATATATATATATATACTAGCAAAGGTACCCGATCTATGACAAGACAATACATTTTTCAGAACATCAGGGAGTGAGAGAGAAAGGGAGAAAACAGAGGAATAAGAGGAAAATGATTTATCAAATTTTTTAAAAATCGTAGAGAATTTGTATATTACAATGTTTCTTTATTTTTGGAATTTTTTTCTGTTTACATTTAAGATGTGGTCTTAAAAAATGTAATCCTAAACTTGTGAGTGTTTTGAAATATAATTCTATTTTTCTAAAAACATTTTTTGTACATATGACAAATTCAGTTATTAATTGCTTGTTAAGTTAAAGTGATAAAGTGTATCAGATTAATTCATTTCATTTTTGAGCCTTAAAAAGAATAAAGAAACTAATCACTAGATATTAGCTTATTTGTAGCTTATTTGATTACTTTATATATGGTTTTAAAAAAACAAGTCTGAGTTACACTGATTAAAAAATAGATATATTTTAAGAAATATGAAAGTATTCGTAAAAATAAAATAAAAATTGATAAAGATGTTTTCCTATTGTGGAATAGTGTGTGCAAATATTTAGTTATCTTCAAGACATATATAAGTAACAAACATTGATACAGGAGAGACAGTGAGAGTACTTTCTATAAAATAACGAGGAGAATGAAAAGGCAAGAGGCTAACAGTCTTTTGTTTACTTATCTCAATCAGTGATTGAAGAATATTCATTAATATACAATGAATATACAAGTCGTTGTTTTGTCTAACCACAGGTTTCATTCTGGAATAAGTTTGATCATTCCGTTCATTGTTATGAATTTGCATAAATTCATGTCTTCACAAAAGATTTTGCTGCATCTCCGGCGATTTGAAAAAGAAACGAGTCAGAAGATGGCTTTTCAATACATTTTTACTGCAACCGTTTGTTCAGGCAAGCGTCATAGACTGACATCTCTCACTTTTTGAAATGCCTGTTGACTGATTAAAATTTGTATTTCAACATGTGGCTGTTGTTTACTGCCACGTGCCATGTGAGATGAACTTTCTAATTGTGGGTCATTCTCATGCAAATCTGGCTTGTTTTCGTTCTCTGGATTTGATTTATTTTTTTAAAATTCTGTTAATCTTTGTTTAATTATTGAATTATATCACTTAATCAGTAAAAATCAAAAATTAAAATTGGTCCATTTCTTAATTATAAACATATCAAGGTGTATGCGAGATTTCAATGCTGAATGACATCACTTTTCTGAGTTATAACATGACACGTGTGTACCACAATATTCCTTTATATATATAGATATATATATACCACTCTGCAGAGGACACAGTCATGATATTCTAAGTCCTGTGTACAGGGCTAACAAGATGTTAAAATATTGTCAAAAATGAATTTTAAAATGCAAATATATAAATTGTAACTGGCAGTTTTAAGTTTTCACAACCAGCAAGTGATAAGGAGAAGTCTTATCACCTGACAATTGTAAAACTGACAGCTGTGATATATATATATATATTTGTATTTTAAATTCAATATTAAATTTAATTATATTTTAAAGTGATTTTGTGTATACAAATGCTTTATATATATATATATATATATTATATATATATATATATCAGCCATATTCTCAAATGTTTGTAACTCACTTCCCGCCAATTCTCCTCCTCCCAAACCTGACACCCCTTTATATTTACAGTTCTCTCTCCTACTTACTCCCACTACAACTTGTTCATTCAAACACATTTCAATGTTTAAATAGAACTCAAAACAAACACTCAATTACATTCACCCCTGAAGATGGCACTTCATAGTGCCAAAAGTACTTGGGTAAAAAATTTGGGCTCACTCATTAACAAATTCCACCCTGATATTAAAAAATTGGCTCAGCAACTTGAATGGATTGAGAAAAGAAATTGGCATACAGGAAATGTCTGTCCTGTTTAATAGTGTCTGCATATATATATGTGTGTGTGTGTGTGTGTGTGATGGTTATGAAATAAATTTACACATAGATGCCTATGCCAATGATCTTTTAAACATCTTCTTTATCATCATCATCATAACAGTACAAATTCACAGGACTCTATATCTTTATTGACCATTGCTCTTCGTAAGTCCTCTAAATGACATCCAGTGTCCACATAAACTTATATAAGTTTTTACGCAAAAGCAACACTTATGAGTTCATCTTCACTTTTTCAGCAGTGCCCAATATGTCTTGCTTGGATGGTTTGTGAGATAGGTCGGTTGGTTGAATTTTACAGCATGTCAACTCTTGTTGGGTTATTTTATGCCAAAGATGTTTTGTTTTATTCATTCTTGATGGGTATTCAAACTTCAAACATTTTTCACTTTAAACTCATTTTTTTCTATTTAACTCAGAGATGAGACCCTAACAGATACTAACACTCCGGGTTAGAGTGGACCTGGGAATAATAGCAATGAAGGGGGTACTCCACATTCCCCAGAGTTCCAGAACTGGAACTGAACCACCATTAGATGCAGTTTAACATCATATCCAAGACACTAAGATCCTCAACCACTGCCTTCTAGCACATATACTAAAAAGGATTGGGGTTTGGCATACAATCATATAAATGCTAGGCTTGGCATGACCAACCAATTAATCGTATGGGTCCTCTCTGACCGCACATCTAGCCTAAGTAAGGGCCAAAGTGGAGTGTTGCATGCTCAGCTACCAGGTTTCCATCCTTAGTCATCACAGGATGCCACCCACAGCCAACAGGTGGCCCCATGGGGGGAGGGGGGTACCGCTCTGCAGAGGTGCAGTCGGTGTACTCTACAGCTCCATCCAACAGGGCGGTTATGAGATGGGATGTAATAGGTCATACAGCTGCTGTTTTGTAGGGTGCAGCTTCCAGGATTTGTTCAAAACAGCATGCAAAATTCTTGTGTAGTTCTCATCTAGATTTTTCTTCAGGTGTTCCATTAATGTCCAAAATATAGAAATTTTTTACATTAAAACCTTAACAATAAATCTTTTCTCTGGTGAAACTGAATTTTTCATTCTTTAGGTTGGCAACCCTGATTGAAAATTAACTGATCAATATTTATCTTAGGCAAATATGCAAACATTCAATTCATGTTTGTTACTCAGAATTCAGTTGAGTAATCTTCGATTAAACAAGTGTGTTTGGTAACGTGTGTCACAAAAAGGAAATGACCAACTTCTATATCAAACTTCAGGACAATTTGACAAAAACATCTAAATTAACACTTATGGAGATCCAGCTCGATCCTGAATAAAAATTTTTGGGTGTCACAAGGCATTTTTTGTATGGCTGAAAGACTGTCATCAACCATTTAAATTTTTTTTTAAGTGGGGATTCTTATTAGAAATTATCAATATTTGATGATTAAAATTATTGGTGACAAATTAACATTGATCAGTTAATTTTCAATCAGGGTTGCCTACCTGAAAAACATCAGTATCATTACTTTCTAGACTTCTGACTAGAGTCCTTGTGACTCTTACCTATTGCCAAAATCAAAACTTGGCTCCATACCAACAAAATGCAACCAACTGAGGACAGAGTCAGTTAAAGACTTCCATTTCTTTTCCAAGGAGTTTTGTTGTTACATGGTTTTTTGAAGGGGGGGGGGCATTTTGAAGGAGATAAATTTGATTTGTAATTAAGTTGATGATAAAACTTTCCATACTGTCTTATTAATAGACTGACCTTGTGTGTATATATATATATATATATATATATATATATATATGCACACACATACTATTTATTAAAAGGCATCTTTGTCAGCCATTAAGCTTGATATAGAGTCAGATCCTATTTCTAAATTTCTAATTCTAATTAATTAAAGAAAGGAGGAGTACTCTCCAATTGCCCTTGACAAATTATAATGAACAATGTAAGAGAGAAACAGACCCCAGAATATTAAATTGCAAATTGAATAGGTAATTGGTTTATTCATTAAGCTCACACATTTGAAATCTACAGCACAAACAAAAATCTTGATATGAGATGCCATTTTTGCTGTGTTACTGTAACACAAAAATCAAATTTATATAGTTTAAATACTCATATACAGGGTGGTCTCAAAGTAATATACCATTTTAGAAATTCACTAATGTAGAGATTTGTGTAAACTGATCTGTATTCAACTGTTGCAAGTTGAATCAGATTCTGAGAATCCAAACTTGGTAGGTGGTTTAAATAGCAGTTTGGGCTATTCTACTTTGTGGAATGGTCAAGTCTATTTCCAGCATTTTGATTGGCTGGTGGTTTTAGAGTGTATATTTGTATCCATATATACTGAACATTTGACCATGTCCTATCAGTTGCTACAGAGTGTATTCGGTTACTGTCTTTTTTTTTTTGTCTGGGGACTGGACGCTAGTCACAGCCTTCCTGTGAAGGTAAGTATGATGTTCATTCTACAACTAAAAGGTAAAGAAATGTTTCTTTTAATTATATTTATTTTAACTCTTGGAAACTACTTTGAACTACTTGTGGAATATAATATCCTCAAATTAAAAATCTATTTTTTTTAATTGTTATGCTCCACCATATATATATTTCTGGTAATGAGGATCATTCCATGTGGAGGTTAACCGTAGTGACATCTCAATGTGCCTAGTACCAGTATGTGGTCACACAGAGCAATATAATGAGAAAAACATCCATATTTTCTCATGTTGGATGATGATGCATTTATGCAATTGAAACAAATTATTGCAATGAAGAAAATTTAAAGTTTTCCTTCATTTATTCAATATATATATATAATTACAAACACAAATTAAATTAATTACACAAAAAAATTGTCTGTTTCATGGACATTTAGATTGAATATTGCAAATTTGTAAAAAAAAATTGATAAACTCTACAATGGGCACATGTTTATGGGATAGAATTTCCCCAGGAATCCATTTATAACCCCTAAATGTCTCTATGCTGGAAAGAATTTAATATTTATTAAACTTTTGACACACATGTAAAAGTACAAAAAATCTGAAACCAGACTTTGGAGGAGTATTAATGCTCATGGCAGTATCAAACTAAATGAATATACATAGTTCAACTTATATTTTTGCTTCTAACAATGGATTTATGTCATGTACCTGATATTTATACTGCAAATCAACTTTGGTGAGAAAATATTTAAAGAAAATTTTGATTACGGATATTTCCAAAATAGCAGAAGTGAATGAAATTACTTGAAAAATATAGTATGTAGATCCTCATTTAGAATATATTTATGAGTAGTATGTTCTACCTCATCATTTCCATGATATTTTAAGATATACAGAAAATATTTTAATTTTTTTAACCAAAAAAAAAAAAAAAAAAAAAAGGCATTTTTGTTACCTTAAAATTTTATAAGCAGTTATAAAAAGTAAAAATTTTAAAAATTAGTCATAAAAAACACATTACTGAACTTTATTTTGTCTTAAGATTGGAATATTCCTGATCAAGAAGGCCATTTTAAAGACTGCACCACAATTTTGATGATAAATTTTGTATGTTCAAATTTTACCATTAATTTTTCAATAAAACTTCTAAACAGATTAACTTTTCAAGAAAAAATGATAGAAAGAAAATTTTATAAAACCTGTGTTTGCCTCAGGATGAGAGATTAATGCACATGTCCTGATACATTAACAATTTTCTATGTCTGATCCTAGTCACTGTTATCCATTTGTTTATAGATTTTTAGCTGTTTGATAATTGAAATGTTATCCCTACATGAAACTTTGATTGCATTTGCTGAATTTTTAATTCAACTTTTAAAGTTTTATTCCAGCTGTTTCAGTTTTGGTGCATCAAGTGATTTTTTATAAATCAATTGTTGGTTTTATCTAACAAATTCTCAAAATATAAATCTGATATTTGTATTTAAACTGATGGGATGAAAATATTTGGTTCAATGATTTAACATAGCAATTAGGGAATAAGGTAAATTATCACCTGCCCTAGATTAAAATTGTTTTTCACAATTCAATGTCTTCAGTTTGATTAAAAAACAAAAGATTCCTAAATCATTTTCTTGTGTGAACACACTTAAGTTAAAATGCTTTCCAAAGCTCCAGGGTAATATCACCCCCCAAATATAGTCATGCTGGAAAAATGATAAAAAGTATTCCCTAACTGCTGATTCAACCCATTATGCAACTGGCTTGTTACATTGTAAAATCCAAAATCAATCAAATGTCTTTTTATATTGATTTGCAGGTTACACTCCCTTCCTTTTAAAGTTTATTGTCCCTCTTATGGCCCCACGACTAGTGAATATTTATATTTTTACTTGTGATAAAAAATTGTCTTTCTGCCCTCTTAATGGGTGAGATGAATATTCTCTGGAGTGTAATTACCCCACAGATCCACTTAAGCACTTAACAGCCTTACCCATAGTTCATTTACCCAGGCTTTCAATTTTCAGACTTGGTACCTGCTCATAATCATAATATAGACCTGAACATAAAAATTCACCCACCAAAAATAAGTCAGGTATTCAATAAATTCTCTGATGCAAAAATAATTTGAAGCTCCAATTGAATATTGGCTTTATTCATAATCACAAACCCACTATTTTCTTTTTTTTTCATAATAGTAATTTCAATCAGAGTTAATTCTAAAGAGAATCTTAAGAGATTTAGAATCAAACTCATATTTTCTAATAATACAAAAAGAAGACAGATTATACATGAGGGTCATTCAATAAATAAAGTCAATTCTTTTTTTATTTTCATAATTTTTTCTTATAAATGTAAATTCAGCATTGTTTGGAATTGGTTTATAACAAATATTATTTTAATCTGCATAAATATTTGTTTTGTGATTATTCAAAAGGGTGGTAAATCAGAGTGGAAATTTATGGATTCTCTGATTAAGTAAAATTTCTGGGTGCAGCAGTCAGTAAAGAATCATGCTGACTGTCTTCTGAGACATAAAAGGACCCATCATTATTGATTTCCTTGAAAAAGATGCAACTGCAAACAGAGCTTCTTACGGCAAATTCTTTAGGCAACAGTCATCTTATTTATTAAATGATTCATATTTGGATTAGTATCCTCATCTTGATTGTTATTATTATTCTAATATTTCAGTTGTTTACCAACCAGTCTTTCAGTTCAGCGGAATAGACCAGACGCATTCTGGTTCAGCGGAATAGACAAGACGCATCCCGGTTCAGCGAATAGACAAGACGCATCCCGGTTCAGCGGAATAGACAAGACGCATCCCGGTTCAGCGGAATAGACAAGACGCATTCCGGTTCAGCGGAATAGACAAGACGCATCCCGGTTCAGCGGAATAGACAAGACGCATCCCGTTCAGCGGAATAGACAAGACATCCCGGTTCAGCGGAATAGACAAGACGCATCCCGGTTCAGCGGAATAGACAAGACGCATCCCGGTTCAGCAGAATAGACAAGAGTATTCAGACAGGAATTATATTTTTTTACACTTAAAACTTAGCTTATGTTTCATGAAAGAAAAACAACACTGAATCTTTTAAAAAAATACTTTATAAGATGCAACATATCCTTTCCCCTTTCTCTTACCCTGTCAGCGGGTTTAGAATATGTTAACTGTATTCCTTCCAGAAGGGTAAGAACCCCACCCTCTTCTAAATAATTGGGTGCCCCTGGTATGACACTAACCTACATCTGATGCTGAGGCTCCAGTTCTGGAGATTTGGGGAGTGTGGAGTTCCCCTTCATTGCATTACTACCAGGTGTACTCTGATCCAGTGTGGTAGTAGCTGTTTGAATAGATCTGTTTAAAAATTATTTGTATTCAATAAGACTGTGTAAAAAAACTCTAAAGTAACAACTACACAAAAATATGTAAACATCAATGTACTATGAACACAATTTCCTAACCTCTAATAACAAAATAACCCTAGACGGGTTGACAGGCTGTTAAAATCAATCAATCAATATCCATTTCTCTTTTTTTTCTGATTTTAACTCTGATATTTCACAAGCTTACTCTGGATAACTAATAATGTTGACTGTGGCTAAATACAGGTTGTTTCAAATCTATTTTCAAAGTCTGACCATTTTATCAATTTCAGTAGAAATACTAATGGGTCCATGGGTAGTATAACAGCCAATATAAGTTAAAAATATGGTCGGGGCGGCCTAATGTTGGTATCGGTCAGACAGCAAGGGAGTCTATCCCCTTTTCACTAGCGCTAGACCAAGGAGATTATTTAAGCATCTGAGGTGGAGCACCACACCTACCATCAGCTCCTCACTTTACCGCACAGATCCCTATGCTACTCATTTGCTGAGTTGGCGAGGGCTGGTATCGAACCAAGAACCTTGTGATTCCTAGCCGAACACTCTACCGACTGAGCTAAACTGGCCCTACTAACCAGCCAATATATTAAGAGAAATTGTGCCTTGAATACTTTAATGATTAGCAAGCTAGACTAGCAAACAACTGATAGTGACTTTGACCCTCACTGGGTGCCTCATACTTCTGGCCTTGTGTTAGAATAAGCTTAGTAAATTACGAGTTAAGAGATGGATTAAAGTGTACATGCAGATAATTGTAAAAAAGCAAATATAAAGTTCAAACACAAAAGTGGAAATATATAAACAATTTGGTCAGAGTTACTGACACAAGCTGTACTTACTATTATACAATTAGTTATTTGGATAAGTCTCCTTATTTTAATGTTTTAGCCAATCTACTCTCCTTACAGAAATATTGAACAGAATCTATTAAGCTATGCTGTTCTCATTCTCTACCACTGAATATATATATATATATATATATATATATATATACATTACCTAAAAATCTGTTTGGGCAAGTTTAGGAACTTGATCTATATGTTATGCATTGAAAATGAGGACAAAAGAGATTGTCAATTGTCAGGAATTAATGCAATCATTAACAATAGCATAAGGCTATTATGTGTGTAATGCAAATGAATTGCTAATCATTTTACTATAGAAATGCATTGAAAATCTAGATGAAAGGGATTGTCAAAAGTCAGGCATTCATAGAAGTATCAGTTTAAGAATAGGGCTAATATATGCATAATGTCAGAGGTTTGCTAGAGGGTGCCAAGTTAATCAAAACACATGAACTCTGTTTTATCTGAGATCACAGAGAGATAAATGCCTCTTGCTGCCTGCACCAGGTCATGCAGCAGAGGTTTGGCTTGAGCAGGTGGATTTGCAAGAAGTGCCAGATCATCGGCATAGTTTGCATTTTTCAAGTTGTAGTCATGTCAATACTACTGTACTACCAATTAGACCCTAAAAACTCTTGGGGGAGGGTCTTACCCTTCAGCAGGGGATAAAATCAGCATATTTTAAGTCCCTCTGTAAGGCTGAAAAAATGCAGTTGATATTTTTTTTACTAGAGAAATGCATTTAAATTATTTATTTTTTTACTAGAGAAATGCATTAAAAATGTTTTTTGCTATTACTATAGAAACGCACTGAACAGCAGGAAGAAAGTAATTGTCAGTGGTCAGGAATGAATGCAAGTATTACTGGCAGAATGAACTGACAATTATAATTAATCAGTGTCAAGCAGTTGATCTGAATCAGAATTCATAGTGACTGAATTGAGGGAATCTGTTATGAAATGCAGTTCTAAGAGGAGAAAAACAAGGTAAATGGTGGCCGGGGGGGGGGGCAGTTGAATAGTGATTGTAATAACATTCAGACTATGAGCAGGCCAGACAGGAACTTGGATCTGAAACAGTAACTCTTATAGATTATTCATCACCGCCTGCTTGATACGAAGAGCATTAACCCCCTCCCCCGCCTGTATCCCCCCCCCAGACATTCTTATTTATGAAGCATTGAAAGAGGCTCAAATAAGAGCAGGAGAGCAGATATACATTTTGCTAATTAGAAAAGCAGAGAGAAAGATAATCAATTCATCAGTTGATATGTGAAGGCAGTTATTTTATGGATTTTATTTCTTTCTCAGCTTGTTTTCTAAATAGTGATATCATGGGTAGGATTTATTCTACAAATATGTCAATCTCCATTCAGTCAGTGGATTACACACATGCAGATATATATATATCCATACTGACATATAAACATACATATGCACACTGACATATATACACTCACACACATATATATACACACATACGCACATTCGCAAATATACACATATACGCACAATCGTAAATATATATACATATACACACATTTGTAAATATATATACATATACACACATTTGTAAATATATATATATATATATAAATATATATATACACACACACATATATACATATACACACATATATATACATACACACACATATATACACATACACACACAAATATATATACATATACACACACACACACATATATACATATACACACATATATATACATACACACACATATATATACATATACACACACACATATATACATATACACACACACACATATATACATATACACACACACACACACATATACATATACACACACACACACACACACATATACATATATACACACATATATACATATACACACACACACACACACACATATACATATATACACACATATATACATATACATACACACATATATATATATACATACACACATATATATATATACACATGCGCATATACATACAAGTGTTGATTGATATTCAGTGACATAACTAGAGTGTGTAGGGCAGCCTTATAGTCTCCTCCACCCAAATATACAATCCTATGTAGACTCAAATGTGCAATGAATCATCAGTAACATAGGGTTCAAATCCTGTACAAGGCTGGTTGCATATCACATAGCACTAATACCTTGGGAAAGGTATGAATCCAATTATTGTCCCTCCAACTATGGGTAAATAGTAGGGCAGATTGGGCTCTTTAACCCTGGTATGGCAATTGGTCTAAAAGAAGGAAAACTCTGAATTCAAATATGTTAAACTCCACTTAAAATTAACCTGATCATGTGCAGGGGTTGTTAAATACATACAATATAATGCCACTGAAAGTCAGGGTCGTAGCTGATGTTTATAAACCACTGAGCACAAAGTCGACAAGATTAAATGTATATGCACAATAATACTAGTAGCAAATAATTAGCCCTTTTCCCACTTTTTTCATGTCCCCCACCCCCATATATTCCTAATTTTTTCCAGCTTGGCTCAATATGGGCATGATGTCCTCTGTCATGATGATAGAAACATGCTTGAATATGTATTTAGTAGGATATAAAATTCTGTTCAAATATGTTTGCTGTTAGTTTGATGTATTTATACAACTCCTCTGTCATGGATAGAATACATCACAAGGTAAATCTTTAAGTAGAATACAATTGGTTTGAATTCAGACCAGCTGCTGTTTCAAAGCTAAAGAGCCCAGTTTGGCCTACTATTTACTCATGGCTCTGGAGGGAGATTCATGTCTTTTACAATAGCAGGTATGGGCAACCTTTTTTGAGAGGGAAGCCAAATTAGACATGTCTCATTATCAGACAGCTTATACTACTAAAGAAATTCAAAGTAATTTTTCATTGAAGGCACCTCAACCATTTTCACTAAAGAAGGCCATATGCATAAGCATCTGTCTAAAAAATAGGCAAAGGTTTATTTTTTCCACTTTGGGAAAAAGATCTTTTCTATAAAAAAAATCAAAATCTTGATATAAATGTGATTAACACACATAATTAAAAGAAAAAAAATGAATATTTGAAAAATAAATGCATTCAATATGAATATAATTCATGTATTGAAGAAAATATTGAATATTTTCAAAATCTGGGAATCAAAATTTGATTAAAACTATTTTCTTTAAATTACAAAGCAGTGATTTAAGTAAATAGATATTGCTGTGGATGTAGATATAACTAAAAAAGAATGCAGTAGTATATCCTTAAGATATATTTCAGTCAACAAATTGCAAAAATGGTGACAAATCTGAACTTTTGCCGCCACCCCACTCCCAATTTGTCATCATCACACTTCTAGCCATACCCAGAATTGAAAGAGGCATTTAAAAGCCCACAAACATTTTTAGCTTAAACACATATTTTTGCAATTCCTTTTAATAACAGTAAATGACAAAGAAATTTTTCAATATGGTATCATTCAAACACTGACCAAATAATTAAATTATGAAAATATAAATAAGTTTCGTTTTCAACTGGGTCATTAAAGAAACATAAGAGATTCTCCCATAATTGCATAGCAGATTAATAATTTTCTGTTGGCAAATTGTAATAAGGAATTTTTAGTTTAAAAATTAATTCATTTTTAAAAAACTCCTCAAAGTTTAATTTCCTTTTTTAACAGTTTAATCTGTATAACACAAAACATTTGATCATTGACCAGACGATCTAATTTGAAATTGGTCAACATATGAAGATAGAGGAAGGAAAATGATAAAGAAAAACAAAAAAGGTTGCAAAATCTCATGATTAACAGTTAAAACAATTAGATCAGTGATAGTATCCTAACATGATGTTACAGACCAAATTCATTATTGATCGATTGATTGATTTTAATAGCAACTTGTCTGGGATTATTTCATGGCTAGAGGTTAGAGAATCATGTTCATTGTACATTAATTTTTACATTTTTAGTGTAGTTGTTTCTTAAGAATTTTTTTGTACACACAATCCTATCAAACATGAATAATTTTTCAACAGATCTATTTGAACATAGATAACACTCTAATAGGTACTACTACTCTAGGTCAGAGTAGACCTGAAAGTAATTGCAATGAAAGGGCACTCTGCACTCACCAAGCTTCAGAACTGGAGCTTCACCATCAGATGCAGTTTAGTGTCATACCCAGGACATCTGAACAGTGAATAAAGTTAGTCTTGTAGAATAAACATACTAACTTCCAATTACCGTCGAATTGGTAAGACAAGGCAACAAGGTTAAATCCGTATAAAGTTACTCAAGGAATGGAATCATCCAAATACACGAATGGACTATTATTGAGTTCCATAAATACCAGCTGTTTTGGGCACCAGTCAGTAGTGCTTAGTTGCTGTTGTTCAAACCAACAGCATACCCAGCTCATAACACAGTTGGATACTAATCATCCAACAAATTTCTACATGGCATTCTGCAGTAGGATTGCAACAAGGTTATGTGTATTAAGTTATGGCTCCTTGTTGCCTTGTCTTACCAATTCGACGGTAATTGGATCTTAGTATGATTATTCTACAACCATTAGTAAAATTTTTAAAAAATTTGGATAGCTTAAAAATTCTATTAGATTGGTGCAAAAATGATTGCGTCATTATTTTAAAAAACTTTGATGTATATTTTGGAAGAAACTATTATTCAACTGGAAAGATGTGACATAACTAGGTTAATGTAATATACCATTTTAAAATTTGAATTTCACTCTACTGATTCATGCTAATGTAGGATGGCAGTTTGATGTCATCATGTGCAGTAAGTGAGTAGTGTAATGACATGACAATGACCCCAATGTTGTCAGGTGCAAAATAAGGAAGTACAAATATCATCAAAAAACACCTGCAGAGGAGTTTTAGGATAAATAGGATACCAGCTAGAAGTTGTTGATCATCATAAAGACAGACTCACATGTTAGGGATTCATTGACATGTCAAGATCTTTTTTTGCACATGTCCTATCTAATACAAATAACTTTTAGTGATATCTATTTCACCCATAAATGGGACCCTAACAGGTACTACCACTCTGTGTCAGAGTGGACCTGGGAGTAATGCGAATGGAGAGGTACTCTACATTCCCCAGATCTCCAGAACAGGAGCCTAACCATCAGATTTAGCTTAGTGTCATACCCTGGTCACCCCTTTTTGGGGGTTTCTTACTCCTCTGTAGGGGATACAGTTAGTATATTGGGAATGTGTGATTTTGGGGGAGGGGAGGGAAGGAATGGTGGGATGAGCAAGCAGAGATAAGAAGAATAGAGTAAAAGGAAGTATAGATTAGGTGGATTAGGGAGGTTACTAAATATATCTAGGGGTGGGTGCTGGGTGGGGATTCCCCATTCTGTGGATTTTGGGCTGGTCATTACAATATGAGGTGGAATAAATTAAAGGTGTGTGTGTGTGCATATATATATATATATATATATGTATATATATTTGTGAATAAAAAGGCCTTAAATACCAGGGGTATCGTGATTATGGACCATTTCCACTCTTGGGTATCGGAGGCCCACTGAGCTTCGTCAGACCACGTTTTTAAATTATTCACTCTGAATAAAATAAAAACGTAGTCTGACGAAATGGTCCATAATCCCGATACCCCTGGTATTTAAGGCCTTTTTATTCACAAATAATTTTGCTCGGTTTATAAAAATTAAGCATTGAGCTCTCATACGGAACCTGACTCTACAACAAACTACTGGTAGAAAAATAGGACCAGCCTAGAATCACCTTGTACCAAGAAACTTGGTACCCCAACAAAGAATATATATATATATATATATATATATACACGCATATTTAAACATCTTTTTGACTACTTATATTTCATCCTTAGAATTCAAACAACTGGTATTTGTGCCACTATCTAGAAATACATTATTATTCAGTTTGCCTAAATACTGGGCAGGGAATCCCCATTTCTACATCACTATTGCCTAAAAATTGTGGTAATTTTTTTTATTACTTAATAGCCTGTAAGATTGTTAAGTAACATAACATTTGACATTTTGAGAAATTCTTCAACCAGAATCCCAAGAGTGAGGCACAGGTATGAGAAGCTCTGCAGCTTCAAGGGTTAATCTATTTAAAAAAACACAAATTACAAAAAGATACTAATTACACCTAAGTTTAAATTTTACGATAGATGTTAAAAATAATTTCCTTTAACTTTGGTACGGGTTCATATCAACTTCATTTTATTTGCTGGCAATTTTTATGTTTATTCTTAAGTTTAAAATTTCACCTTTCACTTTAATTCTTCAAGTGAATAAGTCATCACTTTTAAATGCTATACTTTTGAAAAATTCCCCAAAGAAGACAGATTAAAATGAAGACATGCTTTGAAGACATGCCTTTGGAAAATGACACAGCTGACATAAGACAGGAATGGATGCTCAAATTAAGCTAGATCAGAGGACAATAATTTAAATAGTTATCTCTAAGTACATTGTTTCCATGTAATTTATTGCTTCATCAAATTAAATTCTAATCTTGTATCCTTAAATATGTGTCCTTTATGAAATACTCTGGATATAGTTATTTACTAAGCTTTGTTTAAATGTGGCACAATGTCGAATGTAAGGGGCACCCAGTGAGGCTTGAACTCACAAGTCATGGTTTGCCAGTCTACCTTGTTAACCATTACACAACAACACTAGCTTAGAATTTGTAGCTTCAAAAGAAATTCAGATAAAGAGAGGGGGGTGAACAGAGAGAGTGAGGAGCACAGACAGATGGAGAGAAGTGAACTGAGAGAGAGAGAGAGAGAGAGGAGAGAGAGAGAGAGAGAGAGAGAGAAGTAAACAAAGCAAGAGAAATAAAGAGAATGTAGAGAGATTTTTAAAAAATGATATAAACAAAGAGAAAGGGGAAAAAAGAGGTGTCTATGAATTGATCAATGTCCCAATGTCATTAATCATTATGTTGTAGAATTGTCTGAATATTTGTTGTTGTTTTTCTTCTTTATTTTTGTTTATAAGCAATAAAAGGACAGAACTGAACAAAGAATTCAAGAGGAGGGAGCAGAATCCTCCTTTAATGTGAGAGAGAGCAGAATCCTTTAATGCGAGAGAGAGAGCGAGAGGGAGCAGAATCCTTTAATGCGAGAGGGAGCAGAATCCTTTAATGCGAGAGGGAGCAGAATCTTTTAATGCGAGAGAGAGCAGAATCCTTTATGTGAGAGGGACAGAATCCTTTAATATGAGAGGGAGCAGAATCCTTTAATGTGAGAGGGAGCAGAGTCCTTTAATGTGCGAGAGGGAGCAGAATCCTTTAATGCGAGAGGGAGCATCCTTTAATGCAGAGGGAGCAGAATCCTTTAATGCAAGAGAGAGCAGAATTTAATGCGAGAGGGAGCAGAATCCTTTAATGCGAGAGAGCAGAATCTTTAATGCGAGAGAGAGCAGAATCCTTTATGTGAGAGAGAGCAATCCTTTAATGTGAGAGAGGGAGCAGAATCCTTTAATGTGAGAGAGAGTAGAATCCTTTAGTGAGAGGGAGCAGAATCTTTATGTGATCTTTAATGTGAGAGGGAGCAGAATCCTTTAATGTGAGAGAGAGCAGATCCTTTAATGTGAGAGAGAGTCCTTTAATGGAGAGGGAGCCTTTAATGTGAGAGGGAGCAGAATCCTTTAATGTGAGAGGGAGCAGAATCCTTTAATGCGAGAGGGAGCAGAATCCTTTAATGCGAGAGAGGGCAGAATCCTTTAATGCGAGAGAGAGAGGGAGCAGAATCCTTTAATGAGAGAGAGCAGAATCCTTTAATGCGAGAGAGCAGAACAATGGGAGAGAGGCAGAATCCTTTAATGCGAGAGAGAGCAGAATCCTTTAATGCGAGAGGGAGCAGAATCCTTTAATGCGAGAGAGGAGCGAATCCTTTAATGGAGAGGGGAGCAGAATCCTTTAATGCGAGAAGAGCAGAATCCTTTAATGCGAGAGAGAGCAAGCTGCGAGAGAGCAGAATCCTTTAATGGGAGAGGGAGCAGAATCCTTTTAGGCAGAATCCTTTAATGAGAGGAGAGCAGAATTCTTTAATGCAAGAGAGAGCAGAATCCTTTAATGCGAGAGGGAGCAGAATCCTTTAATGCCGAGAGGAGAGAATCCTTTAATGTGAGAGGGCAGAGAGAGGGGCAGAATCCTTTAATATGAAAGGAATCAATCCAAACTGAAACCAGAACAAATTTGACATAAGCAAAGAAGAAATCAGATAATCAAATCGATGGGTGTCTTCTTTTTGAATCTTTTGCATTTCATCTATGATATTTTGTAGAAAAGCCACAATGAACAAATCAGGAAAAACATTAATTCTTTATGAGCAGAAAAACCATTGATTAGACAACTGGGAAGATGGAAATGATTCAAGGTCGTACATACACCAAGTCAGAGTTTCATCTTGTCAGATATCAACAATTTGGGTGAAATGGTAACCAATCAATTATTTGATGACACAACAACCTTTTTTTCTTTTCTTTTAAAGATAAAGCAGACTTATCATAAGTATTAACCCATTCACAAGCAGATAATTTTGTTTAATTTGTTTAGAGTAAGCAAATTATTTTTCAAAAATAGGGTAATGTTTGGACAAGTCAAATTGATAAAATATTTAAAAAAAACAACAATAATTTGTGTCATACTACAATAGCATGAAAACAATGAAGCACTCACTTTTCAATATGATATTTTTCAAAATAACCTTTAGACAATCCTACACCACAGTGGGGCCTCTTAGTGATGTTTCTATACATTAACACTGATTTGGTCAGTGAGCAGCTAATAGAAAAATGTTTTAGATTTAGCTACTTCAAAAAATGACAAAAATATTGCTCAGTTTAGCTCAGTTGGTAGAGTGTCAGGCGGGGAACCTTACGGTACCTGGTTTGATACCGGCCCTCGTCAACTCAGCGTATGAGTAGCACAGGGATCTGTGTGGTAAAGTGAGGAGCTGATGGTAGGTGTGGTGCTCCACCTCAGATGCTAAAAACAATCTTCTTGGTCTAGCGCTAGTGAAAAGGAGATAGACTCCCTCGCTGACTTTAGGCCACCCCGATGACTTACTTACTTATATACCATTGGTGACAAAATAATAGTGTGAGTCCAAATTTTGCAATATTTTGGTAACATGATGCACAATTTAGCGGCTTCAGATGCTTTTGGTGTAGTTGCAAAGGTGACAAACCCCACTGAGCTGTGAGATGCCAAAGTTGCTTGATATGCTCCAAGTGTTACTTAACCAGATTTGCCTTTGAAGCATGGCCTAAGGAATCCATGGTTTTGTTTGATCGTCAAAGGTTCTTGTAATACAAGCAAAATCTCTTGAACAATCTAGTCACTATATGGTGATCAACTGCACCTGCCCAACAAATGTTTTTACTTACTTCTGCAATATTATGGCCTCGTTAAAATTCATAAAGTATAAGATCCCAAATTAGTCTATGTTATTCTTTCATTTGTGGGACTTTCAAATCACACATGGAGTGAAGCAATGGACAACATGTCAGCACACCAACTACCACAATACTAGTGGGTATCTTCCATAGCTTAAACTGCATCGATTATATGATACAGATGCTGCAAAACTAGCTCATACCAAAATATTGCACAACTTTGACTCACCCTAGTAATTAGGAAGAATTTTTTTTTTCCTCTTTAAATAAGCAAACAGTTCAATAATAGAGCTATTAATTTTACTATGCATTCTTATTGGTCACAGGGGAAAGTTTTAACATAAACATCATGTTACTCTTGGAGAAAGAGGTTTTCATCGAACAGTCATGGGCAAACTGTGGCTTGCAATACCTTCTGAAATGGCCCACTTAATTTCACAGGGAAAATTAAATTTATCAAATTTGTTTTTTGTCTCATGAAATTATGTAATTTTCAGATTGCTAAACATGCACTCATATTGTCAGATTGCTAAATATGCACTCATAATTGTCAGATTGCTAAACATGCACTCATAATTGTCAGATTGCTAAAACATGCACTCATAATGTCAAAATTGCTAAACATGCACTCATAATTGTCAAATTGCTAAATATGCACTTGTAATTTAAAGAAGTTTGTCTTAATAAAATTTTGATTCATGGATAATGAAAATGCATTGCTGCGTGATGTTTCAGTTAATTTAAATGTGGATTGGCACCCCAAGAAGACATAAACATGAGGGGTAATAAGTTTGAGGTCTTAGGTACAAGGTCATAAGTGTGATAGATAAGTTTATAGTGTAAGCCTTATACTATAAATTTATCTGTTACCCCCTGTATAACTCATGTCCTTAAACCTAAACAGTGTAAGGTATAAGGAGATGAGTTATACAGTTCTAACAGAAAATTTAAAGTTCAGAATTGTTTTATCTTATTTTATATGATTGATTGGGGTTTGTTACTTATAAAACTCCTAGGGTCATGGTCTAATCTTGAGGAAATGTGGCACAATGAACTCCCTTGACCTCAAAAAAGTCTTAAAGTTAACGCATTTTAAGTTATTAATGATTTTCTGATTTGCAAAAATTTAACATGTTGTAGCTTCGTTTCTGAGCAAAAACGAAACTATCTTTTTGGTACAAATAATGTTCAATATATGTGAAATAATAATAGAAAGATATTTTGTCATAGATGCATGCCACATCGGGATATTGATCTTATGAAAAAATAAAAAATCATCAAAAACTTAAAATTGGTTGACTTTAAGATTTTTTTAATAGTATTCTTAGGTTTATTGAGTAAAAATACTTTTATAACACAATTTTTAGTTGTAAGGAAGCCCTAGAACTCATTTTACTGATAAAAATAGATTACAAAAATCACCATTTTTGTGACCTCTCACCAAATTTGGAGAGCTAAAAATCAACATAACTTCGCCAATTTTTGGAATTGGAAGCTAAAATTTTGGGGATTGTCTAACTTTAACAGTCCACACCTGTACAAAATTTCAGAAAATTTGAGTGGGGGTAGGTGACAATTTTACTTTTTTCTGGGTGATTTGACTTGGAATTACCCTTATACTAAACTGAGTGAATCAATGATTGTTTTCTAAAGGTTTTTTCTTGTTTAGTTAATGACACACAATACATACTAAATATCCCTTAGTTCTAGGATTGAGTTATGCTTTAAAAATTCCATTTTAATTGGTTCTAATTAGTCGTAATTTGCAATTAAGTAAAAAAGTGACCTGTCTCTTATTTCACATACACTGCCTGTCACTTTTCCCACCTCTCTATATATATCTGATTAACTCCTCCTCATATATGTTAGTATCTCTGTGCATAACACATTAGTCCATGAGTTTGGTCTAGTGACCAGGAGAGAGAGCAGAATCCTTTAATGTGAGGAGAGAAGCAGAAATTCTGTTAATGCGAGAGGAGAGCAAATCCTTTTAATGCGAGAGGGAGCAGAATCCTTTAATGTGAGAGGAGCAGAATCCTTTAATGTGAGAGGGAGCAGAATCCTTTAATGCAGAGGAGCAGAAATCCTTAATATGAAAGGAATCAATCCAAACTGAAACCAGAAACAAATTTGACATAAGCAAAGAAGAAATTCAGATAATCAAATCGAATGATGGGCTCTTTTTGAATCTTTTGCATTCATCTATGATATTTTGTAGAAAAGCACAATGAACAAATCAGGAAAAACATAATCTTTATGAGCAGAAAAACCATTGATTAGAACAAACTGGGAAGATTGTGAAATGATCAAAGGTCGTACATACACCCAAGTCAGAGTCTTTTCATCTTGTCAGATATTAACCAACAATTTGGGTGCCAATTGGTAACCAATCAAATTTGATGAAGCACAACCTTTTTTTTCTTTCTTTTAAAGATAAAGCAGACTTATCATAAGTATTAACCCATTCACAAGCAATTAATTTTGTTTAATTCTGTTTAGGAGTAAGCAAATTTATTTTCAAAAAGGGTATGTTTGACAAGGTCAATTGATAAAATATTAAAAAAAAACAATAATTTGTGTCATACTACAATAGCATGAAAAAAATGAAGGCACTCACTTTCAATATGATATTTTTCAAAATAACCTTTAGACAATCCTACACCACAGTGGGGCCTCTTAGTGATGTTTCTATACATATCATTATTGGTTGGTCAGTTACCAAGCTAATAGAACAAATGTTTTTAGAATTAGTACTTCAAAAATGACAAAAGATATGCTCAGTAGCTCAGTTGATTAGAGTGTCAGGAGGGAACTTAAATCCTGGTTCGATACAGGCCCCGCGTCAACTCAGCGTATGAGTAGCACAGGGTAAAGTGAGGAGCTGATGTAGGTGTGGTGCTCCCACCTCAGATGCTAAAAACACAATCTTCTGGTCTATGCTAGTGAAAAAGGGGGATAGACTCCCTCGCTGTCTGGCTGATACCGACTTTAGGCCACCACTGATGACTTACTTCTTACTCTATATATCATGGGTGACAAAATTATTAGTGTAGTCCAAGTTGCATATTTGTAACATGTATGCACAATTTAGCGGCTTCAGATGCTTTTGGTGTAGTTGCAAAGGTGACAACCCCACTGGGCGTGTGAGATGCCAAAGTTGCTTTGATATGCTCCAAGTGTTATTTAACCAGATTTGCCTTGAAGCGATGCGCTAGGAATCCATGGTTTTCTGATCTCAAAGGCTTGTAATCCAAGCAAACTCTGAACAATCTATCCACTGTACGGTGATCAACTGCACCTGCCCAACCAAATGTTTTTTACTTACTTTTCCGCAATATTATGGCCTCGTTAAAATTCATTAAAGTATTAAGATCCCAAATTAGTCTATTCTGTTCTTTCATTGTGGGACTTTCAAAATCACACATGGAGTGAACAATGGAAACATGTCAGCACACCAACTACCACAATACTAGTGGGTATCTTCATAGCTTAAACTGCATTGATTATATGATACAGATGCTGCAAACTAGCTCAACCAAAATATTGCACAACTTTGACTCACCTAGTAATTAGGAAGAATTTGTTTTTCCTCTTAAATAAGCAAACAGTTCAATATAGAGCTATTAATTTTACTATGCATTCTTATTGGTCACAGGGGAAAGTTTTTAAAAAAAAAAACATCATGTTGCTCTTGGGAGAAAGAGGTTTTTCATCGAACAGTCATGAGCAAACTTGTGGCTTGCAATACCTTCTTGAATGGCCACTTAATTTCACAAGGAAAATTAAATTTATCAGAATTGTTTTGTCTCATGAAATCTATGTAATTTTCAGATTGCTATATGCACTCATAATTGTCAGATTGCTAAATATGCACTTCGTAATTGTCAAATTGCTAAATATGCACTCATAGATTGTCAGGAATTGCTTAAATATGCACTTCATAATTGTCAAATTGCTAAATATGCCCTTGTAATTTAAAGAAGTTGGTCTTAATAAAAATTTTGATTCATGATAATGAAAATCGCAGCTGCGTGATGTTTCAGTTTAATTTAAATGTGATTGGCACCCAAGGAAGACATAACATGAGGGTAATAAGTTTGAGGTCTTAGTAACAAAGGCATAGTGTGATAGATAAGTTATAGTGTAAGCCTTATTATTTATATAATTTATCTGTACCCCTGTATAACTCATGTCCTTTATACCTTACAGTGTAAGGTATAAGACATAGTTATACCATTCCTAACAGAAAATAAAATGCAATTGTTTATTCTTATTTATATGATTGATTGGGGTTTGTTACTTCATGAACTCCTAGGTCAATGGTCTTAATCTTGAGAAATGTGCAACATGAACTCCCTTGACCTCAAAAAAGTCTTAAAGTTTAACGCATTTTTAAGTTATTAAATTGATTCTGATTTCAAAAATTGAACATTTGTAGTTGTTGTTCTGAGCAAAAAACCAAACGTTATCTTTGGTACAAATAAGTTCAATATATGTGAAATAATAGATAGAAAGATATTTGTCATAATGCATGCCACATCGGGATATTTGATCTTATATGAAAAAATAAAAAATCATCAAAAACTTAAAATTGGTTGACTGTTAAGATTTTTTTAATAGTATTCTTAGGTTATTGAGAAAATCTTTATAAGCACAATTTTTAGTTGTAAGGAAAGCCCTTAGAACTCATTTTACTGATAAAAAATAGATTTACAAAATCACCATTTTTGTGAAACTCCACCACAATTTGGGAAGTAAAAATCAAACATAACTTCCCAATTTTGGAATTGGAAGCTAAAATTTTTGGGGATTGTCTAACGTTTAAACAGTCCATCACCTGTACAAAATTTAGAAAATTTGAGTGGGGGTAGGTGACAATTTACTTTTCTGGGTGATTTGACTTGGAATTACCCTTATACTAAAACTGAGTGAATCATGATTGTTTTCAAAGGGGTTTTTTTCTTGTTTAGTTTAATGGACACACAAAATTACATACTAAAATATCCCTTAGTTCTAGGATTGAGTTAGTGCTTTAAAAATTCCATTTTAATTGGTTCTAATAGTCGGAATTTGCAATTAAGTAAAAAAGTGACCTGTCTTATTTCCACATATGCCTGTCACTTTCCCACCTCTCTAATAATCTTGATTAAACTCCTCCTCATATATTTAGTATCTCTGTGAGTTGTAAAGAGGGAGATTGGAGAGTGTGAGGAAGAAGATTGAACTTCCAGTTTATCTATCAATTTACTTTTATTCACTGATTATTTAGATCAGTCGGTAAAGCACCTGCCTAGGAGATCACAAGATTCTGTTGATACCAGTGCATGAGTAGCACAGATTGGTTAAATCTGATTTTGTGGTAAAAGTGGGGAGGGATAGTAGGGTGTGGTGCTCCATCTCAGCTAAAAGTTATTCCTGCTAGCGCTAGCGAAAAGGATAGACTCCCTTGCTGGCCAGCTGACACCGACAATAGGCCACTCCGCCAACCAACTAATATTACAGCTGAGTGAATCAATGATTGTTTTCAAAGATTTTTCCCATTAAGTTAAGACACAAAATTAGCATACTAAAATATTTCCTTAATTCTAGGATTTGAGCTTGATTTTGAAAAAAATGTTGGATCTTAAGTTGGTTATAATTAGTTTGTAATTTGCAATTCCAGTCAAAAATGACCAAATCTCTTACGAATACATTCGGCCGTGTCACTCCCTCCTCTCTAACATATATCTTGATTAAGGCCTCCTTGATATATGTTAGTTTTCTCTTGACAGTAAAGAGATTTGGAAGTTATGTGAAAAGGAAGAGTGAACTTACCCCCTTTATTTTATGTAAATTTCATCAGCGAGCAGCATCTCACATCGGCTCTTAATAGGAATTCAAAGAATCAGGTACCATTTTAAATTAGGTCAAAAAAGTTCCCTTTCTTAAAATCTTACAGAATATTTTTAATGGTTTTTTTAAAAAGAATTCTCCACCATATTTATTTTTAAAATCTTAATTCGCTTTGCAAACTCACTTTTCCCTGATCCTGAGTTATCTGCCTGGAGCTCAATAGGTGCCCAATGGGTCATATTTGTCTAGTATATATATATATATATATATATATATATATATATACACACCACACACACACAACAAAATGAGAACTTTAGATTGTAGAGAAGAACTGGTTAAAAACTCTACTATCCTTTACAAACCAAAAAAAGAATAGTTTTGGTTACAAAGATGAATTCCCTCATGACTTATCATTTAATGATTTTTTTCAGTTTACCCCCTGCCCACCACTTGAAAATTAAACCTTAAAATTTTGTGACCTGTGTTGTTACACTATAAACTAAAATTCACTGTTATCAAAGAAATGTCAAGACCTTCAAAATGGCTTCACACTGTTTTGCTTATATACAAACAGAATAGCAGCAGTAGCCTGTATTGCTAAGAGAACAGACCAATCTATAAATGTAAGTGGTTGGATGGGAAATGTTAGGAGTGACTTGAGTTTTGGTGTTTTATGGACTGGATTTTGCCAGGGATTCTCTAGTAGCTTCAAGGAGGACAACCCAGAAAAGTATTTTTTTTAAAGAAGAAAGATTCCACTCTTCATATGTAGTAAGAACAGAAATACTAAAGGTATATTATAGAAATCAGGGAGTGGGAATGTTGCTTTGGAATGGCTAGGAAGAGGAGAATTTATTAGGAGGAAAAAATCACTGACAAGATAAAAGATATGAAGGAAAAAGTAGGAAAAAAAAGAAAAAAGGGAGAAAAAGAAAAAAAAAGGGAGAAAAAAGAAAAAGGAGAAAAGAAGTATAAGGAGAGAGATGGGTGAAAAGAGAAACAGAGCATAAAAGAGAGGAACAAAATGTTGAGGAGGAGAAAGAGAGATAGATTAATTGATTTAACACCATATAAACCAATCCTATGGTATATCATGCTAGAGTTAGGGAAATCACATTCCATAATACATACATTTTATTGTTGTAGTTGTTTTTTGTGAGTTTTCTTTTCTTTTTTTGCATAGCAGTTTATCTATATGATGATTTTCAAATTAGAACTATGTGACCTGATAGATGGAACCGTTAATCACATCCGTACCACGCTGAATAGATCTGAGGTAATGCCAATGAAGATGTACTCCACACTTCTAGATCTCCAGAACTAGACCTCACCGATCAGATGCAGTTTAGTATCATGCCAAGACGACCTATTTGGAGGGGAGGTCTTTGCTCTCAGCAGGGGATACAGAGACATATTCTAAAATCAGTCAAAGAGAGGTGGAAAAAAAAAAAGAGAAAAAATATAAAGAGAGAGAGAGAGGGGATCAGGGAAAAGAGAAGTAAAAAGTTTTAGGGAATATTGAGGAGAGAGGGGGGAGAGAGGAGAGAGAAGGAAGGAGGTTAGGGGAGAAAATTAAAAGAAGTGAGGAAAGAGAGAATTAAAAAAAAATTGATACCAAAATATTTGGCTTTTTTCAGGCTAATAACAACCAGTTTCTGATTTATGGTGAAATCTACCTAAAAAAGCACTAGAAATCAGCTGAAGTTAAGCAACAATGAGCCTGTTCAATACTTTAGTGGTGAACCTATTTAGTAAACAGCAGGTAGCCTAGCATCCTGAAACTGTATACCCCAAACTAGCCAAAAATTATTAAAATCCACCACCACCACCACCACTTTCTTCTTGCAATGTTTTTACATTCTTTTTTTCTGTTTATTTAAGAAATGTCTAATGTTACCATATACTAGGGTGAGTCAAATGTTTTTACATTTCAGTATGTGCTAGTTTGCTGTGTTTTATATCCACATGATGAAACTGTTCAAACTATGGAAGATTAATCACAAGAAGTTGGTAGTATACATGGTATTTTGGTGGCAAAAACTCGAATTGTTCAATCTGGTGATTTGAAAGTCACACAGATGAACATGTAACATAGTCGGAATTCTTGGCTTTTAAAAAATTCAAATTGGGCTAAAAATGTTAAAGAGTCAACCAAAAAACATTTGCTGCGCAAAAGGGAAGGTGCAGTGATCACCAATAACCAATGGTTCAAAACGTTTGCTCAGTTTGCAAAACCTTGATGATCAGGTGAGGTCAAGATGGCTAAAAAATGTGATTCTGGACTGTGCCCAAGTTATAGAGGAAATCAAGGAGAGGCACTTTGAAGAATATTTCAAGCTCGGCATCATACATTTCAGTGTAGTTCATCACTTTTCAAAATCTGGCAAAAACATCCAGAGCTGCCAAATTGACCCTTCATATACCAAAATTATTGCAAAACTTTTGACTCCACCCTAGTAAATATAATTTCTCATCCAATTGTCTTTGAGACCAGATTATGTGATCAATTAGTATATGATTCAATTTATATAAAACATTGTCACAAAAATTGATTGTTCTTAACGTGTCATGCTGAAAGTGGAATCAAATTCTATAAAATTAAAGATTCTAGAATTGGTGTGATTTGTAAAAAAAGTAAGGTCGTTGGTGGCCTAGAAGTTGATATCAGGCAATCAGCGAGGGAGTACTGATTACCTTTTTCACTTTAGCGCTTAGACAAAAGAGATTGTTTTTATGCATCTGAGCAGAACACCACACCTACCATCAGCTCCTTACCTTTTACTGCACAGATAACTGTGCTACTCATACGCTGAGTTGGACGTTATCGAATTAGGAACTTGTGGTATCTAGCTGGAACGGCTCTACCAACTGAACTAATACCCGACTCACATTTGTAATCGCACTAATAGGTTTTGGTTTGGATTTTCTTTATTTTAATGGCAATATCAACCTTTATGGTTATTTAAATGCCAATAGTCATTACATTGTTAGAAAAACAATAGGTGGTAAATTATTTAGCCCATAGCTGGGGGGGGGTTAACCTTTACCCAAGGATATTAGTCTGAAAGTGAACGTAATAGATGTAACTGGAATCAAAAGCTTACTACAATGCACGGTCCAGCACTGTAACAATTATGCTATGAAAAACTCCCCCCACCCCCACACTGACAGGGTTAGCAGCCACCACCCATTAAACCAATAGATACACTACCAAATGTGTGTAATAAAATAGATTTTAATTTCTTAGATCGTGTTCCTTTGGTAAAAAATTTAGTGAAATTTTGGTACGTAATTATTGATGAAGTTCATGCTAAACTTTTTTTACAAACTAAACTTTTCTTAATCTACAAATCGCTATTCAAGAAGAAAAAAAAAAAATTTCAACATGTATAAAAAAAATTTTTTTTCAGTTTCATTAATTTTTCTTTCCAAAAATTTTCCTATTTCCACTTAAAGAAATAGAAATAGATTTTTTTTTAAAAATGCTCAGAATTTTTAAAGAGATAATTTTGCTTCACAAGTTTACCATTGTTTTCATTTCTAAATGAATACCAAATTTTTATTGTAGAAAAGTTTCTTAAAGAATAGCAGCAGACAAATTAGCTGTATAACAGATACATTATTGTAAAAATACTTTTTTGATAGGTAAGTAAAAAAAGTATCAGCTGGACATTGAAGGAGTCATCCCCTTTTCACTAGTGCTAAAACCAGGGAGATTATTTTTGCACCTGATGTGGAGTACCGTACCTCAAGGCTTTCCAGCTCCCCACTTTACTGCACTATCCAAGTTGTTACTTACTCATTGCTAAGTTTGGTTGAGGGACTGGTATTGAACCATGAACCTTGTGGTTGTTCTAGTGATTGAAACTTAAACTGGCCATTTTTTGACAGTACTTATCCTTATATATTTGTTCCAAAACAGCAGTCCTTGTGTAGTTCAAATCTAATATTTTTTCCAGGCGTTAAAATCCACAATGGTGCAACCATACGATATACTTACACAAGCTACAGCTTTGGAATGATTTACCTATTGTATGTTAACATCGCTTTCAGTAGATGATATACTACCTGAAGTGTTTTTAACAAAAATCTGAAAGCAGCACTCCTATAAAACAGCAGCTGTATAAGCCCAGTTTGCAAAACCATCCAAGTAAGATGAGCAAAGACCTGCCTGGGCATTGCTGGTGAAGTTAAAGACCTCTTAAATGAGTCATCCGGTATTAGACTCCTACCACATGGATTCACCAGTGTTGGCCAAACAGCAAAAATCTTACATCCATTAGGCTTTGTATGACACTGGGATGCGTTTAGAAGACTTTAAACAGTGTAATTGGACCAATAGGGGACAGTTGGCACACCTAATGATTGGAGAATATAAATTTCTAGATACTCAAGGATAGATACCAGACACTGCCAACCGGTCTCTAACCGTTTTACTGTGGGGTGCTTACTTTGTATAGTTCATGAGCAGGAATCACAGACGAAGCTTCCTCTTCAGGTCTACAACTGGTTTGAATCAAAGAGTTTTTCCTTCTCCTAGACTGTTGTTAAAGAGTCCTTGTATTTACTTACAGCAGAGGAGAATAGTTGGATTCATACCTTTTCCAAGCGGTATAATATTATATTGAAAATGCAAAACAGCCTCCCATCAGAATGTGAACTTCTGTAACCAGATTCACTTCCTATGTATGATAAACCATTTATATATCATGATGCTCATCTCCGATGAAATAGACATATGGACTTCAGGATGATTAATAAAAAAAGAATTTTAATATTTTGTTAGGGACACATTAGATTATTAATTAATCATAAGCCTAAACTGACACAAGTAGGCCCCCGATTTTCCGTTTCAAATTTTTCATAGAATGTCCGTTTTCGCACTTTTGTTCAATCGCGTTTTTTCCGTTCCACTTTTGGTAGATTTCCATTTTTTATAGTATTTTGTGGAAAAAGATTGAAATAAAATTATACTATAATATTAAAACTTGAAAAACAAAAAAACATAATCCAAAGTTTTATTACATATAAAGAAATAGCAAAACTGTCTTATAAAAATTTTTAAATTGTGTTAATCAAAGTCCAAAGAATAAATTATATTAAAAAATAAACTATGGTAACATGACTAAACAATGAAATGGTTGCAGTGCGATTTAATATCTTTGAGGTAAAAACTTTATAAAGAGTTTCTCTTCTTTAAGGAAGAACACATTCAGATTTTTTTTTGTGTTTTTAAGTAAAGGGATCCAGTTGATTTATAATCATTGATTTGCAATATTAAATTAACAAAAAATGCACCATTAAAGGAATCAACAGCAATAACTTGAATTGCTCAAAACAATAAATACCTGAGAAAGGTCAAACATTTTGACTAAAAATTTTTACAAAACAGGAATTAAAATATAATAATTGAGATCTTTTGTGAACAAAAATATTAAAAAACAAATTTGATATATTAATCACGGGACGCAGGAAGAGCCGATCAAAATTTGAATAAAACAACATATCTTCAAGTTGAAATACTGCTCAAATTAAAATTGAATATTTCCCAAATAAAAAAATAAGCAATCTTCAAATCTCTTTTCTAAATCTCCTTTGTAATACAACATTGTAAGTTGCTTGGTGTTTTCAGGGTAAGCTTTCACATGTTATTTAGTAAATGTTTATTATGAGAAAATAACGTTCAAATCTACTGCTGGAACAGGCATCCATAGACCTTATTGGACAATCTGTCCAGAAGGGGAAATCTACTCTTATTGCATTCCAAATTCTGGGATGTTAAAAGATTTAGAAGTCATCTGGTAATTCACATGGAATTTGAAATTCTTCAAGTAAGATCAGTAGACAGGATCTTGCAAGTCCTTAATGCTGAAAAACTGTCAATGTTCATGGCTTATACAATGGTAGTGTCTAGGAGCAACAGACGAGTATGCCTTTGTAAAAGTTATATTACAGGGTGAGCATCCAGGTATTTATTCAGTTTTGAAAAAGATGTGCTGAACAATCTGGAAATTTGAGATTAAACTCTCTCCCTCTCTGTATTTTAGTTCAGACAGAAGACGGTCATTTTCTACACCAAAATGTATTGATTTTAGTACCAGTATACAAAATACTGTTTTACATCCTCCATTCATTTATAAACACATGCAAGCGGAGACTTGTTTCTCTAAGCTTGTCAAAACTGTTATTAAACGGATGTCAGTTCTCTTTTATAAAATTGCAGATAAGCGCAAATTATTGGTAAAGAGCATGATGTAGTCAACCATCATCTACTAATTCCATGGCGCTTTCTTGTTTAAAAACCCTTCATTTAAAATTGAACAAAGGATTGAGTGATATATGGCTGCATTAACCATGAATTCCATCTGTTTGCCACTGGCACAAGGGGTAACTTCACATGTTCCTTAGCAAGAACCTTCAAGCCATTTTAAGGTATCGCTTTTTTCGACTAAAGCCTTTTTAAAAAAGGCTGACTTGATATGAATTAATGAGCTGGGTAAACATTATCAAATGCTGACCAGTGTGAAAATACTTCACCACAAGATTTATGATATTGCTAAGCACAAAAATGGAACTGTTTAGAAAAGACATTGATAACATTTCCCTATGAGCTTTTTTACAATAAGGCATGACAGAATCAGTTACAGTAATGCAACAATATCATCAATGCAATATCACAGGAGTCACAGCTCGATGCATGCCTGACTTAAGGTTTTGATAATGCATTTTCCTTCCCAAGTTACAACATCAATTGAGAGAATGACTCTCACGAATGCTTGCAATCACATTCAAAATTTGCTATGGCTCACGACAGTCAGTGTTTCATCTGTTATGATGCCAACAGATTGATTTAGCAAGCTTGTTTTCAGGGCAGAAAATGAAGAGCAAACAATTTGGCATATGAAGTTGCCTACACAAAAATTGACAAAATGAGACATTGCTATTAAAAACACTGTAAGGAAGGTGGTGCTATCCAAGTGTCAATTGTGTTAGGCAACTCATCTTGCCCAAAATTGTTTGCTCTTCATTTGCTGCCCTGAAAACCAAGCTTGCTAATCAATCTGTTTGCAATTCATAAAAGATGGAAACCACTGACTTGTCGTGACATAGCATTTTGATGTTTGATTGCAAGCATTCGTGGAGAGTCATTTCTCATTGATTTTGTTAACCTTGGAGAATGCAATTATCAAACCTTAAGTCAGGCATGCAATCTAGCTGTGACTCCGGTGGATATTTGCATTGATGATATTGTTGCATTTGAACTGATTCTGCAGCTTATTGTAAAAAAAGCTCATAGGGAAGTTTATCAAATGCTTTTCTAACATTACCATTTTGTTTGCTTAGCCCATATCAGAAAATCTTGTGGTTGAAGTATTTTCACACTGTCGCATTTGAATAATGTTACCCAGCTCATTACATCATCAAGTCAGCCTTTTAAAAAGGTAGGTCGAAAAAAGCGATACCTTAAATGGCTTGAAAGGTTCTTGCCTAAGGAACATGTGAAGTTACCCCTTGTGCCGTGCAAACCAGATGAATTCATGTTTAATGAGCCATATATCACTCATCCTTTGTTCAATTATGACTTTAAAACAAGAAAAGCCATGAATTAGTAGATGATGGTTGACTACACATGCCTCTTACCATAATTTGCGCTTGAATCTGCTATTTTATAAAAGAGAACTCATCCGTTTAATAACAGTTTTGACAAGCTTAGAAGAAAACCAAGTCTCCGCTTGCATGTGTTTTATAAATGATGGAGGATGTAAAACAGTATTTGTATACTGTACATCAAAATCAAAACATTTGGTAGAAAACTGACCGTTCTTCTGTCTGAACTAAAAAATACAGAGAGGGAGAGAGTTATCTTCAAAATTTCCAAGATTTGTTCACACATCTTTTTCAAAACTGAATAAATACCTGGATTCACCCTGTATATAACTTTTACAAGGCATCTCGTCTGTTTGATCCTAGACAGCTACCTTGTAAAGCCATGACATTGACAGTTTATTCACCATTAAGGACTTGCAAGATCCTTCTACTGATCTTCTTGAAGAATTCAAATTCATGTGAATTACCAAGATGACTACTAAATCCTTTTAACATCCCAGATTTTGGAATGCAAAAAGTAGATTTCCCCTTCTGGAACAGATTGCCAATAAGGTCATATGGATGCTGTTACCAGCGTAGATGTTGAACGTTCATTTTCTCAATATAAACATTTACTAAATAAACAATGTGAAGTCTTACCCTGAAAACACCAAGCAACTTACAATGTTGTATTACAAAGGAATTTAGAAAGAGATTTGAAGATTGCTATTTTTTTATTTGGGAAATATTCAATTTTAAATTTGAGCAGTATTTCAACTTGAGATATGTTGTTTTATTCAAATTTGAATTAATATATCAAATTTGTTTTATTTTGTCACAAAGATTCAATTATTATATTTTAATTTCCTGTTTTGTAAAAATTTTAGTCAAAATGTTTGACTTTCTCAGGTATTTATTGTTGAGATTCAAGTTATTTGCTGTTGATTCTTTAAATGTGATTTTTCTGTTAATTTTAATATGCAAATCAATGATTATAAATCAAACTGGATCCCTTTACTAAAAACACAAAAACAATCTGAATGTTCTTCCTTAAAGAAGGAAACTCTTTAAAAAGTTTTACCTCAAAGATAATTATGCACTGCAACATTTCATTGTTTAGTCATGTTACATATTTATTTTTACATATAATTTATTTTTGACTTTGATTACACAATTTCAAAAAAATTTATAGACATTTGCTATTTCTTTATATGTAATAAAACTTTGAATTATGTTTTTTTTTCAGTTTTAATAATTATAGTATATTTTATTTCAATTTTTCACAAAATACTATAAAAATGGAAATTACCAAAAGTGAAACGGAAAAAACGGAATTGACTAAAAGTGAAACGGAATTATGAAAAATTTGAAACGGAAAATCGGCCCTACTTGTGTCAGTTTAGGCTATGATTATTAAATATCTAATGTGTCCCTAACCAAAATATTAAAATTTTTTTTATTAATCATCTGAAAGTCATCTATTTCATGGAGGCACTCATGATATAATGGTTATCATCATAGGAAGTGAACTCTGTTATCAGAGTTCAAATTCTGAATGAGGCTGTTTGCATTTCATATAAATTTAATACCCTTGGAAAAGGTATGAATCCAACTATTCTCCCTCCTGCTGTAAGTAAAATACAAGGACTCTTTAACAACCAGTCTAGGAGAAGGAAAACTCTGAATTCAAACCAGTTGTAGACCTGAAGAGGAAGCTTCGTCATGTATTCCTGCTCATGACATACTACAAAGTAAGCACCCCACAAGTAAAAAACAGGTTACGAGACCGGTATGCAGTGTGTGTATCTATCATATCTAGAATTTATATTTCATCATTAAGTGTGTGCCAACTGTCCCTATTGGTCATTACACTTGGTAAGTCTTCTAAACGGCATCCAGTGTCCATACAAAGCTAATGGATGTAAGATTTTTGCTGTTTGGCCAACACTGGTGAATCCATGTGTAGGAGTCTATAGGATGACATCATTTAAGAGTCCTTACTTCACCAGCAATGCCCAGCAGGTCTTGCTCATCTTACTTGGATGGTTTGCAAAATGGGCTATACAGCTGCTGTTTTATAGGGTGCTGCTTTCAGGATTTGTTAAAAACTTCAGTAGTAATATCTCATCTACTGAAAGCGATGTTAACATACACATAGGTAAATAATTCCAAGCTGTAGCTGTGTAAGTACTATCGTATGGTTGCACCATTTGGATTTTAACGCCTGGAAAAAAATTTAGATTTGAACTACACAAGGATGCTGTTTTGAACAAATATATAAGGATAGTACCTGTCAAAAATGGCCAGTTTAGTTCAATCACTAGAACAACCACAAGGTTCCATGTTCAATACCAGTCCTCACCAACTTAGCACATGAGTAGTACAACTTGGATCAGTGCAGTAAAGTGGGGAGCTGGAAAGCTAGGTACGGTACTCCACATCAGGTGCAAAAATAATCTCCCTGGTTTAGCACTAGTGAAAAGGGGATAGACTCCTTCAATGTCCAGCTGATACTTTTTACTTACCTATCAAAAAAGTATTATTTACATATGTATCTGTTATACAGCTAATTTGTCTGCTGTCTATTCTTTAAGAAACTTTCTACAATAAAATTTGGATTATTTAGAATGAAAACAATGGTAAACTTGTAAAAGACAAAATTTCTCTTTAAAATTCTGAGCATTTTTTAAAAAAATCTAATTTCTATTTTTAAGTGGAATAGGAAATATTTTGAAAGAAAAAAAATTAATGAAACTGAAAAAAATTTTTTATACATGTTGAAATTTTTTTTTTTTCTTGAATACATTTGTAGATTAGAAAAGAATTTGTTTAGGAAAAAGTTTAGCATGACTCATTCAAATAATTACGTACCAAAATTTCACTAAATTTTTAAAAAGGAACACGTCATAGAAATTAAAATCTATTTTATTACACACATTTGTAAGTGTTCTATTGGTTATGGTGGTGGACTGCTACCCTGTCAGTGTGGGGTTGGGGGAGTTTCATAGCATAATTGTTAAAGTGCTGGACCGTGACATTGTAGTAAGCATGTTTGAATTCCAGTTACTCTATTACGTTCACTTTCAGACTAATATCCTTGGTAAAGGTATAACCCCCCCCCCAGCTATGGGCTAAATATTACCACTATTGTTTTTCTACAATGTGATGACTTTGGCATTAAATAACCCATAAAGGTTGATATGCCATTAAATAAAGAAATCCAAACCAAACCTATTAGTGCGATTACAAATGTGAGTCGGGTTAGCTCAGTTGGTAGAGCGTTCAGCTAGATACCACAAGGTTCCTAATTCGATACTGTCAACTCAGCGTATGAGTAGCACAGTTATCTGTGCAGTAAAGTAAGGAGCTGATGGTAGGTGTGGTGTTCTGCTTCAGATGCTAAAAAACAATCTCTTTTGTCTAGCGCTAGTGAAAAGGTAATAGACTCCCTCGCTGATTGCCTGATAAACTTTAGGCCACCCCAACGACTTACTTTTTTACAAATCACACCAATTCTAAATCTTTAATTTTATAGAATTCTGTTCACTTCAGCATGACACGTTAAGACAATCAAATTTTGTGACAATGTTTTATATAAATTGATCATTATATAAATTGATCACATAATCTGGTCTCAAGACAAATTGATGAGAAATTATATTACTAGGGTGAGTCAAAAGTTTTGCAATATTTTGGTAATATGAGGTACAATTTGGCAGCTCTGGATGTTTTTGCCAAGATTTTGAAAGTGATGAACTACACTGAACTGTATGATGCCGAGCTTGATATTCTCCAAGTGCCTCTCACTTGATTTACCTCTATAACTTGGAGCACAGTCTCAGAATCCACATTTTTAGCCCATCTTGACCTCACCTGATCATCAAGGTTCTTGCAAACTGAGCAAAATGTTTTGAACCATCTGGTTATTGTGATCAACTGCACCTTCACCTTTTGCGCAGCAAATGTTTTTGGTTGACTCTTTAACATTTTAGCCCAATTTGAATTTTTAAAGCCTAAGAATTCGACTATGTTACATGTTCATCTGTGTGACTTTCAAATCACAGATTGAAACAATTCACAGAGTTTTTGCACACCAAATACCATGATACTACCAACTCTTGTGATTATCTTCCATAGTTTGAACAGTTTCAGTCATGTGATATAAACACAGCAAACTAGCACATACTGAAATGTAAAAAACATTTGACTCACCCTAGTATATGGTAACATTAGACATTTCTTAAATAAACAGAAAAAAAAGAATGTAAAACATGCAAAGAGAAAGTGGTGGTGGTGGTGGTGGTATTTAATAATTTTGGCTAGTTGGGGTATACAGTTCTCAGGATGCCTAGCTACCTGCTGTTACTAAATGGTCACCCATCTAAGTATTGAACAGGCTCATTGTTGCTTAACTTCAGTGATCTAGTGCTTTTAGGTAGATTTTCACCATAAATCAAGAAACTGGTTGTTATTAGCTGAACAAAGCCAAATATTTTGGTATCAATTTTAATTCTCTCTTTCCTCACTTCTTTTATTTCTCCCTAACCTCCTTCCTTCTCTCTCTCTCTCCCTCTCTCTCTCATATTCCCTCAACTTTTTACTTCTCTCTTCCCTGATCCCCCTCTCTCTCTCCTTTATATTTATTTCTCCTTTTTTTTTTTTCCAACCTCTCTTTTGACTGAATTTAGAATATGCTCTCTGTATCCCCTGCTGAGAGATAAGACCTCCCCTCCAAATAGGTGTCTTGGCATGATACTAAACTGCATCTGATGGTGAGGCTCTAGTTCTGGAGATCTAAGAAGTGTGGAGTACATCTTCATTGCCATTACCCTCAGATCTATTCAGAGTGGTAGGATGTGTTACGGTTCCATCTATAGGTCACATAGATCTATTTGAAAATCATTCATATATGATAAAACTGTATGCAAAAAAAGAAAAAGAAAACTCACAAAAAACAACTACACAAAAAATGTATGTATTATGAATGTGATTCCCTAACTTCTAGGCATGATATAACCATAGGTTGGTTTATATGGTGTTATAATCAATTAATCTATCTCTCTTTCTCCCTCTCTCAACATTTTAGTTCTCTCTTTCTATGCTCTGTTTCTCTTTTCACCCTCTCTCTCCTTTATACTTCTTTCTCCCTTTTTTCTTTTTTCTCCCTTTTTTCTTTTTTCTCCCTTTTTTCTTTTTTTTCCTACTTTTTCCTTCATATCTTTTATCTTGTCAGTGATTTTTTTCCTCCTAATAAATTTCTCCTCTCCTCCATTCAAAGCAAACATTCCCCCACTCCCTGATTTCTATAAATATACCCTTTAGTATTTCTGTTCTTACTAACATATGAAGAGTGATCTTTTCTTCTTTAAAAAAAAATACTTTTCTGGGTTGTCTCCCTTTGAAGCTACCTAGAGAATCCCATGGCAACAATCCCAGTCCATAAAACAAAACTCCACAGTCAACTCCTACCTTTCCCATCCAACCATTACATTTATATGATTTGGTCTATGTTCTCTTAGCAACAGGTACCTGCTGTATTCTGTTTTGTATATAGCAAAAAAGTGTGAAGCCATTTTGAAGGTCTGACATTTCTTTGATAACAGTGAATTTAGTTTATAGTGTAACAACACAGGTCCACAAAATTTAAGGTTTAATTTTAAGTGGTGGGCAGGGGTAAACTGAAAAAAAATCATTAAATGATAAGTCATAGGGAATTCATCTTTGTAACCAAAATATTCTTTTTTTGGGTAAGGGATAGTAAGAGTTTTATAACCAGTCTTCTCTAAATCTAAAGTTCTCATTTTGTGTGTGTGTGTGTGTGTATATATATATATATATATATATATATATATATATACTAGACAAAATATGACCCATTGGGTCACCTATTGAGCTCCAGGCAGATAATCAGGATCAGGGAAAAGTGAGTTTGCAAAGCGAATTAGATTTTAAAAATAAATATGGCTGGAGAATTTTTTTAAAAAACCATTAAAATCATTCTGTAAGATTTTTAAGAAAGGGAACTTTTGACCTAATTTAAATGGACCTGATTCTTTGAATTCTATTAAGAGCCAAGATGTTGAGATGCTGGCTGCTGATGAAAATTTAACATACAAATAAAGGGGGTAGTTCAATCTTCTTTTCACATACTCCAATCTCTTTACTGTCAGAGAAACTAACATATATAAGGAGGACTTAATCAAGATATATGTAGAGAGAGGGAAAGTGACAGGCAGAATGTATTGTAAGAGATTGGTCACTTTTTGACTGAATTGCAAATTACAACTAATTATAACCAATTAAGATCAAATTTTTTCAAATAAAGCTCAATCCTAGAATTAAGGAATATTTTAGTATGTATTTTGTGTCATTAAACTAAATGGGAAAAAGTCTTTAGAAAACAATCATTGATTCACTCAGCTTTAATATTATTGTTGGCGGAGTGGCCTATTGTCGGTGTCAGCTGGCCAGCAAGGGAGTCTATCCCCTTTTCGCTAGCGCTAGACCAAGGAAATACTTTTAGCTGAGATGGAGCACCACACCTACTATCACCTCCCCACTTTACCACACAAATCAGATTAACCAATCTGTGCTACTCATGCACTGGTATCAAACAGAATCTTGTGATTCCTAGGCAGGTGCTTTACCGACTGATCTAATAATAGATGAATAAAAGTAAATTGATAGATAAACTGGGAAGTTCAATCTTCTTCTCACACTCTCCAATCTCCCTCTTTACACTCACAGAGATACTAACATATATGAGGAGGAGTTAATCAAGATATATATAGAGAGGTGGGAAAGTGACAGGCAGTATGTGAAATAAGAGACAGGTCACTTTTTTACTTAATTGCAAATTACGACTAATTAGAACCAATTAAAATGGAATTTTTAAAGCATAACTCAATCCTAGAACTAAGGGATATTTTAGTATGTATTGTGTGTCATTAAACTAAACAAGAAAAAAACCTTTAGAAAACAATCATTGATTCACTCAGTTTTAGTATAAGGGTAATTCCAAGTCAAATCACCCAGAAAAAAGTAAAATTGTCACCTACCCCCACTCAAATTTTCTGAAATTTTGTACAGGTGTGGACTGTTAAAGTTAGACAATCCCCAAAATTTTAGCTTCCAATTCCAAAAATTGGCGAAGTTATGTTGATTTTTAGCTCTCCAAATTTGGTGAGAGTTCACAAAAATGGTGATTTTTGTAATCTATTTTTATCAGTAAAATGAGTTCTAGGGCTTCCTTACAACTAAAAATTGTGTTATAAAAGTATTTTTACTCAATAAACCTAAGAATACTATTAAAAAAATCTTAAAGTCAACCAATTTTAAGTTTTTGATGATTTTTATTTTTTCATAATAAGATCAATATCCCGATGTGGCATGCATCTATGACAAAATATCTTTCTATTATTATTTCACATATATTGAACATTATTTGTACCAAAAAGATAGTTTGGTTTTTGCTCAGAAACGAAGCTACAACATGTTAAATTTTTTGCAAATCAGAAATCATTAATAACTTAAAATGCGTTAACTTTAAGACTTTTTTGAGGTCAAGGGAGTTCATGTGCCACATTTCCTCAAGATTAGACCATGACCCTAGGAGTTCATAAGTAACAAACCCCAATCAATCATATAAAATAAGATAAAACAATTCTGAACTTTAAATTTTCTGTTAGAACTGTATAACTCATGTCCTTATACCTTACACTGTAAGGTATAAGGACATGAGTTATACAGGGGTAACAGATAAATTTATAGTATAAGGCTTACACTATAAACTTATCTATCACACTTATGACCTTGTACCTAAGACCTCAAACTTATTACCCCTCATGTTTATGTCTTCTTGGGTGCCAATCCACATTTAAATTAACTGAAACATCACGCAGCAATGCATTTTCATTATCCATGAATCAAAATTTTATTAAGACAAACTTCTTTAAATTACAAGTGCATATTTAGCAATTTGACAATTATGAGTGCATATTTAGCAATCTGACAATTATGAGTGCATATTTAGCAATTTGACAATTATGAGTGCATATTTAGCAATCTGACAATTATGAGTGCATATTTAGCAATCTGAAAATTACATAATTTCATGAGACAAAAACAAATTTGATAAATTTAATTTTCCTTGTGAAATTAAGTGGGCCATTCAGAAGGTATTGCAAGCCACAGTTTGCTCATGACTGTTCGATGAAAACCTCTTTCTCCAAGAGCAACATGATGTTTTTATGTTAAAACTTTCCCCTGTGACCAATAAGAATGCATAGTAAAATTAATAGCTCTATATTGAACTGTTTGCTTATTTAAAGAGGAAAAACAAATTCTTCCTAATTACTAGGGTGAGTCAAAAGTTGTGCAATATTTTGGTATGAGCTAGTTTGCAGCATCTGTATCATATAATCAATGCAGTTTAAGCTATGGAAGATACCCACTAGTATTGTGGTAGTTGGTGTGCTGACATGTTGTCCATTGCTTCACTCCATGTGTGATTTGAAAGTCCCACAAATGAAAGAACAACATAGACTAATTTGGGATCTTATACTTTATGAATTTTAACGAGGCCATAATATTGCAGAAGTAAGTAAAAACATTTGTTGGGCAGGTGCAGTTGATCACCGTACAGTGACTAGATTGTTCAAGAGATTTTGCTTGGATTACAAGAACCTTTGATGATCAGACAAAACCATGGATTCCTTAGGCCATGCTTCAAAGGCAAATCTGGTTAAATAACACTTGGAGCATATCAAGCAACTTTGGCATCTCACAGCCCAGTGGGGTTTGTCACCTTTGCAACTACACCAAAAGCATCTGAAGCCGCTAAATTGTGCATCATGTTACCAAAATATTGCAAAACTTGGACTCACACTAATATTTTGTCACCAATGATATATAAGTAAGTAAGTAAGTCATCGTGGTGGCCTAAAGTCGGTATCAGCCAGACAGCGAGGGAGTCTATCCCCTTTTCACTAGCACTAGACCAAGAAGATTGTTTTTAGCATCTGAGGTGGAGCACCACACCTACCATCAGCTCCTCACTTTACCCTGTGCTACTCATACGCTGAGTTGACGAGGGCCTGTATCGAACCAGGAACCTTAAGGTTCCCTGCCTGACACTCTATCAACTGAGCTAAACTGAGCAATATTTTTGTCATTTTTGAAGTAGCTAAATCTAAAACATTTTTCTATTAGCTGGTCACTGACCAAATCAATGATAATGTATAGAAACATCACTAAGAGGCCCCACTGTGGTGTAGGATTGTCTAAAGGTTATTTTGAAAAATATCATATTGAAAAGTGAGTGCTTCATTGTTTTCATGCTATTGTAGTATGACACAAATTATTGTTTTTTTTTAAATATTTTATCAATTGACTTGTCCAAACATACCCTATTTTGAAAATAATTTGCTTACTCTAAACAAATTAAACAAAATTATCTGCTTGTGAATGGGTTAATACTTATGATAAGTCTGCTTTATCTTTAAAAGAAAAGAAAAAAAGGTTGTTGCTGTCATCAAATAATTGATTGGTTACCATTGCACCCAAATTGTTGATATCTGACAAGATGAAACTCTGACTTGGGTGTATGTACGACCTTGAATCATTTCCATCTTCCCAGTTGTCTAATCAATGGTTTTCTGCTCATAAAGAATTAATGTTTTTCCTGATTTGTTCATTGTGGCTTTTCTACAAAATATCATAGATGAATGCAAAAGATTCAAAAAGAAGACACCATCGATTTGATTATCTGATTTCTTCTTTGCTTATGTCAAATTTGTTCTGGTTTCAGTTTGGATTGATTCCTTTCATATTAAAGGATTCTGCTCCCTCTCACATTAAAGGATTCTGCTCCCTCTCACATTAAAGGATTCTGCTCCCTCTCACATTAAAGGATTCTGCTCCCTCTCGCATTAAAGGATTCTGCTCTCTCTCGCATTAAAGAATTCTGCTCTCTCTCACATTAAAGGATTCTGCTCTCTCTCGCATTAAAGAATTCTGCTCTCTCTCACATTAAAGGATTCTGCTCTCTCTCACATTAAAGGATTCTGCTCCCTCTCCCATTAAAGGATTCTGCTCGCCATTAAAGGATTCTGCTCTCTCTCGCATTAAGGATTCTGCTCTCTCTCGCATTAAAGGATTCTGCTCTCTCTCGCATTAAAGGATTCTGCTCCCTCTTGCATTAAAGGATTCTGCTCCTCTCGCATTAAAGGATTCTGCTCCCTCTCGCATTAAAGGATTCTGCTCCCTCTCGCATTAAAGGATTCTGCTCTCTCTCGCATTAAAGAATTCTGCTCTCTCTCGCATTAAAGGATTCTGCTCCCTCTCGCATTAAAGGATTCTGCTCCCTCTCGCATTAAAGGATTCTGCTCCCTCTCGCATTAAAGGATTCTGCTCCCTCTCACATTAAAGGATTCTGCTCCCTCCTCTTGAATTCTTTGTTCAGTTCTGTCCTTTTATTGCTTATAAACAAAAATAAAGAAAAACAACAACAAATATTCAGACAATTCTACAACATAATGATTAATGACATTGGGACATTGATCAATTCATAGACACCTCTTTTTTCCCCTTTCTCTTTGTTTATATCATTTTTTTTTAAATCTCTCTACATTCTCTTTATTTCTCTTGCTTTGTTTACTTCTCTCTCTCTCTCTCTCTCAGTTCACTTCTCTCCATCTATCTGTGCTCAACTATTTCTCTCTGTTCACTCCTCTCTCTCTCTCTCTCTCTCTCAGTTCACTTCTCTCCATCTATCTGTGCTCAACTATTTCTCTCTGTTCACTCCTCTCTCTCTCTCTCTCTCTCTCTCTCTCTCTCTGTGTTCACCTCGCCTCTCTTTCTCTGAATTTCTTTTGAAGCTACAAATTCTAAGCTAGTGTTGTTGTGTAATGGTTAACAAGGTAGACTGGCAAACCATGACTTGTGAGTTCAAGCCTCACTGGGTGCCCCTTACATTCGACATTGTGCCACATTTAAACAAAGCTTAGTAAATAACTATATCCAGTGTATTTCATAAAGGACACATATTTAAGGATACAAGATTAGAATTTAATTTGATGAAGCAATAAATTACATGGAAACAATGCACTTAGAGATAACTATTTAAATTATTGTCCGCTGATCTAGCTTCATTTGAGCATCCATTCCTGTCTTATGTCAGCTGTGTCATTTTCCAAAGGCATGTCTTCAAAGCATGTCTTCATTTTAATCTGTCTTCTTTGGGGAATTTTTCAAAAGTATAGCATTTAAAAGTGATGACTTATTCACTTGAAGAATTAAAGTGAAAGGTGAAATTTTAAACTTAAGTGAATAAACATAAAAATTGCCAGCAAATAAAATGAAGTTGATATGAACCCGTACCAAAGTTAAAGGAAATTATTTTCAACATCTATCGTAAAATTTAAACTTAGGTGTAATTAGTATCTTTTTGTAATTTGTGTTTTTTTAAATAGATTAACCCTTGAAGCTGCAGAGCTTCTCATACCTGTGCCTCACTCTTGGGATTCTGGTTGAAGAATTTCTCAAAATGTCAAATGTTATGTTACTTAACAATCTTACAGGCTATTAAGTAATTAAAAAAAATTACCACAATTTTTAGGCAGTAGTGATGTAGAAATGGGGATTCTCTGCTCAGTATTTAGGCAAACTGGATAATAATGTATTTCTAGGTAGTGGCACAAATACCAGTTGTTTGAATTCTAAGGATGAAATATAAGTGGTCAAAAAGATGTTTAAATATGCGTATATATAATATATATTCTTTGTTGGGGTACCAAATTTCTTGGTACAAGGTGATTCTAGGCTGGTCCTATTTTTCTACCAGTAGTTTGTTGTAGAGTCAGGTTCCGTATGAGAGCTCAATGCTTAATTTTTATAAACCGAGCAAAATTATTTGTGAATAAAAAGGCCTTAAATACCAGGGTATCGGGATTATGGACCATTTCGTCAGACTACGTTTTTATTTTATTCAGAGTGAATAAAATAAAAACGTGGTCTGAAGAAGCTCAGTGGGCCTCAGATACCCAAGAGTGGAAATGGTCCATAATCACGATACCCCTGGTATTTAAGGCCTTTTTATTCACAAATTATATACATATATATATATATGCACACACACACACACACCTTTAATTTATTCCACCTCATATTGTAATGACCAGCCCAAAATCCACAGAATGGGGAATCCCCACCCAGCACCCACCCCTAGATATATTTAGTAACCTCCCTAATCCACCTAATCTAGTCTTCCTTTTACTCTACTTCTTCTTATCTCTGCTTGCTCATCCCACCATTCCTTCCCTCCCCTCCCCCAAAATCACACATTCCCAATATACTAACTGTATCCCCTACAGAGGAGTAAGAAACCCCCAAAAAGGGGTGACCAGGGTATGACACTAAGCTACATCTAATGGTTAGGCTCCTGTTCTGGAGATCTGGAGAATGTAGAGTACCTCTCCATTGGCATTACTCCCAGGTCCACTCTGACACAGAGTGGTAGTACCTGTTAGGGTCCCATTTATGGGTGAAATAGATATCACTAAAAGTTATTTGTATTAGATAGGACATGTGCAAAAAAAGATCTTGACATGTCAATGAATCCCTAACATGTGAGTCTGTCTTTATGATGATCAACAACTTCTAGCTGGTATCCTATTTATCCTAAAACTCCTCTGCAGGTGTTTTTTGATGATATTTGTACTTCCTTATTTTGCACCTGACAACATTGGGGTCATTGTCATATCATTACACTACTCACTTACTGCACATGATGACATCAAACTGCCATCCTACATTAGCATGAATCAGTAGAGTGAAATTCAAATTTTAAAATGGTATATTACATTAACCTAGTTATGTCACATCTTTCCAGTTGAATA
>CM042156.1:68376552-68431552 GCA_023376005.1 Doryteuthis pealeii
TGGTAAGACAAGGCAACAAGGTTAAATCCGTATAAAGTTACTCAAGGAATGGAATCATCCAAATACACAAATGGACTATTATTAAGTTCCATAAATACCAGCTGTTTTGGGCACCAGTCAGTAGTGCTTAGTTGCTGTTGTTCAAACCAACAGCATACCCAGCTCACAACACAGTTGGATGCTAATCATCCAACAAATTTCTACATGGCATTCTGCAGTAGGATTGCAACAAGGTTATGTGTATTAAGTTATGGCTCCTTGTTGCCTTGTCTTACCAATTCGACGGTAATTGGATCTTAGTATGATTATTCTACAACCATTAGTAAAATTTTTAAAAAATTTGGATAGCTTAAAAATTCTATTAGATTGGTGCAAAAATGATTGCGTCATTATTTTAAAAAACTTTGATGTATATTTTGGAAGAAACTATTATTCAACTGGAAAGATGTGACATAACTAGGTTAATGTAATATACCATTTTAAAATTTGAATTTCACTCTACTGATTCATGCTAATGTAGGATGGCAGTTTGATGTCATCATGTGCAGTAAGTGAGTAGTGTAATGATATGACAATGACCCCAATGTTGTCAGGTGCAAAATAAGGAAGTACAAATATCATCAAAAAACACCTGCAGAGGAGTTTTAGGATAAATAGGATACCAGCTAGAAGTTGTTGATCATCATAAAGACAGACTCACATGTTAGGGATTCATTGACATGTCAAGATCTTTTTTTGCACATGTCCTATCTAATACAAATAACTTTTAGTGATATCTATTTCACCCATAAATGGGACCCTAACAGGTACTACCACTCTGTGTCAGAGTGGACCTGGAGTAATGCCAATGGAGAGGTACTCTACATTCTCCAGATCTCCAGAACAGGCCTAACCATTAGATGTAGCTTAGTGTCATACCCTGGTCACCCCTTTTTGGGGGTTTCTTACTCCTCTGTAGGGGATACAGTTAGTATATTGGGAATGTGTGATTTTGGGGAGGGGAGGGAAGGAATGGTGGGATGAGCAAGCAGAGATAAGAAGAAGTAGAGTAAAAGGAAGACTAGATTAGGTGGATTAGGGAGGTTACTAAATATATCTAGGGGTGGGTGCTGGGTGGGGATTCCCCATTCTGTGGATTTTGGGCTGGTCATTACAATATGAGGTGGAATAAATTAAAGGTGTGTGTGTGTGTGTGCATATATATATATATGTATATATATTTGTGAATAAAAAGGCCTTAAATACCAGGGGTATCGTGATTATGGACCATTTCCACTCTTGGGTATCTGAGGCCCACTGAGCTTCTTCAGACCACGTTTTTATTTTATTCACTCTGAATAAAATAAAAACGTAGTCTGACGAAATGGTCCATAATCCCGATACCCCTGGTATTTAAGGCCTTTTTATTCACAAATAATTTTGCTCGGTTTATAAAAATTAAGCATTGAGCTCTCATACGGAACCTGACTCTACAACAAACTACTGGTAGAAAAATAGGACCAGCCTAGAATCACCTTGTACCAAGAAATTTGGTACCCCAACAAAGAATATATATATATATATACGCATATTTAAACATCTTTTTGACCACTTATATTTCATCCTTAGAATTCAAACAACTGGTATTTGTGCCACTACCTAGAAATACATTATTATCCAGTTTGCCTAAATACTGAGCAGAGAATCCCCATTTCTACATCACTACTGCCTAAAAATTGTGGTAATTTTTTTAATTACTTAATAGCCTGTAAGATTGTTAAGTAACATAACATTTGACATTTTGAGAAATTCTTCAACCAGAATCCCAAGAGTGAGGCACAGGTATGAGAAGCTCTGCAGCTTCAAGGGTTAATCTATTTAAAAAAACACAAATTACAAAAAGATACTAATTACACCTAAGTTTAAATTTTACGATAGATGTTGAAAATAATTTCCTTTAACTTTGGTACGGGTTCATATCAACTTCATTTTATTTGCTGGCAATTTTTATGTTTATTCACTTAAGTTTAAAATTTCACCTTTCACTTTAATTCTTCAAGTGAATAAGTCATCACTTTTAAATGCTATACTTTTGAAAAAATTCCCCAAAGAAGACAGATTAAAATGAAGACATGCTTTGAAGACATGCCTTTGGAAAATGACACAGCTGACATAAGACAGGAATGGATGCTCAAATGAAGCTAGATCAGCGGACAATAATTTAAATAGTTATCTCTAAGTGCATTGTTTCCATGTAATTTATTGCTTCATCAAATTAAATTCTAATCTTGTATCCTTAAATATGTGTCCTTTATGAAATACACTGGATATAGTTATTTACTAAGCTTTGTTTAAATGTGGCACAATGTCGAATGTAAGGGGCACCCAGTGAGGCTTGAACTCACAAGTCATGGTTTGCCAGTCTACCTTGTTAACCATTACACAACAACACTAGCTTAGAATTTGTAGCTTCAAAAGAAATTCAGAGAAAGAGAGGCGAGGTGAACACAGAGAGAGAGAGAGAGAGAGAGAGAGAGAGAGAGGAGTGAACAGAGAGAAGATAGTTGAGCACAGATAGATGGAGAGAAGTGAACTGAGAGAGAGAGAGAGAGAGAGAGGAGTGACAGAGAGAAATAGTTGAGCACAGATAGATGGAGAGAAGTGAACTGAGAGAGAGAGAGAGAGAGAAGTAAACAAAGCAAGAGAAATAAAGAGAATGTAGAGAGATTTAAAAAAAAATGATATAAACAAAGAGAAAGGGGAAAAAAGAGGTGTCTATGAATTGATCAATGTCCCAATGTCATTAATCATTATGTTGTAGAATTGTCTGAATATTTGTTGTTGTTTTCTTTATTTTTGTTTATAAGCAATAAAGGACAGAACTGAACAAAGAATTCAAGAGGAGGGAGCAGAATCTTTAATGTGTCCTTTAATGCGAGAGAGCAGAATCCTTTAATGCGAGAGGGAGCAGAATCCTTTAATGCGAGAGGGAGCAGAATCCTTTAATGCGAGAGAGAGAGCAGAATTCTTTAATGCGAGAGAGAGCAGAATCCTTTAATGCGAGAGGAGCAGAATCCTTTAATGCGAGAGGAGCAGAATCCTTTAATGCGAGAGGGAGCAGAATCCTTTAATGCAAGAGGGAGCAGAATCCTTTTAATGCGAGAGAGAGCAGAATCCTTTAATGCGAGAGAGAGCAGAATCCTTTAATGCGAGAGAGAGCAGAATCCTTTAATGCGAGAGGGAGCAGAATCCTTTAATGGAGAGGGAGCAGAATCCTTTAATGTGAGAGAGAGCAGAATCCTTTAATGTGAGAGAGAGCAGAATTCTTAATGCGAGAGAGAGCAGAATCCTTTAATGAGAGAGAGCAGAATGCAGAAGAATCCTTTAATGCGAGAGGAGCAGAATCTTTAATGTGAGAGGGAGCAGAATCCTTTAATGTGAGAGGAGCAGAATCCTTTAATATGAAAGAATCAATCCAAACTGAAACCAGAACAAATTTGACATAAGCAAAGAAGAAATCAGATAATCAAATCGATGGTGTCTTCTTTTTGAATCTTTTGCATTCATCTATGATATTTTGTAGAAAAGCCACAATGAACAAATCAGGAAAAACATTAATTCTTTATGAGCAGAAAACCATTGATTAGACAACTGGGAAGATGGAAATGATTCAAGGTCGTACATACACCCAAGTCAGAGTTTCATCTTGTCAGATATCAACAATTTGGGTGCAATGGTAACCAATCAATTATTTGATGACACAACAACCTTTTTTTCTTTTCTTTTAAAGATAAAGCAGACTTATCATAAGTATTAACCCATTCACAAGCAGATAATTTTGTTTAATTTGTTTAGAGTAAGCAAATTATTTTCAAAATAGGGTATGTTTGGACAAGTCAATTGATAAAATATTTAAAAAAAAAACAATAATTTGTGTCATACTACAATAGCATGAAAACAATGAAGCACTCACTTTTCAATATGATATTTTTCAAAATAACCTTTAGACAATCCTACACCACAGTGGGGCCTCTTAGTGATGTTTCTATACATTAACATTGATTTGGTCAGTGACCAGCTAATAGAAAAATGTTTTAGATTTAGCTACTTCAAAAATGACAAAAATATTGCTCAGTTTAGCTCAGTTGATAGAGTGTCAGGCGGGAACCTTACGGTTCCTGGTTGATACAGGCCCTCGTCAACTCAGCGTATGAGTAGCACAGGGATAAAGTGAGGAGCTGATGGTAGGTGTGGTGCTCCACCTCAGATGCTAAAAACAATCTTCTTGGTCTAGCTAGTGAAAAGGGGATAGACTCCCTCGCTGATACTTTAGGCCACCCGATGACTTACTTACTTACTTATATACATTGGTGACAAAATATAGTGTGAGTCCAAGTTTTGCAATATTTTGGTAACATGATGCACAATTTAGCGGCTTCAGATGCTTTTGGTGTAGTTGCAAAGGTGACAAACCCCACTGAGCTGTGAGATGCCAAAGTTGCTTGATATGCTCCAAGTGTTATTAACCAGATTTGCCTTTGAAGCATGGCCTAAGGAATCCATGGTTTTGTCTGATCGTCAAAGGTTCTTGTAATACAAGCAAAATCTCTTGAACAATCTAGTCACTGTATGGTGATCAACTGCACCTGCCCAACAAATGTTTTTACTTACTTCTGCAATATTATGGCCTCGTTAAAATTCATAAAGTATAAGATCCCAAATTAGTCTATGTTGTTCTTTCATTTGTGGGACTTTCAAATCACACATGGAGTGAAGCAATGGACAACATGTCAGCACACCAACTACCACAATACTAGTGGGTATCTTCCATAGCTTAAACTGCATTGATTATATGATACAGATGCTGCAAACTAGCTCATACCAAAATATTGCACAACTTTTGACTCACCCTAGTAATTAGGAAGAATTTTTTTTTTCCTCTTTAAATAAGCAAACAGTTCAATATAGAGCTATTAATTTTACTATGCATTCTTATTGGTCACAGGGGAAAGTTTTAACATAAAAACATCATGTTGCTCTTGGAGAAAGAGGTTTTCATCGAACAGTCATGGGCAAACTGTGGCTTGCAATACCTTCTGAATGGCCCACTTAATTTCACAGGGAAAATTAAATTTATCAAATTTGTTTTTGTCTCATGAAATTATGTAATTTTCAGATTGCTAAATATGCACTCATAATTGTCAGATTGCTAAATATGCACTCATAATTGTCAAATTGCTAAACATGCACTCATAATTGTCAGATTGCTAAACATGCACTCATAATTGTCAAATTGCTAAATATGCACTTGTAATTTAAAGAAGTTTGTCTTAATAAAATTTTGATTCATGGATAATGAAAATGCATTGCTGCGTGATGTTTCAGTTAATTTAAATGTGGATTGGCACCCAAGAAGACATAAACATGAGGGGTAATAAGTTTGAGGTCTTAGGTACAAGGTCATAAGTGTGATAGATAAGTTTATAGTGTAAGCCTTATACTATAAATTTATCTGTTACCCCTGTATAACTCATGTCCTTAACCTTACAGTGTAAGGTATAAGGACATGAGTTATACAGTTCTAACAGAAAATTTAAAGTTCAGAATTGTTTTATCTTATTTTATATGATTGATTGGGGTTTGTTACTTATAACTCCTAGGGTCATGGTCTAATCTTGAGGAAATGTGGCACATGAACTCCCTTGACCTCAAAAAAGTCTTAAAGTTAACGCATTTTAAGTTATTAATGATTTCTGATTTGCAAAAAATTTAACATGTTGTAGCTTCGTTTCTGAGCAAAAACCAAACTATCTTTTTGGTACAAATAATGTTCAATATATGTGAAATAATAATAGAAAGATATTTTGTCATAGATGCATGCCACATCGGGATATTGATCTTATTATGAAAAAATAAAAAATCATCAAAAACTTAAAATTGGTTGACTTTAAGATTTTTTTAATAGTATTCTTAGGTTTATTGAGTAAAAATACTTTTATAACACAATTTTTAGTTGTAAGGAAGCCCTAGAACTCATTTTACTGATAAAAATAGATTACAAAAATCACCATTTTTGTGACTCTCACCAAATTTGGAGAGCTAAAAATCAACATAACTTCGCCAATTTTTGGAATTGGAAGCTAAAATTTTGGGGATTGTCTAACTTTAACAGTCCACACCTGTACAAAATTTCAGAAAATTTGAGTGGGGTAGGTGACAATTTTACTTTTTTCTGGGTGATTTGACTTGGAATTACCCTTATACTAAAACTGAGTGAATCAATGATTGTTTTCTAAAGGTTTTTTTCTTGTTTAGTTTAATGACACACAATACATACTAAAATATCCCTTAGTTCTAGGATTGAGTTATGCTTTAAAAATTCCATTTTAATTGGTTCTAATTAGTCGTAATTTGCAATTAAGTAAAAAAAGTGACCTGTCTCTTATTTCACATACTGCCTGTCACTTTCCCACCTCTCTATATATATCTTGATTAACTCCTCCTCATATATGTTAGTATCTCTGTGAGTGTAAAGAGGGAGATTGGAGAGTGTGAGAAGAAGATTGAACTTCCCAGTTTATCTATCAATTTACTTTTATTCATCTATTATTAGATCAGTCGGTAAAGCACCTGCCTAGGAATCACAAGATTCTGTTTGATACCAGTGCATGAGTAGCACAGATTGGTTAATCTATTTGTGTGGTAAAGTGGGGAGGTGATAGTAGGTGTGGTGCTCCATCTCAGCTAAAAGTATTTCCTTGGTCTAGCGCTAGCGAAAAGGGGATAGACTCCCTTGCTGGCCAGCTGACACCGACAATAGGCCACTCCGCCAACAATAATATTAAAGCTGAGTGAATCAATGATTGTTTTCTAAAGACTTTTTCCCATTTAGTTTAATGACACAAAATACATACTAAAATATTCCTTAATTCTAGGATTGAGCTTTATTTGAAAAAATTTGATCTTAATTGGTTATAATTAGTTGTAATTTGCAATTCAGTCAAAAAGTGACCAATCTCTTACAATACATTCTGCCTGTCACTTTCCCTCTCTCTACATATATCTTGATTAAGTCCTCCTTATATATGTTAGTTTCTCTGACAGTAAAGAGATTGGAGTATGTGAAAAGAAGATTGAACTACCCCCTTTATTTGTATGTTAATTTTCATCAGCAGCCAGCCATTAGCATCTCAACATCTTGGCTCTTAATAGAATTCAAAGAATCAGGTCCATTTAAATTAGGTCAAAAGTTCCCTTTCTTAAAAATCTTACAGAATGATTTTAATGGTTTTTTAAAAAATTCTCCAACCATATTTATTTTTTAAATCTAATTCGCTTTGCAAACTCACTTTTCCCTGATCATTATCTGCATGGAGCTCAGGTGACCCAACGGGTCATATTTTGTCTAGTATATATATATATATATATATATATATATATATATACACACACACACACACACACAAATGAGAACTTTAGATTTAGAGAAGACTGGTTATAAAACTCTTACTATCCCTTACCCAAAAAAGAATATTTGGTTACAAAGATGAATTCCCTATGACTTATCATTTAATGATTTTTTTTCAATTTACCCCTGCCCACCACTTAAAATTAAACCTCAAATTTTGTGGACCTGTGTTGTTACACTATAAACCAAATTCACTGTTATCAAAGAAATGTCAGACCTTCAAAATGGCTTCACACTTTTTTGCTATATACAAAACAGAATACAGCAGGTACCTGTTGCTAAGAGAACATAGACCAAATCATATAAATGTAATGGTTGGATGGGAAAGGTAGGAGTTGACTGTGGAGTTTTGTTTTATGGACTGGGATTGTTGCCATGGGATTCTCTAGGTAGCTTCAAAGGGAGACAACCCAGAAAAGTATTTTTTTAAAAAGAAAAGATCACTCTTCATATGTTAGTAAGAACAGAAATACTAAAGGGTATATTTATAGAAATCAGGGAGTGGGGGAATGTTTGCTTTGAATGGAGGAGAGGAGAAATTTATTAGGAGGAAAAAAATCACTGACAAGATAAAAGATATGAAGGAAAAAGTAGGAAAAAAAAAGAAAAAGGGGAGAAAAAAGAAAAAAGGGAGAAAGAAGTATAAAGGAGAGAGAGGGTGAAAAGAGAAACAGAGCATAGAAAGAGAGAAATAAAATGTTGAGAGAGGGAGAAAGAGAGATAGATTAATTGATTATAACACCATATAAACCAACCTATGGTTATATCATGCCTAGAAGTTAGGGAATCACATTCATAATACATACATTTTTTGTGTAGTTGTTTTTTGTGAGTTTTCTTTTTCTTTTTTTGCATACAGTCTTATCATATATGAATGATTTTCAAATAGATTTATGTGACCTATAGATAGAACCCTAACACATCCTACCACTCTAAATAGATCTGAGAGTAATGGTAATGAAGAGGTACTCCACACTTCTTAGATCTCCAGAACTAGAGCCTCACCATCAGATGCAGTTTAGTATCATGCCAAGACACCTATTTGGAGGGGAGGTTTTATCTCTCAGCAGGGGATACAGAGAACATATTCTAAATTCAGTCAAAAGAGAGGTTGGAAAAAAAAAGGAGAAATAAATATAAAGGAGAGAGAGAGAGGGGGATCAGGGAAAGAGAGAAGTAAAAAGTTGAGGGAATATGAGAGAGAGAGAGAGAGAGAGAGAGAGAAGGAAGGAGGTTAGGGAGAAATAAAAGAAGTGAGGAAAGAGAGAATTAAAATTGATACCAAAATATTTGGCTTTGTTCAGCTAATAACAACCAGTTTCTTGATTTATGGTGAAAATCAAATTAAAAGCACTAGATCACTGAAGTTAAGCAACAATGAGCCTGTTCAATACTTAGATGGGTGACCATTTAGTAACAGCAGGTAGCATAGGCATCCTGAGAACTGTATACCCCAACTAGCCAAAAATTATTAAATACCACCACCACCACCACCACTTTCTTCTTTGCATGTTTTACATTCTTTTTTTTCTGTTTATTTAAGAAATGTCTAATGTTACCATATACTAGGGTGAGTCAAATGTTTTTTACATTTCAGTATGTGCTAGTTTGCTGTGTTTATATCACATGACTGAAACTGTTCAAACTATGGAAGATAATCACAAGAGTTGGTAGTATCATGGTATTTGGTGTGCAAAAACTCTGTGAATTGTTTCAATCTGTGATTTGAAAGTCACACAGATGAACATGTAACATAGTCGAAATTCTTAGGCTTTAAAAATTCAAATTGGGCTAAAAAGCTAGAGTCAACCAAAAAAGATTTGCTGCGCAAAAGGTGAAGGTGCAGTTGATCACAATAACCAGATGGTTCAAAACATTTTGCTCAGTTTGCAAGAACCTTGATGATCAGGTGAGGTCAAGATGGGCTAAAAATGTGGATTCTGAGGCTGTGCTCCAAGTTATAGAGGTAAATCAAGTGAGAGGCACTTGGAGAATATCAAGCTCGGCATCTTACAGTCCAGTGTAGTTCATCACTTTCAAAATCTTGGCAAAAACATCCAGAGCTGCCAAATTGTACCTCATATTACCAAAATATTGCAAAACTTTTGACTCACCCTAGTAATATAATTTCTCATCAATTTGTCTTGAGACCAGATTATGCGATCAATTTATATAATGATCAATTTATATAAAACATTGTCACAAAATTTGATTGTCTTAACGTGTCATGCTGAAGTGAACAGAATTCTATAAAATTAAAGATTTAGAATTGGTGTGATTTGTAGACAAAAGAGATTGTTTTTTAGCATCTGAAGCAGAGCACCACACCTACCATCAGCTCCTTACTTTACTGCACAGATAACTGTGCTACTCATACGCTGAGTTGACAGTATCGAATTAGGAACCTTGTGGTATCTAGCTGAACGCTCTACCAACTGAGCTAACCCGACTCACATTTGTAATCGCACTAATAGGTTTGGTTTGGATTTCTTTATTTAATGGCATATCAACCTTTATGGGTTATTTAATGCCAAAGTCATCACATTGTAGAAAAACAATAGTGGTAATATTTAGCCCATAGCTGGGGGGGGGGTTATACCTTTACCAAGGATATTAGTCTGAAAGTGAACGTAATAGAGTAACTGGAATTCAAACATGCTTACTACAATGTCACGGTCCAGCACTTTAACAATTATGCTATGAAACTCCCCCCAACCCCCACACTGACAGGGTAGCAGTCCACCACCATAACCAATAGAACACTTACAAATGTGTGTAATAAAATAGATTTTAATTTCTATGACGTGTTCCTTTTTAAAAATTTAGTGAAATTTTGGTACGTAATTATTTGAATGAGTCATGCTAAACTTTTTCCTAAACAAATTCTTTTCTAATCTACAAATGTATTCAAGAAAAAAAAAAAATTTCAACATGTATAAAAATTTTTTTTCAGTTTCATTAATTTTTTTTCTTTCAAAATATTTCCTATTCCACTTAAAAATAGAAATTAGATTTTTTTAAAAAATGCTCAGAATTTTAAAGAGAAATTTTGTCTTTTACAAGTTTACCATTGTTTTCATTCTAAATAATCCAAATTTTATTGTAGAAAGTTTCTTAAAGAATAGACAGCAGACAAATTAGCTGTATAACAGATACATATGTAAATAATACTTTTTTGATAGGTAAGTAAAAAGTATCAGCTGGACATTGAAGGAGTCTATCCCCTTTTCACTAGTGCTAAACCAGGGAGATTATTTTTGCACCTGATGTGGAGTACCGTACCTAGCTTTCCAGCTCCCCACTTTACTGCACTGATCCAAGTTGTACTACTCATGTGCTAAGTTGGTGAGGACTGGTATTGAACATGGAACCTTGTGGTTGTTGTTCTAGTGATTGAACTAAACTGGCCATTTTTGACAGGTACTATCCTTATATATTTGTTCAAAACAGCATCCTTGTGTAGTTCAAATCTAAATTTTTTTCCAGGCGTTAAAATCCAAATGGTGCAACCATACGATAGTACTTACACAGCTACAGCTTGGAATTATTTACCTATGTGTATGTTAACATCGCTTTCAGTAGAGGAGATATTACTACTGAAGTGTTTTTAACAAATCCTGAAAGCAGCACCCTATAAAACAGCAGCTGTATAGCCCATTTTGCAAACCATCCAAGTAAGATGAGCAAGACCTGCTGGGCATTGCTGGTGAAGTAAGGACCTCTTAAATGATGTCATCCTATAGACTCCTACACATGGATTCACCAGTGTTGGCCAAACAGCAAAATCTTACATCCATTAGCTTTGTATGGACACTGGATGCCGTTTAGAAGACTTACCAAGTGTAATGACCAATAGGGACAGTTGGCACACCTTAATGATGAAATATAAATTCTAGATATAAGATAGATACACACACTGCATACCGGTCTCGTAACCTGTTTTTTACTTGTGGGGGTGCTTACTTTGTAGTATGTCATGAGCAGGAATCACATGACGAAGCTTCCTCTTCAGGTCTACAACTGGTTTGAATTCAGAGTTTTCCTTCTCCTAGACTGGTTGTTAAGAGTCCTTGTATTTTACTTACAGCAGGAGGGAGAATAGTTGGATTCATACCTTTTCCAAGGGTATTAATATTATATGAAATGCAAACAGCCTCATTCAGAATTTGAACTCTGATAACAGAGTTCACTTCCTATGATGATAACCATTATATCATGAGTGCCTCCATGAAATAGATGACTTTCAGATGATTAATAAAAAAATTTTTTAATATTTTGGTTAGGGACACATTAGATATTAATAATCATAGCCTAAACTGACACAAGTAGGGCCCCGATTTTCCGTTTCAAATTTTTCATAATTCCGTTTCCACTTTTAGTCAATTCCGTTTTTTTCCGTTTCCACTTTTGGTAATTTCCATTTTTATAGTATTTTGTGAAAAAATTGAAATAAAATTTGTTATAATTATTAAAACTGAAAACAAAAACATAATTCAAAGTTTTATTACATATAAAGAAATAGCAAATGTCTATAAATTTTTTTGAAATTGTGTAATCAAAGTCCAAAAATAAATTATATGTAAAAATAAATATGTAACATGACTAAACAATGAAATGTTGCAGTGCATAATTATCTTTGAGGTAAAACTTTTAAAGAGTTTCCTTCTTTAAGGAAGAACACATTCAGATTGTTTTTGTGTTTTTAAGTAAAGGGATCCAGTTTGATTAATAATCATTGATTTGCAATATTAAAATTAACAGAAAAATCACATTTAAAGAATCAACAGCAAATAACTTGAATCTCAACAATAAATACCTGAGAAAGTCAAACATTTTGACTAAAATTTTACAAAACAGGAATTAAAATATAATAATTGAATCTTTGTGACAAAATATAAAAACAAATTTGATATATTAATTCAAAATTTGAATAAAACAACATATCTCAAGTTGAAATACTGCTCAAATTTAAAATTGAATATTTCCCAAATAAAAAAATAAGCAATCTTCAAATCTCTTTTCTAAATCTCCTTTGTAATACAACATTGTAAGTTGCTTGGTGTTTTCAGGGGTAAGACTTTCACATTGTTTATTTAGTAAATGTTTATATTGAGAAAATGAACGTTCAACATCTACGCTGGTAACAGGCATCCATATGACCTTATTGGCAATCTGTTCCAGAAGGGGAAATCTACTCTTATTTGCATTCCAAAATTCTGGGATGTTAAAAGGATTTAGTAAGTCATCTTGGTAATTCACATGAATTTGAAATTCTTCAAGAAGATCAGTAGAAGGATCTTGCAAGTCCTTAATGGCTGAAAAACTGTCAATGTCATGGCTTATACAAGGTAGCTGTCTAGGATCAAACAGACGAGATGCCTTGTAAAAGTTATATACAGGGTGAGCATCCAGGTATTTATTCAGTTTTGAAAAAGATGTGCTGAACAATCTTGGAAATTTGAGATAACTCTCTCCCTCTCTGTATTTTTTAGTTCAGACAGAAGACGGTCAGTTTCTACACCAAATGTTGATTTTGATGTACCAGTATGCAAATACTGTTTTACATCCTCCATCATGTTATAAACACATGCAAGCAGAGACTTGGTTTCTTCTAAGCTTGTCAAAACTGTTATTAAACGGATGCAGTTCTCTTTTATATGATGTAGTCAACCATCATCTACTAATTCCAGAATCCTATCTACTGCAAGGCCATGGCTCTTTTCTTGTTTAAAGAACCCTTCATAAAATTGAACAAAGGATGAGTGATATATGGCTGCATTAAACCATGAATTCCATCTGGTTGCCACTGGCACAAGGGGTAACTTCACATGTTCCTTAGGCAAGGAACCTTCAAGCCATTTAAGGTATCGCTTTTTTCGACTAGCCTTTTTAAAAAAGGCTGACTTGATGAATGTAATGAGCTGGGTAACATTATCAAATGCTGACCAGTGTGAAAATACTTCACCAACAAGATTTATGATATGGGCTAAGCACAACAAATGGTAACTGTTAGAAAAGACATTTGATAACACTTCCCTATGAGCTTTTTTACAATAAGCTGCAGAATCAGTTACAAATGCAACAATATCATCAAATGCAATATCCACGGGAGTCACAGCTCAGATGCATGCCTGACTTAAGGTTTGATAATTGCATTCTCCCAAGGTTACAACATCAATGAGAAATGACTCTCCACGAATGCTTGCAATCACATTCAAAATGCTATGGTCACGACAGTCAGTGGTTTCATCTGTTATGATGCAAACAGATTGATTAGCAAGCTTGGTTTTCAGGGCAGCAAAATGAAGAGCAAACAATTTTGGCAGATGAAGTTGCCTAACACAATTGACACTTGGAATAGCACCACCTTCCTTACAGTGTTTTAATAGAAATGGTCTCATTTTGTCAATTTTGTGTAGGGGAAAAAAGTACACATTTTTTAAAAATCAAGAATAAAATCATCTCATACTTCTTTACATTTAAACAAAGTTGTAATTGTCTTCTGTTTCAGTTGAGAAGACTTTGTTGAAGACTTTTTTGCCAAATGAGATTTGGATTTTAAATGGTCTTTGATTGTGTCAACCCTAAAAATGTCAACACTATGAAGACAGAATTTGCAAAATAATATATTTTCTTCCGCATAAAAGTCATCAGGAAATTGCTCTACTCTGGCTTTAGCACAAATTTTAATACTGGGGTCATTTTTTTTTTTGTTTTTTTAGAGGAGCAGGTCCAGCTTTTGAAGTTGAAGGTGATTCACTATATTGATTTGGTTCAGCCATCATGGCAATTTGTTGCTTATTCATACAACTGTTTTGAAAAATAGATATATGAAAAATAATCATTAATAGTTAATGATATTGGAGGGTTTTTTGTTCAATTTAAATTTGTTTTACAATGGTGAATTATGAATCCGGGAGAATTCCTGTGTAACAGTAAACTTCCAAGTAGACGAGCCAGTCGGTTGATAAAATGGCGTTTGGGAAAGTTTTTTTCTTTATTTCTAAATTGTATGGTCACGTGATAGTAGCATTTACTACTCTTTCATCATATTCCTAAAACAAGGTTACAAGTTGTTAAAAATCTTTTACTTGTAAATTTTGAAAAAATCAAACGGAACCCCAAGGAAATGAATTTGTTAAACTTTTTGATCTTCATATCTCCCCCTTCCAATTTCTACATGTCTACCTTCCCATTCCCGCCTTGATGGCCGACCGGCCGGCCGACCGACTTCTGTAATATTTCAATTTCTTAGAAAAATATAAAGTCAAACATTTTCTTAGAAAATTCTACGACCTACTTTTCTGAAAAATAATTCATATTTGTAAAATAAATTTTAAAGGAAATAACTAGGTTATGTTCTATTTATTAAAACGTTTAACAAAAAAATCGGAAAGACAGTCAAGTTTTGAAAGAAATAAAACAAAAATTTGAAAACCAAAAAATCAATTTATTTATTATTGAAAAATTCATTAAAAATCTCAGATTCCGTTTAAGATTAACGATTCCGTTATTCCGTCCGTGATTCCGTGATCGTGGAAAATTGGTCCCCCTACACAAGGTCAAATAGAAAAGGGAAATGGTGTTGGGAAGGGTTGATCTATCTACTTTAAAAATCAACATATAAAATCCTGACTTTTACCTGTGTTTTCAATTATCTGTAAGGTTTATGTACTATAAATATAAAAAAAGGCTTAAGGTAGTAAAAGCTTAGAAATGCAGAATTGCTTTGTTTAAAAAAAAAAATCCCCAAAAGATCACTGATTGTATATTCTAAAGAAAAAAAAATGTTTCCTGTGATGTTTAGTAACACTATAAAAGTATGGAAAAAGGCCCAACAGAGGAATGTGTTTCACCCTGGACATACAGAAGCAACATACTGATTCTGGACAGGGAACACAGATACAACACCCTGATCTTAAAGCAGAGAGCACAGATACAACATCCTGATCTTGGACAGAAGTGTTGATCCATATCTAAATGTGTTAAGTGTTTGAACGCCATCCTTGGCCAGTTGAAAAGGACTTAAAGTAAGTAAGTCCTGAGCTATGGAATCCTTTGGTTAGTGAATAAGTCCTATCCTGCGTATTGTTAAAGGTCTAGTGATATAATCCTATGAGGTCCGTTATCCATGAAGATTCAAGTAGTTATGAGTAGTACTTCCTGGTTAAGTATTATACCAACAGCAGAGTACTGCCAGCGATTGGCCAATAGTATGGTCACATGGTTCTCAGTCTATAAATAGGAGTGGGCTTTTACCACATGCCTTATCTTACCAAAAAAGCCAACAAAATGCTACCATCAGCTTTGACAGGGACTGTGCACACACACACACATAACCACACACACACACACACACATGTTCATGCATATAAAAACAATGTTCACCAATTTTTATTTTTAATTCTTTCTTTTATTGTAAAATTTTTATGGTGTAAAAGAAAATAAATTGATTCAATACATTTTCTTACATTATAACTCAACAAGAAAGATAACATTGGTTCAAACCAATTACGAGTTTAGAGTAAAATTTTTGATATTTTGAATGTAGGTATTTGCCTAACCCATTTGCCATGGGTAAAATGTGAAATAAGTGGCAAGTGTAATGCGTCCACTGAGGATTGACCTTGCTATTCAATAGTAATACATTTGTGAGACTAGCTTGCTAACAATTAAATTGTTGGGACATCCTTATTCTTTACACAAACTGTTCACCAAGAGTAGGATGTGACACATGATCACAAACATGGGGAATCAAGGAAGGATCAAATTCATTATTCAGTAGAAATGGATCGGCGAGAATCTTGCTCACTATTACACTCCGATAGGATGCTCTTTTCCAAACTGTTCATCATGTCTAGGATGTAACATGAGGTCTCAAATAAGGTGGCATACAGAAAAAATAAAAATAACCATTGCACCACAATGGGACACGATTATTATTTACCCAACACATTCGCTATGGGTAGGATGTGACACAAGGTTGCAGGTATGGGGCATACAGCGTGGATTGAACTCATCATTTAGTAGTCATGAATCTGTGAGCCTAGCTTGCCAATTGTTACACCGAAATGGGATGCAAAAGTTCAGAAGTGTGGGGCATCCAGTGAGGAACAAATTCACAACTCAGCAGTAATGGATCTTAGCTTAGGAATTGAGTTATACTTCAGAAATAGTCATTGTGAAATAAAATCTCAAATATAATTTTAAATGTTTATAATGAGGAAAAGTATAAATTTAGTTTTTGATTTTTACTGGTGAAAAGATATAATTTTATAATTAAAATTAATCTATTTGCGATAGTTCTTCATAAGTAAAAAAAAATCCTTAAGATTGCACAATGTTTAAATATTCCAATTCCTTATTCAAACAGGAGTAGTTTTTTTTTCAGTAATAATTGTAAGGATAAAGCTTAATTTTGGCAACTAAAAATCATGAAAATCTTTCAGGACAATGGGTACCTTTATTTGAAGTACTATTCTAAATGTACCCCCCCCAAAAAAAAATGACGAATAAATTTATATTTTTAATTCCCAGCACGTTCGCCATGGGTAGGATGTTACACCTCAATGGGATGAATTCCTTATTTACCCTAATCGTCCCCCACAGGTTGGATGTGACTAAATTTCGCAAGTGTAGAGCATCCAGTGGGAATAGAACTCGTTATTCAGTAGTAATTGATCTGTGAAACTAGCTTCTTTATCCTTAGGCCATAAAGGGACGTCTTTAATATTTTAGTAAAATAAAAACATTGTAATGTATGATTTTTTTTAGTGACTTTTTTCTTAATTTAATGAGAATTTTCTAAATTATTTTCCTCTGGATCACTGGCATTCTTAAAAATCATTTTACTCCGGTCATTGACTGGGTACTTCTGCTAGTATATATATAATACCACACACTCATGTTCATACATATAAAAACAATGTTCACCAGACGAGAACAATCTCTAATCTGATAAAGTTTCACACTGATGATGGCAGCACTAAATTTGCATCTCATATTTCGGAAAAGATTAATATTGTAACACTATTTTATGAACTTATACAATTTTTGTTCATTTGTGCTAATTTTTAATTTACGGTTCTATTTATATAAGAAAAAAAAAGTATTTTTTGCAACACATTCTGGAAAGATGTCAGCAGTTACCTTCTCAACTTACAGACACTTAAACATGCAATATTATTGCCCCAGGGATCATAAAATAGAAAATCCAGGTTACGGGTACAATCAGGTTGAAAGATAGTTTACCTACAAGGAACAATAATATGAACATTTTCAGTCTTGCATATTCAGTTCTATCAAGGGTCTGGAAGGGATTTAGCTTTTTCAGTGCTGTTAATTGGGGTCTATCAAGGGTCTGGAAGGGATTTAGCTTTTCAGTGCTGTTAATTGGGGTCTATCAAGGGTCTGGAAGGAATTTAGCTTTTAAGTGCTGCTAATTGGGGTCTATCAAGGTCTGGAAGGATTTAGCTTTTAAGTGCTGCTAATTGGGGTCTATCAAGGGTCTGGAAGGGATTTAGCTTTTCAGTGCTGTTAATTGGGGTCTATCAAGGGTCTGGAAGGGATTTAGCTTTTAAGTGCTGCTAATTGGGGTCTATCAAGGGTCTGGAAGGTTTTCAATGCTGTTAATTGGGGTCTATCAAGGGTCTGGAAGGGATTTAGCTTTTCAGTGCTGTTAATTGGGTCTATCAAGGGTCTGGAAGGGATTTAGCTTTTCAGTGCTGTTAATTGGGTCTATCAAGGGTCTGGAAGGGATTTAGCTTTTCAATTGGGGTCTATCAAGGGTCTGGAAGGGATTTAGCTTTTCAGTGCTGTTAATTGGGTCTATCAAGGGTCTGGAAGGGATTTGCTAGTGCTGTTAATTGGGGTCTATCAAGGGTCTGGAAGGGATTTAGCTTTTCAGTGCTGTTAATTGGGGTCTATCAAGGGTCTGGAAGGGATTTAGCTTTCAGTGCTGTTAATTGGGTCTATCAAGGGTCTGGAAGGGATTTAGCTTTGAATTGGGTCTTTTCAGTGCTGCTTATTTGAGTCTACAAGAAGTCTAGAAGGGAAATAGCTTTTAAGTAGTACTCTATCAAGTTTTTCAAATGATTTCGTTTTTTATTACTCCTGCAAGTCTCTCAAGATTCTAGTACAGATTTTATAAATACATAGAATGCAAGTAATGTTTTGGCCACATTCGTCAATCCTGCTTGCAGTTTCATGATCTTTATTTCAGTGCCTAAAACAGTCAAACATTACCTTCTCTATCATAAATCATGCTCAGCAACAGCACAATAATTTCTTGATTGATTTTAATGGGATATTAACCCATCTGGGGTTATTTTATATCTAGTTGTTAGCGATCATGTCCATTGTATGTTTATATTTACATTTTTATGTAGTTGTAGTTTTAAAACAGATTTGACCCATAAATGGAACAGTCCACACTTCTCTAGAACTGAAGTCCCACCAGCAGATTCAGTTTAGTGTCATAGTCAGGATACCATTTTTTTTTTGGGGGGGGGAGAGTCTTACCTCTCTGCAGGGGATACAGATAGTATATTCTAAGCCCTGCTGACAGAATGGTTCAATATTTTGTTTCAATATTCAGTTTATAACTTAACCCTTACAGTGCAGGAACCAAGTATATTCATTTGATGGATATGCACTTGATACATGGGAGCCAAATGGGTTCATTTCTGGAATTCTCCATATTTCATATGCTGTAGTAGACACATTTTATTTTTATTGGCCAATAGAAAGAGGTTGCATATTATTAGCATGTTACATCACCAGTTGGTCAGACATTTCTAAATTTAGGAACAATTTCAACAACAAAGCAAGATGGTAGAAAGTAATTTCTTAGATTTGTCCTTTGGTAATTCTGATGGCTGAATTTAAGCGTTTGAAACTGAAAATATAGTTCCATTATGTAGAAGCAATACTCACCATCAATCAGGGTGTGGCTTGTAGAGGATGAGTTGTGAAGGAATGGAATCACAAAATTGGCAGTGGAGTAGGAGGTGTGTCAGGGGTTGACCAATACCTTGGATGGGAGTATTTTGGTATTGCAGGATGGCCCAGGTTATATTACCATTATCTAGTGAACCCCGGGGACCTGTGTACCCATTTACCATTTGCCAGTAGTGTTCCACTGCTGACAATAGATTCTGGATAGCTAGTATATGACCAGCTTTTAGTGGGCAAAGGCTATGGGTATATCTATTATATCTATTAATTTTGGCATTGTAGTGATAAAAAATTTCTTTGCAGTGTTATACTGAAGCTATCTATCCAGGGTGTTGCTTGTAGAGGATGGGTTGGGAAGGAATGGAATCACAAAATTGGCAGTGGAGTAGGAGTTGTGCCAGGGATTGACCAATACCTTGGATGGGAGTATTTTGGTATTGCAGGGTGGCCCAGGTCATATTACCATTATCTAATGAACCCTGGGGACCTGTGGACCCATTTATTATCCTTTTTGTAGTTTTTATCATATTATCAGTAAAGATGCAGATACAAGAGCATTTGGACAGGTTAATGCCAAACAGTTGCTGACAGGGATTTTCCTAGAAACTTGCAGCTGAACAAGTTGTGTGATTGAATTGAGTTACAGGTCACTTCATTCATCACCAATGGTGAAAGTGGGTTGTTTGTGTGTGTCAATGTGAATGCACAGACACTTGATTACTTCAAATCTTTTCATGAAATGTAGAATAATCATACTAGTTCCAATTACCATCGAATTGGTAAGACAAGGCAGCAAGTAGTCGTAACTTAATACAAATCTGTCTTGCTGTAAAGACTACTGCAAAATGCCAGGTTATTTATGAAGCCTCATAACATCATAAAAACCAAGCAGCCAATCAGGACTCAAGGAATGGAATCACCCAAATGCATGAGTGGATTCCCATAAGTACCAATGGTCTTGGCACTGGTTCAGTTGTGTTTAGCTTGTTGCTCAAACCAACAGTACGCTAACTCACTTCAACATGAAAGACACAGAATTTGAACAGATAGCAACCAAGACCAAACAATAACTCCATCAAATCAGTTTGTCAAAACCAGCAAAAGTACATGAATCCATTCGATTCAAAGTCTATGTGAATACAATGAATATAGTAAATAGGGATCAGTTAGGTGAGATTTAATAACAGCTTAGATCCAGGGGGTGGGGCATCCTCTCCACAGACAGCACCTGCACCTAAAAAGAGTGAGGGCTAAGTTAATTGCTTTGAACTTGAAGTGACCCCAAAGGGAAGGGCTAATAGAACTGAGTAATTTTGTCCCTGTCCTGCAGGAGTTTTGATTCCTCCTAAACTGATCTTGTGTCATTTTAGCCTTGTTGTTAACCAAATATCTTTAACTTGAATGTCAATTTCAGCCAGTAATCAACAGCCATCCTTGACCAACAGAAGAAGTGGTCATCACTCTGACCAGCATTTAAATATTTAAATTTAAATTCTAAATTTAAATTTAGTTTAAATATAGAGCAAGTTAGCTGTGAGCATATATATATTTACCAACTCCTCCGCATGAGCAGGATACGACACAAGGTCAATTTCTTAAGCGGAGTTCAACAGGTTTGAATTCAGAGTTTTCCTTCTCCTAGACTGGTTACCTAGCCATGGTTAAAGAACCCAGTCTGCCCTGCTATTTACCCATAGCTGAAGGTAGAGTCGGATTCATACCTTTCTCAAGGGTATTAGCGCTAAGTGAAATGCAATTATCATGTCCAGGATTTGAACTCAGGGTGATGAGTCCATTTCCCATGACTTTAACCATTACACCACGCATTAGCTGTGAGTATAACCTTCTGTCGAACTGAAAGACACTTAGATAAATAACTCACCACTCTGTACTGAGCTTGTGGCAATGCAAGATCCATATTTGAATTATGGCTTGCTTGCTACTTTTGTCTTTCAATTCAACAGTAATTGGGCTTCTACACAAATATTATTCAATATCTTAAGTTAATAATTCAACCCTCACTGCATGGCAATCAAATATACCTGGTTTTGTCCATGTGCTCTTGATTGACTGATTTTAATGACATGTCAACTAGTATGGGTCTATTTCATACCAAGTGGTTAGAGAATTGCGTTCATTGTATGTTCATAATTACATTTTTTTTGTAGCTGTTTTTTTTTGCACATGGTTATGTGATATCAAGTATTCCTATCTAATACAAATAATTTTCCCACAGTTATATGGCTTTAAGTAACTAATGATGATTAATGAACCTTAGTAAATGATTGAACAGATCTATTTGACTCATCTTTGGGACCCTAACAGGTACTACCTCTCCGGGTCAGAGTAGACCTGGGAGTAATATTAATGAAAGGGTTCTCTACACTCCTTAGATCTCTATAACTGGAGGCTCACCATCAAATGCTGTATAATGTCCTACCCAGGACACCTCTTTTTGCTTGGGGGTGGGGGTGGATCATAGCCCTCTGCAAGGGATACAGTCAGAGTATTCTAAGCTGTGCCGACAGGGTGAAGGAAAAAGAAAAGAGTTTCAACTTGGAGCTAAGAACTACTAATCAATTGTAAATACCTAGCTTTGAGCAATCAACATGGTTAACTAACTTTTTTGTATAATTAACATAGTCTAGTCATTAAGAGAGAGAGAGAGAGAGAGAGAGAGAGAGAGAGTGAGAAACCGACTTGCAGACTTGAGGGAAGGCTAAATTCTATGCCTTCAAGAACCAGCTTCTTGTGGAAATGCATTTTCAAGTTGATTTCCTATGAAGTGTTCTTACCTTCCTTAAGAATTTTTCTCGAGGCTTTTCAGCATGAATAGCCAGCAGCACTGAAGGATAAAGTAATGAATCTGTCCCTGAAGTTAATCCTGACAGGAAGCAATTGAAAGACAAATAACTTCAAGGAAATTAACAGCCAATGAGAGAGAGAGAGAGAGAGAGAGGGGGGGGAGAGAGAGAGAGAGAGAGGGTTTTTTTGAAATCTGAACTGAGAATTTTCAGAAAAAAAAACATTTATGTAAATGCAAAAAAGGTCAAAATGACATCCTCCTGTTTTTATATTGTACACATATATAATACTAGCTGAAGTATCTGCTTATACAGGGTATGAGTTCTTGGATTACAGATAAAATTAGCCTAACAATTGTCAAAATTAACTTTTGCTTATCTCATTTTTCTAATCAATACTTTTAAAACTTTATCATCAATTAAATATTAATAACAGTTACAACATTAATTGGAAGTGTGCTTAGCATATAGGTCAAATAGATCTATTTGAAAATTATTTGTATTTGATAAGACCATGTGCAAATGAAAAAAACCAAAACATTTTAAGAAGTAACTACACAAAAAATATAAATATGAACATACAATGAATGTGATTCCCTAACTTCTAGGCATAGAATAACCCTAGACGGATTGACATGCCATTTAAAATCAATCAATCTACTGAAAGTTTGCTTGAAATTAGCCCAGAAATGGCAAATCATTGGACAGAAACAGATAGTTAGGCATTTCTTTATTTTTAACAAAATTCTTGAAACATTTTTCATCAACATTCCATAAGAGAGATGTTTGGAAGATAAGTGACAAGGATTGTTCTTTGGTACTGGTACCATGTAACCCAGTACAACATGTCACATTACTTGGAGAGGAGATGGACAATGCCAAATAAATTCCATTGCCTTTAGAGATGCAAGGAAGGGAAATTGCTCAGCATAACATCCTAATAGATTACGATGATTGCTAGATGAAAGGAAGAGAGGCACACTTAATGTAATGGTTATTGTCATAGGAAATGGAATTGGCAACCCAGATTTAAATGACGGTCAAGTATTTGCTTTTTGCTTTGCACTAATGCCTGTTGGAAAGGCATGAATCCGTCTCTTCTCCCTCCAGCTATGGGAATATAGTAAGGTAGATTAGGTTTTTTAGCCTTTGTTAAGGCAAGTTGTCTAGGAAAAGGAAATTTCTGAATTTAAACCACCAGTACTTCATCTAAAAATCGACCTTGTGTCACATCCTATCCATAACAGAGGAGGGGGAGGGGAGTAAATACAAACATTAATTATTACTATAAAATATAAATCCACATAATAGAAAAGAGATTTAGCAATGATATTCTTTTATATTATCACTGAATTATTGTTTTATGAAAAGTTTTAAAGAGTTTTGTAGACACTTAACATTTTTGTTTTTTGTCCCCGATTGTTAGACCTAACTAAGCAATCATGTTATGTATTTTTGCAAAGTTGAACCTAGTGGAAGGCTTTAATCCAAAAAAATTGTTTCTAATGAGAAAAGATTGAATCTCATCAAGAGTGGATCATTAACAATTAAAAAAAAATTGATTTGAAACCATGTTGCTGCAAAATGTAATTAATCATACAGAATTTAAATGTTCAAACTTAAAAAGAAAAAAAAATTAATAAAATCATTTGTCTAACAAAATAATTATTCACATTTAATTGAACATTACTAATTAGATTTATGCATATTTCTTTAAGCTAGAGATGTAAAATATTACAGATGATTAGGTGGGGAACATGTGGCCTTAAGGAAGCACATGGCCTTCTAAACCATAAAATGTGGCCTTCTATGGCTTTGTGAAAATACCAACTGAATTCCACTTTAAAACCTGATATCCCAAAAGCAATCTAAAAAAAGCATTAATTAAAGTTCAATGAATGTTTAAACAATAGACTTATAGTTTAGCCTGATTGGTAACAATAAATGCAGATTCCTCATCCTTGAATTGGGTATTATGGGATTTTCAAAGGTGTAAAAGAATTAATGTTTTCCTTTTATCTATTCTGAAGATCTGGGATTGATTTATTTTTAATGGCAAGTCAATCTATTTGGCATTAATTTTATGCCTAGAGGTTAGGGAATCATGTACATTATACATTTATTTACATTTTTGTGCAGTTATTTCTTAAGAGATTATTTTGTTGTTTTAACAATATGTCAACATCATCTGGGATTGTTTTCTAATAAGGAGTTATTTACTTATAGTTATACAGTTTTTAACTATTCATATTTCATACTGAAAATTTATACACAGTTATATGGTTTCAAGTAACTATTAATAATAATCCTTAGTAATTATAGCTTCAAGTAACTATTCTTAATACAAATAATTTACAGTTATATGACATCGAGTATTTCTGTCTAATACAAATAATTTTAAAAAGCATATCTATTTTACCCAAAGATGGAATCTTTACAGGTACTACCATTCTGGGTCAGAGTGGACTTGAGAGTAATGTCAATGAAGGGGTACTCCACACTCCCCAGATCTAGAACTGGAATCTTACCACTGGATGTAGTCTAGCATCATACCCAGGATACCCCTTTGTGGATGAGATGGGGGGGGGGGTCTTACCACTCTGTAAAGGATGCAGTTATATTATAAATTCTGCCAACAGGGTTTTGGATCTAATACAAATAATTTTCAAAAAGATATCTATTTGCTCATAAGGGCTCTTTAGTAAATAATTGAACTGTTCTATTTGATCTATAGTACTACCTCTCTAGGTCAGAGTAAACCTGGGAGTAATGGCAATGAAGGGGTTCTCCACACTCCCTCGATCTCCAGAAGGGGAGCTTCACCAACAAATGCAGTTTAGTGTCCCTCAGAGGGCACCCCTTTTTGGGGGGTGGGGTGTTAGCCATCTGCAGGAGTTACAGTTGACATATTCTAAGCCGCACTCATAGGGTGTTTGGATCTTTGAGATATTATTAAAGATGTAACATGTTTACAAGATGAGCCACAACCCTTTCCATAGTATTGTTGTCTCTTCTGTTTTTCTTTTTATCAAATAATAAAGTCTGACAGTGGCAATGAGATCATTTCATTGTGCCATTCCTTAATGGCTGCTTTAAACAATCTTTATCTGATGACACATTGTTTACTACAAGCTTTGTCATTGGCTGCTTGGTGTGTGTGTGATCTTCTTAACCCTTTTACTGAGCCTGCAAGCAATCTAGAATTATAGTGAGTTCAAGTCTGCAGTAGGGTGGAGGTGAAGAGGGTAACTACTGCTCAGATAGTGGGGGGAGGGGATGCTGGGGTGTTTAATTCTAAAGTATTTAAAACTGCTCCTTTCTTTTCATCTCTCTTAGTTATTTTGGTGTGTGTATCCCTTTTATACTTAATCTGCTATCCACTTCTGCCCCCTCCCCTCTCATTAATTTCTAACCCCCTCCCCATTTCACAGGATCACCATCTTCCTCTCCTTTCACTTATAACTTTTCTCTTCCTTTCTCTTTCAATATTTTATTCAATTTTTGTTTTCTTTCTTTCTTTCTCCCACCCCTTTTCTAACTTTTACTCCTCCTCTTAATCCTTCAAAGAGAGACAACTTTCTCACTCCTTCCTCCATGCCTTTTATCCTTCCTCTTCCTCCTTATCTATGCCTTTCACTCTTCCTTCCTTCCTTCTCCTCCATTTCTCCCACCCTCCCTTCCTCTCTATATAAGTTTACTTCAGTTTACCAATAAAGGTTATTTTTACTTAATTTTTACTTTGTTTTCTTGTCCAGTTGGGGTTTAGAATATGCTGACTGTATCCCCCCCCCAAAAAAAAAAAAAAAATTATGTCCTGGGTATGACACTAAACTGCATTTGATAATGAGATTCCAGTTATGGAGGTCTGGGGAGTGTGGAGTACCCCTTCATTGACATTACTTCTAGGTCCACTCTGACTCAGAGTGACAATAACTACGGGTCAAATAGATCTATTTGAAAATTATTCATATTTGATAGGACCATGTGCAAAAAAAGAATGTAAATATTAACATACAAAGAACAAGATTCCCTAACCTCTCAGCATAAAATAACCCTAAACAAGGTGCTTTATGAGTTCAAGTATTTGGTCCAATATGAAAGTACAAGTTCCTAGCTGATCTCTGAAGTTAAGCACTATTACACCTAATTGTTACTTAGATGGGGGACTAATTAGGAACACCAGTAACTCTTAGGAACTTCAGGCCTTTCATAAATAACTACATAATCTATATCATAATTGTAGGTATTTACCAAACCCATTTGCTATAGGTAGGATGTGACACAAGGTTGCAAATATAGGGCATCCAGTGAGGATCAAACTTGCTATTCTGTTGTAATGAATCAGCAAGACTAGTTTGCTAACTATTATACCATGATGACTATCTATATTATAATTGTATATATATATATATATTACAGCAAAACAGTAAAAAATGGCACATTGTAGCGAGATATCTGTTAGCCTTAAAAATGCAACATGCTTGAATTTAGAGAATAAAACAAAATTCACATTTTAAAATTGAACATTACATAAAGATGATTAAACAAGATTTTATGACAAAATAAAAGGTAAAAAGAAAAAAATGCCATTATTTTTGCACAAACATAATATCATCATTTTCACAAAATATTAATGTTTAATAAAAACCATTTGTTTTGCATGAAGGCAAAGACTATGGCAACCAAAAGATATTTAATTCAAATCAACTTTTTAATGTTCATTATTAACTCACTCGTATCAAATAAATTTATTTAATTACTTGAGGAACAGTATCTTTTTGTTGACTCAGTTTTTAATGAAACCGCAAAGAATTTGTGGTTATTTCTGTGCAAACATCTACCAATAATGTTTGAAACAACCCTTGAATATTCAAGAATGTAAACCTTTTGTTTTCAACAGAGTGCTATTTAGTCTTAAAATGTTGAAGTTCCACAATGAATGAGAGAGTAACCCTATATCAGCACATTGTCTGGGATTTTTTTTTTAATTTCAACTATCCTGAATCTCCTCAAGATGCTATGGAACACACTTTCAGAATGTATGATCTATATAAAAAGTGTGACATTTTCTGTTTTTATATAAATTCTACTAAGATGACAGTGAAGTACCTGTGCATCCTACAAAAAATCAAATGATTGATTGATTTTAACAACATTTCAAGCCCTCCAGGGTTATTTTATGCCTATAGATTAAGGAATCACATTAATTATACATTCATATCTATGATGTGTAGTTGTTTCTTTAGAGTTTTTTTTTTTTTTTTTTTTTTTTTTTTTGCACACAGTCGTATTGAATACAAATAATTTTAAACAGATCTATTTGACTCTTAGATGGGACCCTGAAAGGTATTAATACTCTGGGTCATAGTGAACCTAGTAAGAGGTATGCCACACTCATCAGAGCTCCTGAACTGGGGCCTTACCATCAAATGCAGTTTAGTATCATAGCCAGTACACCCTTTTTGGAGGGGGAGGGGTCCTTAACCCTCTGCAGGGAATAAAGTCAGCATATTCTAAGCCCCACTGACAGGGCGAGGCACACACTTTGAGGATGTATGATTTATATAAAAAGTGTGATAACTAGTTTGTCTATCTACTAAGATGAGAGAGAAGTATCTGTGCACTCTTCCATAAATCTTATGTCTTGGATCAGAGTGTATTACCTGTATGGAAATGTAATTGTTATTATCCTCCTCAAAAATAGACACAGTGAAAAAAACATGAATGAGGTTGTTTGCATTTCATATAGCCCCTAATAGTCTTGGGAAAGGTATGCATCCAACTATTCCCCCTCCAGCTATGAGAAAATAGTAAGGTAGACTGAGTTCTTTAACCCTGGTATGGCAACCTGTCTAGGAGAAAAAAAACATTGAACTGAAACCTGTTAAACTCTGTATAAAAGTTGTGTACCATCCTGCTGATGACAGTGGGGTTGGATAAAAACATGTTTTTTTTTCTTAAATAAGAAAAAAACATGAAAAAAAACGTGAATTTTTTAGATGAGGCTTGATAATTTGTATTATTTATAATTTTCAGACTGTTGTCCTCATCTTTATTGTTAAATAAATTTTGGCTGATGTGCCCTCCAGCCTTCTTTAGGTGTTTCTTGTCAAACTCAGGAACTGTCACAGAACTTTGAACCAAAGCCTTTATTTAATCCTTTGGGGGTCATGGTTAGATTGTTCTCATTCTGTTAACCATGACCGGGTCACAAGTGTTAAGTGTCAACCCTTATATCCATTAAGCCATGTGTCCAGTTGGATAAGAAGGTCCCAGAGTTTAACAAGAAACACTTGAAAAAGACTGGAGGGCACATTATCCGTGATGTTGGGGATATAACAAATGAGAACAGTTTTCATCTGTATATTTTATATTTTACAATTTTTGTTTTTTTTAAATACCCATGGAATTTCAATATGTATACTTTGATCTTTCCCTTAAGTGTTGGTGAGAAACTTTGATCCTCATCAGAATGCACAGATACCACACCTTGATCACAGGCATAAATGCTGATCCATACTGAAATGCTCCAGTCATTCTTTTTATTTATCCTGTTATATAAGATAATAGTATACACATAATGTTCACCAGACTAGAACAATCTCCGTTTCACGTTAATAATAGCAAAACTGAATTCTCGTCTAATATTTCTGGAAAGATTAACATTTTAACACCATTTTGGGAAATTTTTAAATTTTTGTTCAAATTTTTAATTTACTGTTCTATTTATAAAAAAAAAGAACATTTTATTTATGACACATTCCCCTTCAGCTTCTCAACTTACAAGACACTTAGGCATGTGATATTGTTACCCCAGGAATCATAGAAAAACATAACCAGGTTAAGGACATAACCATATTTAAAGATGATTGGGTTTTACACAAGCAACAATTTTAAGCTTTTCAGTGCTGCGTATGCAGTTCTATCAAGGGACATAAGTAAGGAAAAATTAGCCAAAAGGAGAAAAACATTGAATCTGTTTGAGATTAATTAGGTAGGGAAAAAAAGCTGAATATATTTTAAGACCATAAGGATGGATAACATTTTTATTTTATTATTTTACTATCATTTTTTACCATTTTTTTTCATTAAATGGGAAACCTCTGAAATTAATAATCCGTTCAAATACTTTGGTAACAATATTTCATCTACTGAAAGCAAAGTCGACATGTGCATTGGTAAAGCATAAACTGCTATTGACAGGTTATCGACCATATGGAAATATGATATCTCTCATAAAATAAAATGTGAATTTTTCTAAGCTGTAGTCATGTCAGTGCTACTGCATGGTTGCACTACTTAGACTCTAACAAAAACACTTAGAGAAAAAAGCAAGAATCTTGCATACTGCTTTGAATAAATCTTGGAAGTAGCATCCTACAAAACAGTAGTTGTACAGCCATTTACCTCCCATCTTTCAAAACCATCCAAGAACACACTAGTTTTGGCTGACCTGCAAAAATGTACATTCATCAACTCTGTGCATTTTTAAGTGCTGTCTAGAGGATTTAGCAAGCGCAATGGCCAATATAGAGTTGGATAGTGAGAGAATCAAAGGAATCCATATTCTGTTGGCACACCTTAATTATGATTATTACTTCATTATAAAACATTCAGAAAATTTGTTGAGAACATTTCATTTTCTGGAATCCCTTGTTACAACAAATGCATATACTGGTTATATTTATCTTTTTTACCTTTAAGCCAGTTTTTCCCAACAGAGTCCATACCTTCCTCTAGTGGGTGTTAGAAGTTATGAGGAGGCAGTGATTAAAATTAGGGGAGGGGGTTTAGTGTCATCATCAAGGCATACCAGCAGTACAGATTCCTTTAACTCTCTTCTGTCCCTATCAGCCATCCCTTTTGATAAGTTCTTTAGATGGCATCCAGTGTCTGCAAAGAACTGGTGAATGTAAGTTCTTGTTGGTCAGCCAACACTGGTGTGTCCATGTGTAGGAGGCAACAGGAGATCATTGCTTATGAGTTTGTCCTTACTTAACCGGCAATATCCAGAATGTCTTGCTCATCTTTCTTGGATGGTTTGCAAGATAGGAGGTAAGTGGCTGTACAGCTGCTGTTTTATAGGGTGCTGCTTCCAGGATTTGTTCATAATAACACACAATATCCTTGTATAGTTCCCATCCTATCTTTTCCACCAACTAGAGCTTCGTTAGAGTTCTAGTGGTGCAACCATACAGTATTACTAACACAACTACAGCTTGAAAGAATTCCCATTTTATTTCATTAGAGAAATCAGATAACTGTATGATCAATAGTCTGTCAATGGCAGTCTATGCTTTACTTATGCATATGTTGACTATGTTTTCAGTAGATGAGATATTGCTTCCAAGATATAAGTGAAATGGTAAATAATGATAGAATTAAAAAAATAAAAATGTTTGTGTGTCCATCCTCACAGTCTTAAAATATATTCAGTTTCTTTTTTTTTTTTTATTCATTTAATCTCAAGATCCTTTTGTGGATGCTTTTTTTTATTTATTTTATTTATTTATTTATTTATTTACTTATGTCCCCTAAATTGTCAGCTGAGTAATTTCTATCATACTACAAATTATTTATTTTTATAAATAAATTCTATGAAATTTTGTTTCACTGGATACCAGCAAGGTGAGCCAATGTTGTTCAGGATGAAAAATGGCTTTCATAGCCACTTCTTTTCGTTCCTGCTTTATAGACTTTTTTTTTACTCACTAAACATTTTGAAACTGTTAATTAAACAGCAAAATATTTGAGGAGTGAAATGTGTACTTTGCATCTTTTTTTTTTAATTAATTCTAATGCAAATTAATATTCTCAAAGTCATTACACAGGAAATTTACTGCAGTTTAATTATAAGAAAGTAATCTGGTTAATTCCTGAATAATTGACAAATGTGCATGTATGCATATATAAACACACACACACACTATATATATATATATATATAATATATATATATATATATATATATATGAGAGAGAGAGAGAGAGAGATGTATGTACAGCCTTTAGAAATACCTATAGGCATAGATATAAATGCATATATATATATACACACACGTATACACATAAACATACACACAAACTCCCAAAAGCAACCATGTATATGCACAATGCAGAACACGCACACACACACATATATATATAATATATATATATATATATATATATATATATATATAACATACACAGACACACATTCTTATATATATATGTTTCTAATATGTTATACAGACCCACATATATATTACAGATCTGGCTTCATCATGTCATTCTCTATAAATATTTTTTAAATTTCTTCTTCCTCTTTGATTGCCTCCAGACATATTAGACCTTTTCAAGTTATGCTGCAGACTTTTTATTAAACTTTCACAAATATTTCTTTTTTTTTTTCTCTCTTTCTTTTTCTGTATGTGTCTGTTCTTTTCCGTTAATTTTTATTTTGGAACAAACAAGCATTAGATGAGAAGAAATCAGATTATTTTTTACGAACATATTTTTTTTTTACTTTTAATTATATCAATGTCATAAATGCAGTAAAAATCAATTAATAATAAATTATTATTCTTCTTCTTGTACAAATAGTTTCTCTTCACAATGGTCAAGAAAGTGGAAAGAGTTTTGAGCAGGAATTACAAAGAAACAAAATGATAAAAAGAGGAATTCAAACTTTGGTTAAAGTAGAAACAGCAGTACAAAATTTCAAAGAAGAGACAGAGAAATACTTACATATGTATTTGTGTACATATTTAGGGTATGGACAGATTTAACTTTTCAGTGGTGATAATTTAGGTCTATCAAGGGTCTGGACAAATGTATACACACACATGAAAAAAAGTATTCAGAGGATGATTTTATTATAGTTAGAAGTATTGGCCAACATTAAAAGTTTCAGTTTTATATATTAAACCATAATCAGGGCATTGTTAATAATATGTGATGATGTTACTTCTGCAATTATTCCAAAGTTCAATATAAATATGAAAAGAAAAAACTGAGACATTTAACATTGGCTAATACTTGTAACTATAAAATAAACCCCTGAATACATTATTGTTTCATATTTTATATATTCACATACTGTTTATTTCCATTTTTCCTTATATTTATGTATATATAATTATACAGAATTATATATACACACACACACACACACACACACACAACAAGACTGGAGAAACTGTAGACTAGCAAAAGAAATACTTATCAAAAATTAATAATGGTTGACAATACTTCATCTAATAATAAAAATACAAGATAATTTTCTGACTACAAGTCTACATAAATAATAATAACCAATTATAGCACTAAGGAATTGGGAGGTGTAAAATAAAGAATAAATTTAAGGGTTAGGTAGTATGGCAGACTTCCCTCAGGTAAAAATGAAATATGAATCTCACCTGGAACAGTGTTTACTCACTTCAGTAGAGACTGATTATATCTGAGCAATGAGGGTGAAAGAAAAATTAGTTAAAAATGAGAACAATTCTATCACTTCATAGATATTTCAATTTTCAGACTGAGTCCATCATCAGTATCCCAGAATATTTAAAAAAGAACAAATACTTCTTATTAACTCTGGTCAGAGTGGTATTTATTTGGCTCGTCACAAGGCTTAAATGTAACATAAGGTCAGTTTAGAATGGAGTGCCCCACAGGAAGCAAGCTTCCCAGAGGTGAAGGGGATATACAAAAATTGCTTGTTTCTTTGGCATTCACCTTCAGGGGTACTTCAGATACTGGGCAATCAATCCACCGCTTTTAGGTGAGGTGGCAATTGCTGCCTGTGGGGAGAGGGGGGCTTGGTGCTGAGCTGAATAATTTTTCCTGTCTTTCAGCATAAGGTCTCCTTTAATCAAGGTTGAATACAGGAACAAGTTTGTAATATTTTTTTTTTTTTTTGCTGTTACTCTCTAAGCTGGTAAGCTAATTATGGAAGAGTAACTTGCACAAGAACTCACTTTATCAACTCTCTCTCTTCTGACAATGATCATAGGATACCAGTGACAAGTCATTGTTATGATATTTCATGATGAGGTAGAGCATAGAGTTGTGCCTCTTTTATGAAAAGTGAAGAGTCTAAGCTTAATGATTTAGATATGTCAACATGTCTAGGGTTATTTTATGCCTAGAGATTAAGGAATCATGTTCATTATACAGACATATTCACATTTTTTGTGTAGTTGTTTCTTAAGAGATCTTTTTTGCATACAGTCCTACTGAATACTAATAATTTTTAAACAGATCTATTTGACCTATAGATGGGACCCTAACAGGTATTACCAACTCTGAGTCAGGGTGAACCTGGGAGTAATGGCAATGAGGGGGTACTCCAAACTCCCTAGATCACCAAAACAGGTCTCACCATCAGATGCAGTTTAGTGTCACATACCCAGGACACCTCCTTTTGGGAAGGCCTTACCCCTCTGCAGGGGATAGAGTCAGCAACTGGGTACTCAACTTAATGAGTAGCTTTTATATTGGCTGGTTCTTTATTTTCTCTTGGCTAAAGTGGGGAGTGTATTACACTTTACAAAAATGGACTTGAGCACTGATCCCTTACCATTGCAATCAGAGATGACAGACAAAATTTTTTATCCCATTCAAAGTCCAACGGACAGCTAATGCTGCTGTCTAAATTCTGTACAACCACAGTAAAATGGGGACACACCAACCAGGTACAACCTCTATTCACAATGGAAATTAAAAGACTATTTCAATTCCCTTTGAGAAATCCTTCTCTTTTTGTTTTATCAACAATCAAAATCTGCTGACTGAACTACTCTTTTAATACTCTACACAGACATCCATGTATATACATACATATATCATTATATACTACCTATGCCCTCACACCCATACAGATATGCTCATGCCCACATGCATAATACATACACATATGCTATGCCTATATACATACATACCCATATAAACATGCTTGCACTTTTTGCACCTATGAACACCCAGAAGCAGAAGTGATTATATTGTCAGACTTTAGTCACCCCTCAAAAGTCTGGAGGTGGGGGGGAGTATATTACAATATTTTTTCTGATCATTTGAAATGATGGAAGTTGTAAATTTAGACTAAAGTCAAGAACTTTGGTTAACCGCAAAAAGATATAAAAATAAGTGAGAATATTTTCTGAATGTTATAAGTATAGGATGAAAACAGCCCAAAGCAAACAAGGTTTGGTTTTTGTAGATGTTTAATGAATGTCTAAAGAGCAAATCTTTTTTTCTACTTTATTCTCTCACATTTCAAATGTCTGGCTCGGAAATCTTTTATTTGCTTGAGAAATTCTGCTGCAGTAATTAGAAAGAATTTGAACATTTCATAATCTTAAAAAAAATAAATAAAAATATTCTTAAGTCCTTGTCAATATTTTAGATGTCAGATGAGTTTGTTTTTTTAATTTTATATATATATATTTTTTTATTAATCTATGTTTTTAATTTTTAGTTTATGATGTTTCTTTTGGTGCACAGTAGGCAATGGGAGACATTAGCAATTTTTTAAGATTGTTAATGTAATAGGACATGTATATATTCTTTATCTTGAATTTTTGGGAAAACACACATTTATATTTATAAATTTTGTTTCTATAATTTTTGTTGAAAAGTTACAGTGCAAACTTTAAAATGGCTTTTTAGCTCATGAATATGCTAATTTAAGCCAAAGATACCTCTATGATTTCCATCGTGTTCTGATTTTTTGGACTGAAAGGGCTAGTAATATCTTTTTATGACATTTTCAGTAAAATATAACTTTTTATAACCAGATTTTAAGGTAACACCCCAAAAATGTAAAAAAAATATTCAATCTGAAAATATCAGGAAAATATTAAAGTAGAACATACTACTCATATATGCATATTCTATAATCATTTGTTTGCACACAATTGTATGGTTTCAAGTAAATCATGCAAGAGTTTTTGACACACAGTTTTATATCAAGTATCTATACCTGATACTAAAAATTATATGGTTTCAAGTAATTATTTCTATTTTATGATAGATATTTGTTTACACACTTTATATAGTTTCAAGTAACTAATAATAATAATCCTTAGTAAACAATTATAGCTTCATGTAACTATTTTTAATACAGATATTTAAAAGTTATATGGTTTCAAGTATTCTTATTGAATACAAATGATTTTTAAAATGATCTCTTTGACCTATAGATGGGACCCTATCATGTAATGCTATTCAGGCTCCGAGTGGACCAGAGAGTAATTGTAATAAAGGGATACTCCACACTTCTCAGAACTTCAAAAGATTAACACTGTATAAAACCTTACATCACCAATCCAGAAATAAAAATTATAATTACATATTTAAAAAATGTAATATTCACCAAAAAATTTTTCCATATTAAAATTATATATATATATATATATATATATATATATATATAATATATATAAAGTCGTCAGGGTGGCCTAAAGTCAGTATCAGCCAATCAGTGATGGAGTCTATCACCTTTTCACTAGAGCTACACCAAGGAGGTGGAGCACCACACCTACCATCAGCTCCTTACTATACTGCACAGATCCCTGTGCTACTCATACGCTGAGTTGGCAAGGGCCAGTATCGAACCAGGAACCTTGTGGTTTATATATATATATATATATATTATATATATATATATATTTACCTTTTGGGGTTTGTGATGAGCCCATTGCAAAGCAGAAACATCTTAAGTTGAAAATGACCCTAGCTGGGTTGTTATCTTAAGTTTCTCCTCCAAGTTAATACTTTTCCTCCGCCTCCGCCTCCTTCTCATTCCAGACAGAAGATGCACTTAGGTGTTTAGCAGACAGTGTAATGGGTTTTAGAAAATATGATTAAAAAATACAGACAACAACAACATGCTAAAAAAGTTAAACATAGGGAGATATTAATGTTTTTAATTGCTCAGGAGACTGGGTGGATCCTTCTACCTTAACCTGTCTTAATCACTCACCATAAAAACAAAAAAAGGTTATTAACGACTGAATGCCCATGAAGCATTGTAAAGTTGAAAAATCAGACATCTCACTATTGTAATGCAAAAGGAATCTATCATGGTCCTGACCACTGAATCTCTCTTTTACTCATTTTCAATGCATTTCTATTTTAAAAATCATTAGCAATACATTTATACCATGTGTTCGCAAAGTTTTTCAGTGAGAGGGACATAAAACTTAACTCAGGAGGGTCTGGAGCTGAAAGAAAAAAAGCTAATTCATAATTGATTGATTTTAATGGCATGTCAACCTATTAAAAGTCTAGAAATTAGGGAATCGCAATCATTGTACATTTCTATTTACATTTTTTGTGTAGTTATTTCTGGAGTTTTTTTTTTTTTTTGCTCACTCTCCTATTGAATATGAAATAATTTTTAAACAGATCTATTCTACCCACACATAGGACCCATACAGATACTACCACTCCCGGTCTGATTGGGAATAATAGCATATAATAGTTCTATCAGAAACTACTTGCCTGACCACTGACAATCTCTTTCTTATTTTCAATGCATTTCTACAGTCAAAATCATTAACAATGCATTTATACAAGAGTTCCCTAACCTTTTCAGCCCAAAGGCTACAAAGCTTAACTCAAAAGGGTACAGGGCTTGTTTTAAAACAATAGAAAAAAAACTCAGCTTAATTCACAAGGTAACTAGAGATTTGTGTAGACTGATCAGTATTCAACTGTGTTGCAAGTTGAATCTGCTTCTCAGAAGCTATGACTTGGTAAGTGGTTTAAATAGCAGCTTCTATGTGGCATGATCAAGTCTATTTCCAGGTTTTTGATAGGCTGGTGGTTTTAGTGTGTATATTTTAATCCATATATACTGAACTTGACCATGTCCTGTTAGTTGCTACTGAGTGGATTCAGTTAATCTGTAATTTTTTTTGGTCTGGTGACTGGATGCTAGTCACAGCCTTCCTGTGAAGGTGAGTATGATGTTCATTCTACAGTAACAATCAAATTTATTAATGAAATATCTGATATTGTTTGCAATCAGAAAAAGATGATATATAAGAGTTAAATGAAAAAGTTGACAGAAGAAGCACAAGTGATAATTTGACATTTGTGAACACAGTGTACTCTTAGCATGCTTTATTTTAGAGAAGATCTGTTTGTAGTGGTATGTAGTGCCAAATATACTCACTATTTGCTGGGTGTGGGGGTGATAAGGTTAGGGAATTGTCCACATGGAAGCATGTGTTTTGTATAGAAATCGAGGATGTGACAAGAAACTTGAACTTCAAATATTCTGAACATTGAAGATCAAGGAGTTCCATCTGCAGTCATAATGGTAATTCTTCACAGTCAACATCAAAAGGTGAATAGAACATTTTGAAAATTGGGTGGTCGGTAGGTTGGGAACCACTTGTTTATACTTTACATATAACTCTCAGAGAAATACTTCCCTCAACACTGACAATGCCTTTCTTTCTTATTTTCAATGCATTTCTATTGTAAAAATCATTAGCAATACATTTATACTATATATACTAGCAAATAAATGCAAGTATTTAAATTTTAATGTAATAAAATAACATTACATTAGAAAGGCTAATGAAACTAAAGAAGAATGCAGATAAAAAGATTTGAGGGGGGGGGGTAAAATCGAAAAATAGAACAACTGAAATTTACTCTTCCTTCACTCCCGCCTTTCATTGCTAAATGTTCATAATTTAACTATTTAGTTAGAATAGGAAGTAAAAAATAAAATTACAGTTATTTCTTCTTGTTAATGGATTTCTTTTAAGATTTATCCCCAAGATTTTTGCTCATATTCATTAGGATAAAACCAAATAATTAAAAATCAATAATACTAAGCACATATTTATTAAAACCAAATTTTTAATATCAATATGAAAATTAGCATTCCCATTCACACTCTAAAATGCTATTTTGTTGTATATATAAATACAATTGCATGTTATTAGTATGTAGATATGGTCAACAGTATTAATAATGTAAAACAACTTTATTAATAATTGAGGTTTAAAAAAATTAAATCGTGGAGAATGTGATGTAAACAACTAAGCAAATTGTGACTTGAGTAGTAATATAGTTTCGGTTACAGACAGACAGACAAACACACAATCTCCATTATAATAATAAGATGACAGCTCTAAATAATTGATAACAAAATAGAAAAATAAATTGATTGTTAAAAAATTCAAGTAAACCTCTGTATATTTCATACATCTGATTTTTCATTAATTTTTATGGCATGTCAACCCATATGGGGTTATTTCATACCTAGAGGTTGAGAATCCTGTTCATTGCACATTCATATTTACATTTTTGTGCAGTTGTTAAGATTTTTTTCTTCTTCAAACTGTCCTAGTGAACAAGAATAATATCTAAATAGATCTATTTAACCCATAGATGGAGCCCTAACAAGTACTACCACTCCAGGTCAGGAAGTAATGGCAATGAATGGGAACTCCATACTCCTTAGAAATTGAGCCTCACCATCAGTGGCATATCCAAGATACCCATTTTGGGGTGGTGGGAGAATATGCAGAGGGTACACTTAGCATATTTTAAGCTCTGCTGACAGGGAAACCATTTTTTTTCATTATGTAGGTATTTTTGAGAAAGTATCAAATTTTATTATCATCAAAAATAAATGTGTTTATCTAATTTCAACGGGTTCAGATAAAACACTTTGATCCTCAGTAAAAATACTAGGAGCAACACTGATCCTAAAACAGAATGTGCAGGTACAACACACTGATCTTTGGCTTAAATACCAATAAATAATTCCATCATCTTTATAAAATAAAACTATGCCAGTAATATACTAAAAGAGAAATAATTTGTATTCAGCAGCATTCTCTGAAAGTCTCTTGAAATAATTTGAGGTTGGTAATAAGCTAACCTTTCAATTGTATTGGTCCTTGAAAAAATTCAAGACACTTTATTGACAAATCTGACAGGAATCTAAACTTTGGCAAAAGTTGTGACCCTCTAAATGACAACAATAAAGGTTAAAGAGTTTAAGTTTAAAGTGGTCAGCAGAGGTCAATTTTAAGAACTGGACACTACTAATGGTTTTTAACTTGGCTTATATATATATATATATATATAAGGAGTGTATATTTATATCTTAGTTTGATACAAACATTTCCAGCATTTTTCAACAATTTTGTTTTTATTCATGTAAATTCTTAACATCCATTATTCAGCGATCCAAATATTTTTCTCTGATTTTTTCTGACTAGTGTTATGTTTAATTAAACACATGACTTTCAGATTTTAACTGAGACTTTTATCTATTTGGCCAAATGTCCTAAGAACAATCTGGAGCACAGTGGGCTAAATTGACATTTCAATTAAACATTGCAAATTTGCCAAAAAATATGATAAATCAGCAATCCATTTATGGTCTCTAAATAGATCTATATTGGAAAGAATTCATTTATTAGATTTTTGACACACATGTAAAAGCAAAAAAATAAAAAAAAAAAAAAAATAATTACAGCACAAGATCAATTGGCAATATATACCACACATCCCTCTCTTTCAGCATTCAACATGATTTATAGAGTAAATTCCAGAATCAGAGAAGGTTCTTTCATCCTATTTAACAATTATTAAATTTTATATGATAATTTTAAAGAAAATTTTAATTATAGATGTTTTCCAAAGAGACGAGGTGGAACTGAATGAAATCACTTTCATTCTTGTTTTAGAATATATGAGTAGTAAGTTCTACCTCAACATTTTCATGATACTTTCAGATATACAAAAAATATTTTGATATTTTTTACCCCAAAAATAGGCATTTTTGAGGGGTTATAAAAAGTAAAATTTTACTGAAATATTTAAAAAAATCTATTACTAAACCTTTTAGTCTTGAAAAACAAAACATTTGTGAAAAAAATAGGTATATTGTGTCTTAAATTAGCATATATCTGAGCTAGAAAGCCATTTTAAAGATTGTAATATAATAATAATTTGCATGCACAAATTTTACCATAAAACTGTCAGCTACAGTAACTTTTCAATAAAAAATGATAGAACCAAATATAAAAATTTAAGTGTGTTTATCCAAAAATCAAAGATTAAGAATATACACATGTCCTGTTACACTAACAATCTTCCTAATGTCATTTTAACTGAACTAGGTGATATAACACTTTGCGCAAAGTGTTATATCACCTAGTTCAGTTAAAATGACATTAGGATTAAGGATTAAAGTTAACAAACAGATACGGCCAGACATTGGCTATTTTTGAAGATTGTTAGTGTAACAGGACATGTGTATATTCTTAATCTTTGATAGTTTTCTGCTTAGTGTCCTTTCTTTTTTTTTTAAATTAAAGTCTCCCATATGGTACACATTTCTATGCTTGGCCTGCTGAGGTTATCATATATTAGGCTCTAGAGGTTGAAATTAGTCCGAGGAATGGTAAAAATATTTTCAGAATAAACAAATATTTCTCCTGGGATGAAAGTTTTTTTTTTTTGATTTTTTTTTTTTTTTTTTAAGTTTTCACAAACTGAACAACACATGACCACCATCAACAGAATCTCATTCTTATACTTTTACTATATATAGTAACAGATACTAATTATTCATAGTTACAATTATTGATGATAGATTTGAAAACTTTCTAGGGTCATGGCATACTATACGGCATAGTACAGATCCTTCCTATAATTCTCTAACTACTTCTTTAATGTTACACTGTTTAAAGAGTTTTTTTTTTTTCTAAAAAGAGAGTTAGGATGATGATGCCATCACTGACCAGATCAGATCTGTGCATTAATGGATACTAAGATTTATGTGACAATTAGCATTTACCTGAAGCAAAAAGTTTCACATGTGATTTGTGTAAGCAACTATTTGCAATATGATCTATACACATATGCATGTTAGAGTCCATGATATTGCCATCACTTATTCATAAGTGTACATAAACAACAAATGACAGTTATGAAAGGAGCTACCATTGGAAAAGAACCAGATCAAGAGTGACATATGGTTGGAATGCATAGAGAATGGACGTTTGTATATGAGAAAGAAAGTAATAAAAGGGACATTGTCATTATTGCAAGAACCTAATTTCATTGTGATAAGGAATACTAGTTTTATCTGTCTTTGTTAACTAGAGGACATAAGAAACAAGTCTTGCGGTATTGTTACTTTTATTTGGCTTAGTAACTAATGTAAAACTTTTACTAAATTGTCAACTGACACAGTGCAAAGTATTGATCCATTCCTCTTCAATATTTGGTATTGTTCATTACAATTTAACATTCAATCATGTAAATATGTTGAATTTCAATACTCCACACACGGAGATGAAACGGGATATGGCAAAGAATCATCCAAAATTTGTATAAATGTTAATTTTAATTTTTTTGCCATTAGAAAATAAATTGATTGATTGATTTTAACTGTATGACAATCAGTCTAAGGTTATTTTAAGGAATTGTCTTCATTGTACATTCACATTTTTGTATTCTTGAGTTTTGGGGGGTTTTTTTTTGCACATCGTCCTATCAAATACATTTATTTGACCCATATATGGGTCCCTAACAGGTAGTACCACTCTGGGTCAGAGTGGATCTGGGAATAGTGGCAATGTATGGGTACTCCACACTCCCCAGAACTGGAGCCACATTATCAGATGCAGTTTAGTGTCATATTCAGGACATCCCTTTTTGGGAGGGAGGGGTGAGTCTTACCTCTCTGCAGGGAATACAGTCAGTGTATTCTAACCCCCACTAACAGGGCAGAAAAATAGATTAGAGACATTAGAGGAAAATTTTATATAAAAATCATGTGTCCATTATATATAACGAAAAATATTTAAGTTTGAGAAGTTTTTCAAAATGTATAAAATTGTGTGACATAAACACTATTTGCATGAGAAAAGTTTTAAGTGGGATATTTAAATTATTTCAATATGTTTTAAAATATTTAAATATGGCATCTTTTAGTTTGCTGATGACTTTTAATGCTGAAACATTCTGAAGAGGAATAACAAAAATTTAACATTGAGGAATTGGGGAATGTTGAAATCTAGCATCTTAAGTACCTGACAGGGCTTCCTATCTAATACTAATAATTTATACACAATCATATGGTTTAAAGTAACTATTCCTATTTAATAATAATCATCTATTTGCACAGTTATATGCTTTAAAGTATTCTTATCTAATAATAATGATTTACAAATACTTAGTTTCAAGTAACTTATGATAATAATCCCTAAACAATTATAACTTCCAGTAACTATTCTTCTATTAAGAATTTGCATACACTTAAATGGTTTCAAGTATTCCGAACGAACATAAATAATTTGCACATATTTTTATGGTTTCAAGTATTCTTATCTAATATTAATAATGATATAGTTTCAAGTAATCATTTCTATTTATAATAATCATTTTTTGCACACAGTAGCCTCAAGTAACTATTCTTAATACAAATAATTTACATACAGTTAAGTAGTTTAAAGTCTTTTTATCTAAAGTTAATAATTCTATTGAATGTTAATTTGTTATATGATTTCATATATTCCTATCAAATACTTATAATTTTCAAAAATATCTATTTTACCCATAGATGGGAACCTAAAAGATACTACCACTCTGGGGTCAGAGTGGACCATAGATTTAATGGCAATGAAGGGGTGCTCCAGATTTCCAGAACTGAACCCTCACCATCAGATGCAGTTTAGTGTCATACCCAGAACACTCGTTTTTATTTAAGGGGGGCTCTTATTTCTCTGTCAGAGATACAATCAATATATTCTAAGCCCAGCTAACAGAGCTAACTTTCTTTTTAGGTTTTTGTATAAATTCACAGTTCTTTGTTCATGGCTACAGAAACTAATTAATGATAAAAACACATACTTATAGTTGACAAAGATTTCAGCATTTATCAGTGAGGTGACAATATCATGTGATATTAACACAGGTCAAACATGTCTCTTTGTTCTAGAATTTTTTCATTAGAAAATGTTCAATATTTCATGACATTTCTGATCGTAACACAAATGATTCCATCAGATGATTTACTAACCAAAAATGAAATAAAAAATTGCATTTGGCTTGTCAAAAAGCAAAAGTAGGACATTATATAATAACCTCACTTGCTTTCTTTTTCTTCTCTTGTTGACATTAGGGGTCGAGGAGGAGGAGGAGGAGGAGGATTTGACTAACAAGAGATTCACTTTGAATTCAGAGTTTTCCTTCTCCAAGACCAGTTGTCACACAAGATTATTTACCCATAGTTAAAGGGGGAACAGTTGGATTCAAATGCAAACAGCTTTGTCTGGGATTTGAACTAGAGTTGCCATGTCCATTTCCTACAATGGGTGCCTTCGCTTACACCACGAATGTCTCCACATTTAATGTGAAGGTTACTTTTATTTACAAGATACTCTGGCCGGCCTGAGAATTTTCCCATGGCAAATATCACTGTCCAGACCATGGCAAAAAACTTTTGCATCAAGCTAAGTCCAGTTGTTTTGGTGTTCCAGGAATTATCACAACAGACTGAGACATTTAATTTTAAGTCAGAATTGTTTACTATATTCTCAACTTGCTTGGTTGTGAACAAATTCAAACTACAGCCAATTAGTCAAACAGTTTAGTAGAATGTTTGAATTGGAGTTTAAAGATGGCTTTGAATGTGTTGGGTATCATTCTTTACTCAGTTGACTACTTCTGAGTAAGAAGGGGAGATTTTTGTGAGAGATGAATTGGCCAAGTGAAGTTAAGTGTAACTCATGTTATTCAGAACTGTGTTTTACTTGTAAATAATGTTCTGAAAAAACAAAAAAACAAACCCGCAATCAATTTCTATATCTATTTGAAAATGTTCAAGTCTGAGGATCCCAGGTCAGAACTGTAGGGTGGATGAGGCAATAGACCTGTTCAAAAATTAACTTTTTCCTTTTTTCATACCCTCCTGCATGGTTTCCTATGCTTTTTGGCCCGGAAAAGCCGAAAATCAAAACCATTTTTGACTAAAACATTAAGAACCTTTGCCTCATAAAGCATGAAGTTCTATTATATACATGTTTTCTGAAATGCCAGTTTCGAAGCTTTTTGAGGTTTGTTTTCACCTATTTTTCCAACAAGAAATGGGCATAAGCAGGTTAAAGCAAGTAATTAGATGCTGATTGAAACATCAAAATGTATAGAAACATTTATGGAAATATTACATGTGATTTTTAAGACAAATTTAAAACAACCAGTAAAAATCTGGAATTTGTTTAGTGTTGACAGAGTACTAGTACTCTATTAGAGTACATTCAACAGGAAAAAGTGGAACCACCACCTGTAGTCCAGAGACAAGCATCACGCCGACCTGCTACTAGATCTGGTCGGTCGGATACCCATCATCCAGCATCAGTGGTTCCCAGTTAGACAGGCCTTCCAGTACTTCCTCCATCTCCAGAGTTTGCCAGAAAATGTAGGGAATCCTATACTTCAAAACCTCACCAATGAAACAGTGGCTGCTATCATCCCATTCTGGCAAATGGCTAGGATCAAGACCATGAGCAAGTACAATGCAGCGCAGCATTTCATGATACTTCACAAAAAGCACAGAGGTCTAGCAAGGAATAAAGGTAGAACAGGTGACCCTGGATGGAAAAGGAGTGCCTTTGTCTTGGAATTAGATAGCCTGTTCGACATAGGAGATTTAGATGCCATCCAGAAAATAGAGAACAACCAACTGCTATCAAGGGAGAAAAAACACGAGGACATCAGGTTCTACCAGGATCAGAAGACAGAGAAAGGCCCACGTGTCTGGTCATGACAAGATATTTGAGTTACGGTCCCAGCAGCAAGCAGAGGGGGCTAAAATACTGCAGCAGAGAGAGGAGCAAGGTATGAATTTGTCATCTTAACCTCAACAAGATGGAACAGGATGCTGACAAGGTACCACATCAGCCAAGAGTACATGGCAGCATTCAGAGAGAACCCTCCCAAGTATGCTGCTCTCCACTGGGATGGCAAGATGCTGAGAGATGTCCTGAGAAGTGATCCTGGGACCATGTCAGAGACTCTGGCTGTGCTTGTCTCAGGACCACCTGCATATCATGAAGGCAAGCTACTGGGAGTACCAGTTATAGACAGCTCAACAGGAACGGCTCAGGCAGAGGCATCCATGGACTTGCTGGAGGCATGGGGGCTTACTGGATGAATCACTGCCCTTGTCTTTGACACCATGTCCAGCAACAGTGGAGTTCATCGGGGAACTGCCAAGCTTCTGGAGAAACACCTTGACATTCTAGAAGTGCTGGTTGATGCTGTATGGGAGAATCTGTTTGGCAAGTCAAGAGCCCAGAGAATCCTTGGTTCAAGCACTTCAAGGATGTTTGGATAGGCCTTACCCACAACCCTGTCCATTAGACAAAAATGGTTGAATGAAAAGAAGAAAGAGTGCAAGGAAATACTACAGGAAATCCTGAGGTCGGAGAAGCTTCCTAGAGCTGACTACCGTGAAATGGCTGAGCTTACACTGATAGTCCTTGGAGGCGTGCCTCCCTGTGGAATCCACTGGAATCGTCCTGGAGCCATTCATCAGATCAGGTGTATGGCCAGAAACTTGTATTCTATGAAGATGTTCATGTTTGCTGAGCAGCTGGAGTACGATGAAGAAACTGTTGTGAAGCTGGAACATCTCAACCTCTTCCTAGGACTGTTCTATACACTCCAAGAGAACAGATCCAGAGATTGCTCAGGCAGTGCTATAAAAACTTGAAAACCACAGGTGGTACCTGACACCAGAGGTTGTGCCATTTGCTCTCTTCGGTAGCAGACTCAGTAACAAAGAGAAGCAGGACATTGCTGCCAAGTTGCATGCCACTGAGAAGCCAAATAGCTTCAGTCGAGGGAAACCTGTGTTCCCTCAGATTAAAGCCAAGACGACTCTGGCTGATCTGGTTGGTCCAGAGAGTCATCTTCTGCTTGACACTCTTGGCATTGAGTCTAACTGGCTTCTGCAACCTGTAGCAACATGGCCAAGGAGTGATGACTACAGCAAGTCCCTGGAATATGTCAGCAATGTAAAAGTAGTAAATGACATCGCTGAGCGGGGAGTCAAGATGATGAGTGATTTTGCAAACATTATTACCACAGATTCTCAGCAAAGAGAGTACCTTCTTCAAGCTGTGGAATACAACCGTGAGCAATTTGATAGCTTCAAGAAGCAAACTCTGAACATATGACTGTGAAGTGTCCTTCTGACATGGACAATAGACTTTTCTGCTACTTGAAAATAGTTTTTTAGAGTCTTTGTCACACATTTTCTGATGTCAAGATTGTAATATTATGAAATTTTTATATTTTTCTGGATATGATGTGTCTTTTTCTTGAATGTTTACTTAAATTTTTTTTACAGAAAAGTATTACAAATGCTTCAATTTGATACCCATTTTGTTGTTCTATCCCAATTGTAACAAAAGTTTCAGGTGAAAAACTGTCTGGCAGAAGGCAAAATTAGGCACTTTTCTACTGTCACGGGCTTAATATCTTGAGGTCCAATGAGGCAAAGGTTCCGGACATATTACCTCAAAATGGTTGTGATTTTCAACTTTTCCAGGCCAAAAAGCATGGGAAATCATGCAGGAGAGTATTAAAAAAAGGACAAAGTTGATTTTTGAACAGGTCTAATAAGGCAAGGCTGTCCAATTATATTTGACAGTTGGTTCGTTCAGAAAACCAAGGAAATATAAAGGATAATTTTAAATGGTTATACACTGATACCTTGACCTATGAGTGCACCAACCTATGAGTTTTCTGAGTTATGAGCTGTCAATTGGTTGATTTTTTGCCTTGTGTTGAGAGATAAAATTTGAGGTATTTATAAAAAATAAACATTAAAACATATTATAGCACATAAAATTCACATATAGTGTTAATAAGTTCACTGAAAACATTTAAGTTTCCAAATTTATTATGCCAAAGAAATTAACTTAAGTATAAGGAGAAAAATAGTTGGGATGTTCCATACGGTCTTTTAAGCTTATGTTTTGTGTACTGCTATGTGTTTTTCCGACACTAAACTTGAACTTTACCTCAAAGTTTCATTAAAATTGAATAAATATTTCATTTTTTGTGGAAAAACAAAAACATGGAATTTTCTCCATCTCAATTTTGCCAATATCATTTTTTTGTAAATTATGTACTATTATAAAATAATTTTTTTGCCGCACGTCTTACGCAATTAGTAAACAAATTTTTTAAAACTTATAATCTTTTTTTTCGACATAAAAAGATAATCTTTATGTTTGGGCAGGTTTTTATTGCAACTGCCTGAAGATAAAAGTGAGGAAAGCATAGCAAAAAAGCCCCCCCCCCCCCAAAAAAAAAAAACACTGAAGAAATTAAGTTAAGCAAAAGTGAAGTGAAAAAAAAAAAACTTGTAGCAATTAAAGAAAACCAATTTATTTCTTTACATTCTACTTTATTATGTCTTTATAGAATACAGTGTTATTTTTCATATTTAAAGACACATAACAAAAAATAGTTTTTGGGGGGCTGGAATAGATTAATTGCATATAAGTTAATTTCAATGGGGAAAATTGATTTGATATACAAGGAAATTGAGTTACGAATTTTGTCATGGGACAAATTCAACTCATAAGAGAAAGTACCATTGTATTTAATCTTCTGCCAATGATGAAAGCTGTTGTAGCTCACTATGTAGAGCAGAGGTTAATAAAAAAAAAAGGCAAAGGATTATGAGGTTGAATATTGTAATTTATTTACATCTAGTTTACTGAAGACCAGGCTCATTTTGAAAAGCTTGAATAATGAGCAACTAAAATTAAGAAATTCTAATTGGTTAACAATGTTTATCTAATAATAATAATAATTCAACATAATATCTATCTATCTATATATATATGTGTGTGTGTGTGTGTGTATGTTCCAGGGTTTATCACAACAGACTAAGGCAAACAATTTGAGCCAGACCTGTCTACTTCAAATTATAGCCAATTATTCTGAGTCAAACAATTCAGGAGAATGCTCCCATTGGACTTTAAATGACTTTAAATGTGTTGGGTATCACTTCTTGCTCAACAGTCTGAGAAATCATGAGAAGTGATGTGGATATGGGATTATAGAAATACCTACTGAGTAAGAAGGGGAACTTTTTGTAAGAGAGAAAAATTGTCAAAGTGAAGTGCAACTCATCTTATTCAAAATGGCTGTGTGTTATCTTACTGTAGACTAGATTTAAGAGCATGCTGTGGCAAATGGGAATTAAAAAAACAGGGATAATATTTGAAAACTAAAAATTCAGTTCTTCAACATCAAATTTGATCATTTAGCTTATTTAAGCTAAATAGCATTAATATGACATGGGGATTGGTGCAGTAGGAATAAAGTCAGTAATGATAAGTAAAAATCAAAACCCTCATCTATACCAGCTTAAAGAGCAGACAGTTCTAAAATACAGCCATTATCTTTTTTTTAATATTTCTCCTTGAACTGGAAATTTACTATCAAGACAGATTTCAAAAACTATGTCCAATTGGATTTTTTTTGCTAATGGAGTAATATATTTTTGGAAAAGATTCTTCAATCAGATCAAGAACAGAAATAGTATAAAAAAAAGAATAATTTGGATGATTTCACAAATAATAAGAAAAAGAAAATAAGAAAAAGAATTTAAGAAGGCATTTTTGGGAACAATCAGATTAATTACTTAAAACTTGATCTGTAAATAGATATTATATTATGAGTGTATATGTGTAATAGGGCAAAGATTTAAACATTTTTTTAATTAAAGGTTAATGTGAGAAGATAAAAAAGGAGAGATGACCAAGGAGGCATAACAAATAATAAATTTAAAAAACAAAGTTTTATGATTTGTTCATTTCGTAATCAAGGGAGACAACTACGAATTCCAATAACAGCATTCAGTATTCTTTTTTTTTATTATACCAAATTATATCAAAAACAGCAATAGTGGGAAAAATAAGAATGAATTGAATGATTGAAAAGATATTGGTAAAAAATTAAGATGAATTACTTAAGAGAATTTGATCTGTATATTGAACACAACAGCATTATGATTAGCAAACCCATCATACAATCAAATTAGTTCATATTGTTCACTCATATTGTGACCTTGTGCCAGACTAAGTTAAGTATCATGAATAAAGTTGAATGCCTTAGTGAAAAGCAATGACCATCATAACTAATGTAAAATGTTAAAAAAGAAGAGAAAAGGAAAGAAAGAAGAGAAAGAAGAGAAAGAAGAAAGAAAAAGAGAAAGAAGAGAAAAGAAAAGAAAAAGAAAGAAAAAGAGAAAGAAGAGAAAAGGAAAGAAAAGAGAAAGAAAGAGAAAAAGAAAAGAAAGAAAAAGAAAAAGAGAAAGAAGAGAAAGGAAAGAAAGAAAAAGAAGAGAAAGGAAAGAAAAAAGAGAAAGAAGAGAAAAGGAAAGAAAAAGAAAGAAAAGAAAAAGAGAAAGAGAAAGAAAGAAAAAGAGAAAAGAGAAAAGAAGAGAAAAGAGAAAAGGAAAGAAAGAAAAAGAAGAAAAAAGGAAAGAAAAGAGAAAGAAGAGAAAAGGAAAGAAGAGAAAGAAGAGAAAGAAAGAAAGAGAAGAAGAGAAAAGGAAAGAAAAAGAGAAAGAAGAGAAAAGAGAAAGAAAAAGAGAAAGAAGAGAAAAGAAAAAAAGAGAAAAGAAAAAAAGGAAAGAAAAGAGAAAGAGAAAAGGAAAGAAAAAGAGAAAGAAGAGAAAAGGAAAGAAAAGAGAAAGAAGAGAAAAGGAAGAAAAAGAGAAAGAAAAAGAAAGAAAAAGAGAAAGAAGAGAAAAGGAAAGAAAAGAGAAAGAAGAGAAAGGAAAGAAAAAAGAAAAAAGAAAGAAAAAGAGAAAAGAGAAAGAAAGAAAAAGAGAAAGAAGAGAAAAGAAAAGAGAAAAGGAAAGAAAAAGAAGAAAAGTAAAAGGAAAAAGAGAAAAATAAAGAAAAGGAAAAGTAAAGAGATTTTCATGAGAGACAAACTGGCCGAACAAAGCAAAGTGCAGCACATTTTATTCTGAAATGGGTGTTTCTGAAAAAAAAATTAAACACACTCTATATAGTTAAGAGTTATTCTCATCTTCTATGGTTAAATGGGGAGTCAATTTTTACTATTTTTTTTACTTTTTAAATTTATCAATTTTTATGACATATTGAATGTTATATAATGGTCATATGCCAGCAAGCATTTTCCTTCTAAGATTTAAAACTCACATTCCAGACTGACAGATCTAGACCCCCCCCCCAACACCTCCCAACATGCTAGCATAAGTAATCTTCATCCTGGGGAATTTTGTACACCCAACCCCATCCTTTTGTTGCCTGTTATGAATCTACCGATTCAATTGAGCATCCCCTATGGACACCAACAAGCGCAAAATTTCTTTTGAAAAGATCCTTAATCAAAAAAATCTTCTCATTACACAGTGATATTTATTTCAACAACTGAGAGACCCATGTAGAAAAACACACAATATTTATAATCTATAGCTCGTCTCGAGAGAGACTCTCAGAGTGCAAAATAGTAGCATTAGTACCCTGAACACATGCTTGATGACTGTCTTTTCCATTACACTAAGGAATGAAGGGTCATGATATTCTTGTCTATTAGCAATCAACAAAAAGTCATTCAGGTACAATTCCCGCAGTCTGAACTGGTAGTCCAATTGAGATTAGATCTGATTATTTTATACATTACAAAAAACTTGTAGATTCTTATATATATATATATATATATATATATATATATACTAGACAAAATATGACCCATTGGGTAACCCATTGAGCTGTGGGTAGATAATTGGAACTAGGGAAAAGTGAATTTGCAAAGTGAATTAAATTTAAAACAACAACAATGACGAAGTTGAAGACCCTCCACTGCGTCGGATGATGGAGGAGATTATTGTGAGGACGGCACAAATTGATCCGGCACACGGTGACTGGTGCGTGAACGGTCGGGATGTCACTGTGTGGGTAGACGCAAGTTCCTTGGCCAAAATATGGCGGAGCCATAGTTGAAGATGCAAGCTGGCTATGACCAATACACTCAGATCAGCACATAAATCTGGCAGAGCTTGATGCAGTGTTAAGGGGTGTTAACCTGGCATTACAATGGAAGGCGAGAGTGATTCACCTGCGGACGGACACGGCCTGTGTGCAGAGATGGATTTTGGACACTCTGTCTGGGAAAACGAGGATACGGACTAAAGCAGCATCAGAGATGTTAATAAGACGCCGGCTGAGCACGCTCCATGAATTAGCTACGGAGTATGGACTAACAATCGACGTGGTGCTCATCAAATCTCACGCAAACCGAGCTGATCCACTTACCAGAGTGCCCCAGCGATGGTTGGATGCAATCCATAAAGAAACGGAACCCACTGAGCCAGTATGCGCCGCGTCCATAGGAGAACTGGATCCCGGTCGCATTCGGACTATTCACCGATCTCATCCCGGCGTAAAACGCACACTCTACTTCGCAAGGTTGGTTAGTCCAAGGTCTCTAAGGCAGCTGTGCGGGAAGTAGTCAGGGACTGCGAGGAATGTCAATCCATAGATCCGGCTTCAGTAAGGTGGAGGACGGGTAGACTGGACGTATGTGAGAACTGGAGCAGGGTCGGGATGGACGTGACCCACCTTGAAGGTCGGCATTACCTAACGTTGATCAACTGCGGTCCCAGTCGATTTGCCATTTGGAGACAGTTACTGCGCCAGGACTCTGCCAGCATCATCCGGCAGCTAGAGACTATATTCTACGAAAGGGGGCGCCTGCCGAATTACTCACGGACAACGCCACGGCCTTTTGTGGAGAGACATTCACTAACTTTGCCGAGCGCTGGGGTGTCCGGATGAGATTCCGATGTGCACACGTGCCGTCGGGTAACGGGATTGCAGAGAGATCCCATCGTACGATCAAGTGCATTGTCACAAGAACACGGTGTTCAGTGATGAAAGCAGTGTACTGGTATAATGTAACTCCCAAGGATGATACCACAAGTTCAACTGCACCAGCTAATGCGATACATACATACACGGCCCGTATAAAGGGCATCGATGTAGCATCAATACCAGAAGACTCTGGTCCCAGCAATTACAAAGTGGGTGATATCGTCTGGGTCAAGATCCCGCATGGGCGATGTACGACTCAGTTTGGAAAGGGACGGATAACCAAGGTCTACAGCCCACATTCGGTCCTTGTCGACGGGACACCTCGCCACATAAAGGATGTTCGTCCTCTGCGTGGAGCAGACGCCACTAGTTGTCGCACCACCTCCTCTGACGATGAAGCACTGAGGCTGTATGAGGATTTGACGCAGGAGGATTCAGCAGCATCTGAAAGCGATCACGAGTGTGGCCAGTATGGGCCCAGAAACATATCCGATGTTACAACTGAGGACGGAGATACCACAGAGAGAGACACATCCGATGATACAACTGAGGATGAAGATACCACCGAGCGTGTCCCGCTTAGACGAAGTAGCAGACTAAAGAGACCTGCTCCGCACTGCACTTTGTGTGATCCTCAGATCAGGGAGGAGTGTAGATGTAATGAAAGTAACGTACCTCGGAACACAAAGCGTGCGCGGACGAGTCTGGCTTGCATCGCAGGAAAGAAACATGGCTGCTGTAAGCACTACCTTTAATAATGGGCAATCTCGAACTAGTATTGCACGTATGCAAATTCTCACGAGATCGGGTGTGTATAAAACATACGGCGACGGAGAGACAGGGAGTCAAGCGATTATGTACGACAACCGAGAAACAGCTAGCAGTATTATTTTGACTATTGCGACAGGTAGAGGCCTTTCGAGGATATATTTGGGACATCATTACTAGTGTCATTGAGGAGCGAGTTCGATTCCCACTAGAAAAAAAAAAACCAGACACGGATGGAGAATTAAAAAATCATTTTGTAAGATTTCTATAAAAGGGAACATTTGACCTAATTTAAATTTATCAAGATGTTGACACTACTGGCTGGTTGCTTATGAAATTTAACAGAACTAACTCCAATCTCTCTCTCTCTACTCTCACTAACATATATAATGAGAAGGTAATCAAGATATACATAGAGAGGGGGAAAGTAATAGGCAGAATGTAAAGTAAGAGACATGTCAGTTTTTTTTACTTGAATGCAAATTATGACTAATTTGAACCAATTAAGATGGAATTTTTTTTAAACAATTCAATACTAAAAGCAAAGAATATTTTAGTAAGGAAAAAGCCTTTAGGAGACAAACATTGATTCATTCAGCTTTATGATAATAATAATAATAATATATACATACACACATAAATATATATGTGTATATGTGTGTGGATTCTGCAGTATAGATTTTTAATCTGATCAAGATCAGATCAAAGCATTTTTTCACATTAAATATTTGTATTTCTACCAATTCATTTTACAGGTAAAAGTCCTTTTAATCTGAACAAGATTTGATCAAAACATTTTATTCACATTTACTGCTTATCTTTCTAGAAATCTATGTTTAAAAGACATAGTAGATGTATAACAAGTGGGTCAAACATGTTTTATAGAGTTGTTAATCTAACCTTATGGTCTTATACTGCTATCTGATAATCAGATGGCTCTAAATCAACATATTCGGATTGTAGGGCATGAAAGTAAGACAAGTAATTTTGCATCAAGATTTTTTTTAATATTTTATTTAAGAGGAAACCAAGCCCTTGAAAATGACTCTCATTTATGATTCATAAACCAGTGGTATTAAAAGTAGATTTATTTTACAGTAGGCAGAAATAAGATCTAGTTGAAAAACCCAATGTACCCAACAGTCCACATTTGGTTAATGTGTTAGGGTACACATTGTAAGTATTTCTATTTATCCAAAAAAAAAAAATGCTAAGTATATGTATTTGATTATATTTAATATCAGTGGAGATATTCTGTTTTTCCCATTATGGAAACATTATGAACTGGTCAATAATATTTAGGGGAAAATATGATGGCAACTGGCTGGGGAGAGTTATCAGGTTAGAAAAGGTAGGCTGGGCAATGGGCCTACAGATTTAGTGAAAGGGTTGGGGGGGGGGTATTGAAATAATTCTCAAGCAGAGGTGTGCAATCCAGACAAGGTGAATAGGTTGGGGAGAAAGAGGCTGGATTCAGTTATTGAGTAAATTGAGGAAAGAAGGAAGATACATGGGATTTGGGAGAGTCACATGAGCAAATTGGATTAATGGTGGGCAGTTGGACACATATATATTTAGACACATATCAGGTGTGTTTTATGGCATGTCAAACTTTGTGAGTTATTTAAAGCTGTCAGTCTCTTTTTTTTTTGCAAGCAATAGTATGGTTTCAAGTAAATAATAATTGTAAACAATTGTAGCTTCAAGTAACAATTCTTAATATAAATAATTAGCACACAATTATATAATTTCAAGTATCCCTCTTTAATATGAATAATTTTCAAATAGATCTATTTGATCCATAGATAGGACCCTAACAGATACTGTCACTCTGGATCAGAGTGGACCTAGAAATAGATATTAGATTAGCTATATCTATTATTTAAAATGTAGTGTAGATGATTTTAACTGTTAATGTCAACTCAGTGTGATTAACAGTTTAAGGTCAGTTAAAAGCTTGGTTTTCATTGGATGAGATAAAGTCAGGTGATTAGAAGTTAAATTGGAACTTTTATTTAGTTAGTTGATAAGCCACAGAGTAGATGTGAGATTTCCAAAGATTTCCAAATCTTATGTCTCATGCAGAATGATGCAGGTGTATGTTCTCTCACACACACACACATACAT
>CM042156.1:68436552-68444052 GCA_023376005.1 Doryteuthis pealeii
TGAAATAGTACTATAACTGACTTGTAAAAGTTATTAATTCTCTGTTTCAAGTCAATGCTAATCTCCTTTGTCTTCCCCCCATCATGTTGTTAACATAAGAATAACAATAGTGACACTCTATGCACCATGTGATGTTCTTTGCTGGGATTATCATAAATATTCTACTGAATAAATAGTCTAGTAGACTTCACCGATAAAATAATTATGTAAATTAATTATACTGACATGAAACAATGAATTTAAAACAATATTTTCTACTGTACAAATTATTTTGTCTTTTCCAATTTTGCTTAATTCACCTGTCAAATTTGTTGTATTGTTCTTAAAATTGAGTTTTAGATTATTATTATTATTATATTTTTTTTTGTATTTATTAACATATAAAAAACATGGCATCATACGGACATTAGATTCTGCAAAACGGATAAAAATGTTCAAAATTCATTGGTGTACAAATAATTTCATTGTTGACTGTATATATAATTTGAATTTTAAATCTCTTCTATTGCTTCTATTTTTGTTTTTATTCTTTCATGATGCTTCAAAAAAATCCAGTACATTTATTTTTCTATATATTTGTCATATACACACACACACACACATAAACACACACACACACACACACACACACACACATATATATATATATATATAATATGTAACTACTTAAATAATTTCTTTAAGTAATGTATGAGTATCTACTTAAGATTTTGATGTATCAGATGCAAGCAATTTAATTTTCCAGCACCATATTTACATAGAGTTTTAAAAGATGATACATTAGCACATGTATGAGGGAGCAGACAAATGTATGTGTGTGTGTATATATATATATAACTAATTAAATGAAAATATTTTTCAAGCAAACAAAGAATGAAAAAGAATAAAACTTTAAGAGAGGTCATAATACACAGAAAACATTCTTAAACAATTCAGGAAAAAAAAAAAAAAAAAGACCAAATGAATTCTAATTATTGTCAGTTGTATCAGTCCTATTAGATATTTATTTTTAAAACTTTTTTTAGGCCTGGGTAAGTATAAGGGTCACATTTCTAGATTTACAGAGATGCATTATCATTATCGAAGGATGTTGACGGCCAGACAAATGATCCCATGCTGATAACTGCCTGGCAAGGCAACAAAATAAGAATGCAGCTATTTCTATACATCCTAGAGTGTCTGTCTGTCAGTCCTGTATACTTATCTTTATAGATTTACTTACATAGCAACAGAAGTACGCATACAGATGAGACACATACTCACATATATATATATATTCATAGATCTTTCTTTCTCCCCTCATATATAACAGTGTGTGTGTGTGTGTGTGTATAAATAAGAATGGAGAAATACATGAATATGTAAATATATATAAGTAGATACACAGATGTAGAAATACATATATCTAGACACTTAAATATTTATGCCTACATCAATCTTGAGATTAACAGATATATCTACATACACATATATTCTCACACAAATGAATTAACATATAAAAACATGAACACACAAATACAGATAGATCTGTATGCAAATATATATAAACATATACATATGCACTGACAAATACATGTATGCACACACAAATACACATGCACATGCATTTATATACACATCTCCAGACTTATCTAGGAACATTTACACACAATATACATACTCAAATATTTATATCTTTTTTATTTAAAAAAAGTTAAAGTATACATGCACACACACACACACACATATATGTGTATGTGTGTGTGTGTGTGTGTGTGTGTGTGTGTGTGTTTAAAATGCAAACAACATCATCTAGGATTTGCATTTCCATTTCCTACAATAACTACTACACCATGAATGTCTATATATATATATATATATATATATATATATATGTATGTGTGTGTGTATATATATATACATATGCATGATTATCAATCTATATGTCAACATATGCACACACACACACAACACAATCAAATATGTATCCAAATATATGTAGTATATACATATAATATAAATATTCAAAACACACATACACACACACACATATATACGTAAAAGTAAATTTGGTGGAGTGGCCTATTGTTGGTATCAGCTTGAGAGCGAATGAGTCTATTCCCTTTTCACTAGTGCTGGACCAGGGAGATTGATTTTGCTGAGGTGGAGTGCCACATCTACCGTCAGCTCCCCACTTTACCGCATAGATCAGAATACCCAACCTGTGCTATTCATATGCTGAGTTGGCGGGGATTGGTATTGAACCAGGAAACTTGTGATTCCTAATCAGGTGCTCTACCGACTGAGGCTGGAGTTTTACATATACAGTTAAACTAATTGAGTCAGTAGAATATACAAGCATACTACCTACTAAACAGTGTGTGTGTGTATATATATATATATATATATATATATATATATATATACATACATAAAGACAGAGTTGTACATATACAGATACATAACACACATATTTATGTAAAATTCACATACACAGATATATAAATATCCACACATTCTACAGAAATTGAATGAAATGGATCCCTCATTCATTGCAAATAAATATGATGCCACCAATAAACATCAAAGATATAAATACACACACACACACACATATATATATATATATATATATATATATATATATATATATACGCATATGGTGCAGTTTGAAAAAAATAAATGTGTATTTCATCATTATTTACAGTCATGAACTTTAGAATCCCTGTACAATAAAGTTTTTCTTCCTGCAAAATATATGCATTTTTGTTTCCGTATATGTAAACTATGCATTTTTGGGAATTTATTTATAACAAAGATTATTTTAATTCCCCCCAAATATTTGCTTTGAGGCTATTAAAAATCAAGGAAAATCAAACAGAATGCTCTAAGCCTTAAACAAAGGTCTGTCATGAAATTTTGTGTTAAACTTACAGAAGAAAGCATGATATGTATAGAGAGGCATGTTTTAGTAAAAAAAAAGAAAATGTTTATAAATAGGCTAAACCTGGGTTTGCCACTATTAACTTGAGTCAAAAAGACAATCCATGGAGTGGAAACACATTGACTCTCCAGTAAGCAAAAAGTTTTGGACACAGCCATCAGTAAAAAAGATCTTGCTAACAGTCATCTTGGACAAGAAAGGACCCATCACTATTGATTTCCTTGAAAAAGGTGCAACTAAACAATGCTTCCTATTTCCAATTCCTCAGGCAAAATTTACCTTATTTATTGAATGATCCTCATATATGCACCCTGTACATATCAAATGATATCAATTTTTTAAAAATACCCTGTATGTGTATATATATATATATATATATTATATATATATATAGCAGTACATACAAGTTTAAGCATCAAGTAAAAGAATATTTATTAATATTAAACATCACCTGCAAATTTTCTTAAAAAATGATCAGAAAGAATTATCAACCAACCAATTTTTTCCAAAGTAGAATAACACTTTAAAAAAAAATTTTTTTTACTATTTGTAGGGAGAGGGATTTTATGATCAGATATTTGGATATATAAGCAATGATTTGAAAAATAAATTTTACATATTTTTAGTTTGTAAAATAAGACTTTTATAGGGAGCATCAATTCGTGAAATGTCATGTTGACCAAAGACAAGAAAAACATCTCAAATACTATTAAATTTAATTAAGTAGCAACAATCAGGCTAATTCTGCCTCTCTCTCCTGCAATCAACAAATCAGAAAGTGTCTCTCTCTTCAAATTAACCAATCAGATGATGCATATAGTCTATCTCTCTCCTCAGTCAGCCAATCAGATGGTCTATATATTTTTAAACCAGGAAATCAGCAGAGCTAGTTATAATGAAAATATCATTTTTATTATGTTAAATATTTTTAGGAAACTAACTCATTGTTCTTAAAGAAAGTTTAAAAAATATTATATTTTTACAAATCTGTACTTTATGATTCTACCTAACTATAGTGGACAAATCAACTTGATAGATATACATACATACATACATATATATATATATATATATATACTTATACATGATAATCGCTACATTCTCCCAGAAGATGGGAGTCTCTTCATTCTTCAGTATCATCAGGACAGGATTGACGCTTTCTCTTTGATTATGTCCTCTCAGATGAATAATAAAGAAAAAAAAAACCATCTCTACATCAGGGAATAAAAGTGCTAAGCGCATGTACAACACGAATACCACTCTCTGAGTGATTGTGATTATACTCCAGTGACAAGCCAAGGCAAAATAACCAGTAATCACAAACACTGCATGATATAATGAATTTACTTTCTCACTATGGTACTCTAATAACTTGAACAACAGTTCTCACCTGTTGACATAATCTCCTCCACAAGACTACAATACTCTTTTACTATATATATATATATATATATATATATATGCATGTTGAAAAAAGAAATAAAGTAAAGAAAGTATAGAATGGATAAAATAGGATATTTTAATCAATTTTACTTACACATGTTTCAGTCAGGAGTTTATCCATGTGTACATTATTCAAACTATTATTATTTTTAAATAACCAAATGAAATGAAATAATAATAATAGAAAAATGTAGAAATGTTCCGTACACAAAGAAAATTCAACCTTCCTCAGAGTAAATCCTTATTTTTTAAATGAAATTCGTTGGAAAGCGGAGAATTTTTGAAATGTTCGAACGAATTTAATTTCCAACGAATTTCATTTAAAAAAATACCTTATGATTTTTTGATTGAATCCCTTCTATGATTTGATGAATAGTTAGAAGTTGTGGATTGATTTCTACTAAAAACATTTTTATTTTTCCTAAGGATTTTCTCTACTTCAAGTTGGATGTGATTGAAAAGAAGGGCATCATAAACCTTAGCAGCTATAGCAGTAAGAGTTATACCTCTGTAGTTCTTAATGATTCTGAGGCCACCTTTTTTGGGGAATGGGATGATGCAGCCTTTCATCCATTTCTCTATTGCATTTTGTTTATACACTGCATTGCATAATCAAATTTCCTTGTCTTCCTCAAGACCAATGGCTTTTCTACTTTTTATTATTTTTAGGACTTCATCAAGTCCATCTATTGTAAAGTATCCTAACTTTATGTTTAATTGGCTATTCATGATTTTTTAATATTATTATTTGTGATTTTAGGAGGGTTTCCCAGCAGTTTCTTGAAGTGTTCTTTCCACTTCAGAAGTCTATTCTTTTGGCTAGCTGCTTTCAGCTTTGATCTTGTGGTGCTTTTCCTGCCACTAACTACATTTCTTATCTGCCAGGCTAATTGTGATTGTCTATCTTCCACAGTATTTCTGATTTTATTTATTTGGCCGTGGATGTATTCCATTTGTTCTTTTTTATAAGTTTTATTTAGTTCTATCTGGGCTTTCTTGCAATTTTGCACATTGGTATTAATTGGGCTTGTTTTATTACGTAGGGATGCTTTTTAAAAAATATTATTTCGTTTTTTCTAACTGCTTTTGTCTACCAGGGGAGTTTATATTTGTCTCTTTGGATGGTTGGCATGCATTCAGCTGCTGCTTCTAAGTGGATGCTGACTAAGTTTTCATATTCATCATTTTTAGAATGTGTATATAGATATACATGCATACATAGATATGCACACACACATCCATACATAGACATACATACACAGGCAGACATCCATATTCATACATACCCATGCATATATCCATATACATATTCATACATACCCATGCATATATCCATATACATATACATATACATATATACATACATGCATATATACATATACATATACATACATACACATGCATATAATATATGCATGTGTATTATATATATATATATATATATATATATATATATATATATATACACACATGGTGTAATCATTGCTATAGGAAGAGGACTGTTTCCAGAGTTCAAATCCTGGAAGAGGCAGTCTGCATTTCACACAGTGCTAATATCCTTGGGAAAGGTATGAATACTATTATTCTACATCCAGTTCTGGGTAAATTGTAAGGCAGACTGAGCTCTTTAACCTTGGTATGGCAACTGGTCATGCAAAGGTGTGTGTGTGTATGTATATGTATATATATATATATATATATATATGTGTGTGTGTGTGTGTCGTAATGACTAAATCAATAATTGTCTCTCCAGGTCCTACTAACTTCCTAATTAATGGGAAAATGCAAAGAAGAATCAATAGAATTTCTTCTTGTTTTTAATATTAATTACATTCCAGTCTGTGAATAAGCCAAAATAAGATAGTAATTGAAAGCAACTAGAATTTTCTAACATTAAGAGAATCAGTTTTGTTATTAGAAACATCATACCTTCATTCAATACAACATATAGAAACTCAAACACACATATATATATATATATATATATATATATATTACAAATGTATATATTTATAAATAAACCCTTATTAAACCCAAGCTGAATTAACAAGAGTAAAATTATTTGTAATATTACTAGTTTTTCTCTATATTACTCTTTTTCAACACAGTCAATATACTCTTTGCTTACAGAAAAGAATAATAATTAAAAACAAAATGAGTATCTTTCATGTCAGTCACACCGTTTCTGATACAAATGAAAAGATTATTCATTGATGGATCAACATGTCTGCCTAGGATTAGATTTATTGATTGATTTTAACAGCATGTTAACCTGTTTAGGGTTATTTTATTCCTAGAGGTTAGGGAATTTATTGTACATTACATCTTTTATGTAGTTGTTTCTTAACCCTTTTAGTGCAAAGAGCAACTCTAGTTGCCAAAATATATTTAATGCATGTGGGTGAGACGCAACTTTTATCAACATCACTTATAGTATACCCCACAAAAGTGCCTCTTTTAATTAAAAAAAAAAAAAAACAACTTTATTACTTCTAAAACATTAATAATAGTTGTTTTTACAAGTATTTCTAAATAAAAAAAATTATCTTATAAACACACTTGTGTATTGTAGTATTGTAATATTATTATCTTATAAACACAATAGTGTATTGTAGTATTGTAAAAGTGAAATTCCAATAAATACTTTTATTTTTAAGCTTTTTCATTTTATGTTCAAAAGTGCATTCCAGCCATTAAATTTGTTGCCAAATGTGTATTAACAAAAGGGTTTGCTTTTGCACATGGTCCAATCAAATATGAATACAAACAGATTTTATATATGGGACTCTAACAGGTACTACCACTCCAGGTCAAAGTGGACTAGGAGTAATGGCAATGAATAGGCACTACCCCCCCCCCGATCTTGAGAACTGGAGCATCACCATCAGATACAGTTTATCATCATAACCAGGGCATCTCTTTTTGGAGGTGGGGTATTACACCTCTGCATAGAATACAGTCAGTGACACGGCTACTAGGATTAGAGTATTGTATCCATACATATGGAAATCCTATGGTCAGTTTAAAAACTGCCGTATGTTTTCTGTTGATGGTTTGAGTTCTACATATAATTGTGTTGCCAAAAAGAAAAAACTGTTTCCTCCCACTTCAGACCCATTTCTGAGTAGCTTGCA
>CM042156.1:68451552-68506552 GCA_023376005.1 Doryteuthis pealeii
TAGTTCAACGACAAGCTCAATGATTTAAGTAAAGGGGAATAAACAAGACATGAAATAAGTGATGTTTTCCCCACCAACCTTTAAAAAAATATTCTTAATTTCTCTTCTTCCATAATATTTTAAAAGAAATTAAAATGAAATATTCATTCTTCTTTAATATTTTTCCTTTTTTTTTTCTGAAGTTAAAAAAAAAAAGGAATAGAAATACAAAATAAAAATTAAATCAAATTAACGAAACAAATTTCTCAAACTTCCATTTCCATGCTCCTGATATTTTTTTCTGTGGCAACGAAAGAACAAACTTGTTTGCCTTAAAGTGAATTAACGCTTAACAAATTCAACCACCAATACAGTAATACACACAATTGCACAATTTAAATACACTCATCTATTAAAATACATACAGTAGATACACAGTGCGATAAACACACATTATTCACATAAATGTTTGGAACACTCTCACTGATTCAATGAATGACAATGTGTTTATTAGCCACATGTCTTTGATGTGTGTACTGTATAATAATAACACTTACACTGTATATCCTCATACACAGTAATACACACACGGAACATATTCGTACGTATTCTAATTTTATCATCTACACTTAGATGGTTTGTTTTCTAGCCTAACAGTAGGCATGTAAGCTTTATATACCCCACGTCACTGCAGTCAGTCTAGGTACTTGAAAATTTTACGACTATATACATTCTAAAAAAAATCAGATTTACATTAAATGTTTATTTTTGTTTTTTTTAATTAATCCATTAAATTACTATTGGCCGTTTATTTCATTTATTCATTTTTAGACCGACCGGCATGACATTTTATTTTCTTACTGGACAAACAAGTTTCTGGGGGTGGGGGACGTTTGAGTATTTTTACTTTTATTTTATTATTAGAATTCAATTAATAAATTTAAATTAACATTGATTCTCATATACAGCAATATTCGTTTTTTTTTAATCTTGTTTTTTTCCAATCATGGTAAAAATAATTCCAGGCTCATTTTAAGAGACATGCATTTTTCTTTTACAAAAAAATAAAAATAAACAATCTCTTGGTAAATTTTACTTACCTTTCTTTTAAATTCTCGGCGTAGTCCTTTGGGTTGTTGAAGGCTTTTTAAAAAAATGTTATCAGGTTATAAGGCCACATTTAAAAAAATCTTATTTAGTGTCTTACGAAGAAAGGCAAATGAAGGTTCTTTAATTTTTACTGTCGTCTTCTTCAGGATTTTGTTTAACGAAATAAATAAATAAATAAGACAGTAATTTAAAGATTTATGTAGATATCTATTCTTTTAAATAAATATCTATGAAGGCAATGCGTGTTTTCATTTTATTTTTAATTTTTATTAAAAAAAAAAAGAAAAGAAAAACAAAATAATTGAATTTAAAAGGCCACAATTATTATTTTGTGAAAAAGAATAAAATTAAAGACAATTGTCTTCAGATTTATCATTGAAATATTAGATATTGAAATTTTGTGTCATTTGCCAGGTTTTGGGTAGTTTTGTAAGGCATTGTATGTGGTAGCTTGTCAATTTTCCCCCTCTAGTGAAGGTGGGGCAAAAAGAGTTTCATGATGAAGTTCGTTTGTTTTGAAGATATTTTTTGAACGAAGGCTTTTATGTCATTTCTTTTGCTTTCTTTTTAAAATATGTACGCATTAAAAATTCTTTTTACCGTTCTTTTCTTCAGATAAAAGAAAAATATAACAACTTGAATAATAATGTAACGTAGATAAAATTTATATATCTCAAAACAAATAATTGAAATAGCAGTACTAATATGTATTTATCAGCTGTTGTGTATACTGCTACTATTCAAAATCGGTTTTATGGTAGTAGAAATATTTTTTCAAAGTAAAAGAAGGAATAAAATCTGTTTTATAGTAATTTGAATTTATCTTCTTTTTCCGCGATTTTGTTTTTTGTTTTTGTTGGTTAAAATAAATGAATGGTTGTTAGTTGTTAAATAGAAGTTGGTAGAGCTTTTTTAACCAAGAAAAATGGTTAGTGATTAAATCGTATATATATATGTATATATATTTTTTTAAATCAGAAAAAAAGTCACTCAGTCATTGTAATTGAATAAAAAAAATAAAATATTCTCTAATTCATAATTTTTCTTTTTCATTCACCCACTTCGTCGTTTTTTGTTTTTTCTTTCAAAGCGGGCCTCGCAGACAGCGCCTAACATAACAAGACTGAGTGGCTGACTACACCGTAACACGGAAGTGACGTCACCGGTGTTAGGTGAAGAAAATGACGAAAACAAATTTTATGGTCCCATGTTTGTCAAAAATGCAAGTAAGAACTTTTTATATCAGTTTTCCAAGATGTTATTATCGGTGGTGAAAAATCAGCTTCGTGATCCCGGTTTAAGTAGTGACCACTGATACTGGTGTCAAATGCAACTATTTGATCCATTAAAATACCTATCAGTTTAATTTGTTATTTACTTACTCTGCTTTGCTTACTTGATGCGTTCAGGGGCTTCAGATTCTGAACTGATGATGGTGAGGTAAAAATCATCGCATGATTCTAAGGGGCAGTCCTCCAGGTAGCATCTAGCTCCTCGCCTAAAAGGGCAGGGTTGGGTTTATCACCTGGTGCTTGAGGCGCCCCAAAAGAGAATGCCAACAGGACCATGCATTTTTAGCACTGGCCACTGCATGAGCTTCAATTTGTGCGTGGCGCCCCATGTTAAAAATACCTTGTGTTAGTCTGGCCTGATGAGAATGTCAGGTAAATAAACTTACCTGGTGTTAAGAGCGTGTGGGTGAGGTAAAGTTATCAGCTTAATTCCAGGAGGTCTTCTGCCAGGTAGTACCTATCCCCTCGTCTAAAATGGGTAAAGGCTGTGTTTATTGCCCTGTGCATGGAGCTCCCCTGATAGGGAATGCCGATGAAACTAAACATTATAATCTTATGTAACAACAAACCTAACAAGTTGCACACAGTTATTCATTAATCTTTCCTTAGATTCAGGCCAGGTTGGTACCTTAAGTGTCACCCATCTATTTAACAGGTTGGTTACAGTACCCTAGTGCTTAAGTGGTCACCCATCTATTTAACAGGTTGGTTACAGTACCTTCTAGTGCTTAAGTGGTCACCATCTATTTAACAGGCAGTACCTTCTAGTGCTTAAGTGGTCACCCATCTATTTAACAGGTTGGTTACAGTAAGTGTCACCCATCTATTTAACAGGTTGGTTACAGTACCTTCTAGTGCTTAAGTGGTCACCCATCTATTTAACAGGTTGGTTACAGTACCTTCTAGTGCTTAAGTGGTCACCCATCTATTTAACAGGCTGGTTGCTGCTTAATTTTTTTAAGTACAACACTTTTTAAGCTTAATAATTTAGTTTAGCAATGAAGCCAGAAATATGGGGAAGCCATTGAGATTCAAACTCATTGTAAAAGGTATTTTAGACTAACTTGCTAACAATTGCACCATGCAAGGTGCCCTCAAATACTTAGTGTATCTTAGATCTGACACAAGGCCACAAGTATGGGGCATCTAGTGAGGAACAAACTTACTAAACAGTAGTAATTGGTTTGTAAGACTAACTTGCTAACCACTCTGTCAGCTAGGGCTTTAGAATAAACAGACTGCACCTCTCCAATTGGGCTACGTGTTAACCGATTGGGTTGACATGCCATAAAACATGAGGCTTGATAATAATAAAAATAGATAAAACTATGGTGGTAGATATGGAGTTGTTTGATGTCAATATTCAATAAAAGTGTTCAAACATTTAAAGACTATAAATAAATCAAGCACAATGGCATAGAAGACAAAACTCTGGATTAAACAAACAAAATTGTATTAACAGAAGTTTACAAAAGGTAGCATTGAATACTGGGCAAGGTTCCGCCAAAGTTCTTTTTTTAAAGTTCAAATCTAAAATGTAAGCTGGTATTTCACAGTTCAAAAGTGAGAACGAAAAGGTGAAAGTTTAAAGTCAACTTAAAAGCAGTCAGGCATAAGTTGAATGAATATAAGGTTTATCTCCAAAAGCATAGGTTATTCAAAGAGAGAGAGAGAGAGAGATAGATACCTTCAGCGTGTAAGCAAAATGTTCTTAAAAAGGGTGACGTGAATTCCCTTAGGCAAATGAGATCTTTCTGTTAGGATCCAAAAGGCTGGCTTATTTATAGTAATCAGGTAGGATCAGTGAGGCTTCTATCGATAATTTTCTTTTTAAGCGGTAACGCCTCTGATTGGTTGAATTTTACGAATTTTATTTTAGATTTTATTTTTACTAAGGTTGCGCGATCCATATGTGCAAACTACTTATTTTTGCCATTCGACTTCCGTCTGTTGAAGCGATAACTTCCAGCTTCACCACAGAAAGCTCGCCACAAAACCAAACAACTTTACACAAAATTAAATATAAGATTTTTTTTAAAAACACAGAAAAAGTAACAATCTCCCAAGAGGCCTTGGACAGGAAGAGTCCTCCAGGCCTGCATAGAAAAAGAATTCCTGGTACCAAAAAGAAATCTCTTGCTCTTTTACACCAAGACTTCATCAGGTGCACACTTATTGGTTTACTCGGGAGAAATCACACCTATAAGAAATAGTGTAAATCTACAAATAAAATCTAGCCCTAAAATTATCCTTATGTTTGTTGTTTTCACTTCTTTTTCTAAATTCCCTTTCAGCTTGACAGCCCACAAAAAGGAAGAACCAAGTATATTTGGGGTTTAAAACCTATGAACACAAACTAGAAGCGACCTTAAAACCACATAAAATTAACAACCAACATAACCCCATAATTAGTGACCACAATGTTAGTTAATCAAAAAAAAAAAAAGAAAGTATTCTAAATTTTCATTGAAAGGAGTGTGAGACATTCATTAAAAAAAAAATCTTTCAGCAAGTGTCTGCTAGTCAGAGAAAGAAAGGAAGAAGAAATTAACTGTCCCACTCTATTTCAACTTACCATTTCCCTCACCACAAAAAAATCTTCAGATGCCGACCCACTAAAAATGAATTCAACAACAAAGAGAAAAAGAGGGTAAATAAAAATAACAATTAAAAAAAACGTTAGTACATAACTATCAGTTTTTTGCCATATTCAAACATATATACACACATAAAAATATTTTTACACAAATTGTTGAATGACAGTTTTCAAATTCAACAAATTATTTTAACCTTCGTTGTAAAAACAAAAAAAGAGTGTAACACTAACACACTTCCAACAGAAATTTTACTGTTTTTTTTTGTTCAATTTTAGTTCTTTTCTCATTTCATTATTACAAATGAAAAATGGAGAAAAGTATTTTGGAAGTGTCCATAATTCTGCCAACATTTATGTACATGGCAGTTGGTTTGCCATTTTTGTGGCTTGATTTGAACTTAGACACATAACTAGTGAGCACATGAAATTTTGCCATGTAATATCATTTTTGCCTCCTGATATAGTATCAAGTATCCACCATTATTGCCTCAAAGAAATACATGGAGTTGGAAGACACGGTAATGGCTAGGTACAAACAGACGAAGCCAGAAATGTTCAAGAAGCTGCTTATAGAAAATCAAATGACTGGCAGACCGTCAGCTTTCCTCAATGAACTGATGTCGATGGCAAACAAGGTCAGAGTAAAAGATGAACTTATTCGTCACATATTTATCTAGGCACTACCCTTGGAAGTAAGATCAGTAACATCAGCAGTGAAGAATGATACGCTAATGGAATTGGGTACATTAGCTGATGAAATAATGCCTTTTGCAAAATCAAGGGGAGTATATTATGCTGCAATACCAAACACAAGCAGTTACACAAGACCTATTGGCACTACACCAAGAACAACATACAACTATGCAAACCAGAGGCCCCTAGTATGCTGTGGGCATTTATATTATACAGAAAGATACAGAACCTGTAAACTGTGGTGCAGGTGGCCAAATAAGTCCAGCTGTAAACTAATGCCCTCTTCTAAACCAACTTCACCTATTAAGACATGTCATCACCTAAGAGTGCAAATTGCATTAGCAACCAACAATTCATATCTATTTAAGGTTGCTACCAAAATTAGGCTGAATGACATAAACTTTGTGATAGACACAGGTACCTCTATTACAATTTTGCCATAGAAAATGGCACTGGGTCTACGCCTAAATTCAGCACCCATTAAATTATCAGCAGTAAACAGAAAGGAGATTGAATGTTTCAGTGAAATGGTAGTAATCATTGGTATTCTAGTCTTACGCTGTTCATACACAGAGACCATAGTAATTGCAGATATCGTAAACCCCCTCATAGGTACAGATTTTCTGTGCCACTGTAGCCTAATTCTGGACTGCAACAATAGAAAATTTATTGATGAAATGATACACCAATATATTCAAGAAGGACGAGTCACTGCACAAATTCAAAGTATAACAGTAAATGACCACACCATCCTACTAGAAGAAGTGCAGTCTCTCCTCCAAGAATTCCCAAAATTCACCAAACCACAGATGAAGCAGCCTCTAATGTCTAACACGAAAGTAACGCACATCATAGACACTGGAGATAGCGCCCCTACCCATGCCAAAGTTCAACAAATCTCAGCAAAACAGGAGTTCACAGCACTCCTGCAAGCTGGAATAATTAGACCGTCAATGTCCCCTTGGTCATCACCACTACATCTCATTCTGAAGTCAGCCCCAGGAAAATGGTGTGTATGTGGCGACTTCAGACACCGGTTAACCAAACTGGACAGATACCAATCCCAAACATCAACAGCCTAGGATTTAAGCTCTTCAAGAAAAAGTTATTCCAAAGATTGATCTACTACAAGATTCTGATGAATAAGGCAGATATTGAAAAATCTTCAGTAATAACACCTTTTGGTCTGTTTGACTACCTATTCATGCCATTTGATCTGCAAAACAGCAGCTAAAAATTCCAGAGATTTATGGAAAACATATTTATGGATGTGAGCTGCATTTTCATATACATTGATGACATACAAGTTTTCTCTGGATCTAAGGAACAACATCACAAAGATCTCAAGAAAGTTGTTTCAATTCTCGAAGACAACAACCTTCAAATCTCTGTCGACAAGTGCCAATTTTTGAAGGCAACATCAACAATGTCAGCCAACATTCCAGAAAGTCAAAGACAAGGAATTTTCCTGAACCCACAGATTCCAAATTCCTTCATCGATTCCTGAGAATGATAAATTTTTACAGGAAACTAATTCCAAAATCTGCGGATGTGTTACTGAATGTAAATGAAACCATCAAACAGAATCCAGCAGAAAAGGTGATAGAACTAAGCTCAGTTGAAAATCAGCATTTATTGCTGTTAAGGACATTCTTACCAAAGTATCTTCTTTGACACATCATGATACAAATGCCATGCAATATCATCTAGTTAGTGATAGTTTGAAATTATGTGGTAGGTGCAGCAGGGCATTAAATAATAAATGATGATACAGTTCCTATTGGCTTCTACTCAAAGAAATTGTCTGAAAACCAGAGAAAATACTCTACTTTTGATAGAGGACTTTTAGCAGCATAGCAGGTGGTCTTGCACATTAAGCCACAAATTGGAAGCTGAAATGTCACCTTATTTTCAGCCACTTTCCTTGGCTTTCTATAAAAAAAAACACCCATGAAATCAGACAAGCCACAAAGATAGTTGTCCATTATGAGAGAATATATCGCATGTTCTGTACATAAAAAGAGACGAAAATGTTGTTGCTGACTGTCTCAACCCACATGTTCGGTGACTGTAGATCCCTGTGATCTTCAACATGTTTCACAACATTTCACATCCAGGACCTACCTACTCCAACAGTAAAAATGATAAAATCCAGATACTTCTGGCCAGACTGGAAATAAGCATATGATCTTGGGTCAAGGGTTTCCTACGATGTCAACAGCACAAGATCTCCAGACAAACTAGAACAAAAACTACACCATTCTCTCTACATCAGGAAGATTTGAAACTCTCCATATAGACATCATTGGTCTGCTGTGACCCACCACTAATTATCACAGTGGTGTATACTCATTCCCAGCTAGATATGTACTTATGTGCATTGATAGAGCAACAAGATAGGTAGAAGCCATACTCTTACAAGACACCTCTGTCACCATATGGGTCTCTTGTTTTGGAATCCCACTACACATTGTCACAGATCAAGGAAGCCAGTTTGAAAGTGAACTGTACAGAGACTTGTCCACTATAATAGGTTCCCACATGCTCCACGCAACTGCATATCACCTGCAGACCAATGAAATGATTGAAAGAGTACACTGCACTCTAAAAACAGCAATCATGATGAAGAAGCAGAGCTGGTTGGATGCATTACCAATAATATTACTTGGTATTAGTAATATGCCTAATGAGAAAGGTTTCTCTCCATCTACTGCTGTTACAGAAACCCAACTATTAGATCTGAAACCAATCATAAACCAGGAATATCCTGACCTGACCAAAGATGATATTAAAGAAAGTGCCAAGAAGATGCAAGAGTTGAATATAACCCTCCTTTCAGAAGGACAGTTACAACTCAGAAATCCTTTGTACTCAAAGAACTTAAAACATCTGCACACATATGGCTGCAAACAGACAGACTTTGGAAACCCCTGGAAGCTCCATGTTTTGGGCCATACAAAGTCATAAGAAAAGATAATAAACAATTTGTCATAGAGACATTGACTGGTGATAAGCAGTTTCAATTGAAAGATTGAAACCAACAATAGTCACTCATGCTTACCACAAAAATAAAACCCCAAACAGAGCCTAACTGATAACACAAAAAAAACAACCTCTCCAACATTTGAAATACAGCAAGACACACCAGAAGAACCAACTGTCATGCACTCAGGTAGATGTGTTTGTTTTTCCAGACATAATGATCACTTTTACTACACTTTTATTATATATGAACACATATATACATACACCCTCACCCCCAAAAAACCGCATACACACACACACACACACCTTATTCTTACTTGGGTGGGGAGTTATTGTGGGTATTAATAAAAAATTAAATGAAACCAAATGAAAATAAAATAAAACCAAATAAAATTAAACAAAATTAAATTAGATATAATTAAATTAAACAGAACAAAAATGAGTTTTATAAATGTGAACATCAAAAATGAATAAAATAAAAACACCTTTGGCATAAAAATTACCCAAGTGTTTTGACATGCTGTCAAATCAACCAACCAAACAACCAACAACCAACCAACTATATGTAATACATCTTCACATTTGTACACAAAAATATGAGTTTTCTCACACTACACACAAACACCCCCCACCCACACACATATATACACACACACACACATATATATATATATATATGTGTGTGTGTGTGTAATATTGTAAAAATTGAAAAAACACAAGTTTCATTAATGAATGATGTTTATAAGCCTATGCTGCAGTGTTTCGGTCTGTTTTGATAGACCTTCATCAGGGCTTTCATTGGTGTAAGGAAAAAATAAATTATTAATGTAAACAACCACACTCACACGAGGTCTGATGCTGGTGTATACAACCATCCAATGTTTAGGTTGTAATAAACAATATATAGGAGAGACATCTATAAACATCAGCCTATGAGTCTACGAGCACAAGAGAGATATAAGAAATGGTCAATTGAACAATGCCTTAACTAAACACATTTTAGAAACTAACCACCTTTTAAATTTTAAAGAATCCAAATTGTTAGTTAGGATACACAACAAAAAACTAAGAAAAATTGTAGAATCTAGTATAATCTCGTCTTATAATACAATAAAACAAAGACCTTTATAACTTGTCCCCTCACCTAGTTAAACTTATACTTTGATATAATGAATATGTAAATACCTTGGTGCCCCCTCACTATAATCTGATTGGACAGTGTCATGTATAAATATTCGATACTTTGTAGTACAAGCACCTAAGCCTAAGCCTACCAGCCTAAACTTACTCGCCAGACTACACCACGACTGCTCGGAAGACATACTGCTATTCGACGTACCAGCTACTACTGTGATAATATACCAAATACCAACTTCATAATATATCCCTTAACCCGGATATATCATACTTAAAAATTACAAAATAACTTATATTTAATCAATATTTTTACTCAATTGAATAAGGTATTTTTCCATTAATTTAAATTAAATAAAATTCACACGCACACACACACATCATGTAGTACAAATGGGGATGCCATTACTCAATCAAATAAGGTATTTTTTCCATTTATTAAAATCAAATAAAAAATACACACACACAAACATACACACACACATGCCCACACATACACACACACACACACACACACACACACAACACATCACATAAACGGGGACGCCGACGTAAAATAAACAAAAACTTTCCCATTCATTAAAAATTAGTTTTCAAGAATTTTCAGGATAAATTATGTCACATAATTTAAATTAAGATGCTAACATTAGTCAGCAATTTTAAGCATGTCTTTTCTTCCTCACATTTGAAGATCAACAAAAACAGCCACACAACAAAAACAGAGGCTCACAGACTTTTGTTTACATCAATAATTTATTTATTCCTTAAACCAATGAAAGCCCTGATGAAGGCCTATTGAAACAGACCAAAACACTGCAGTGTAGGCTTAATAAACATCATTCGTTAATGAAACGTGTTTTTTCAATTTTTACAACATTACACATTGGCAGATTTACTTCCACTTTTTCTTCATATGTATATCTATATGCGTGTGTGTGTGTGCGCATATATATATATATATATATATATATATATATATATGATCCCAGTATATATTTTATATATTTTCCCATAATATATAATTTCATGTTTGTCTTTGCGTGACTCAACATTAATTCTTGACAATGGGTTTAAACTTTCAATAAATTATTCAATTAAATGAACAGATGTTTATATTTTTTCTTTTCTCAAAATGATATTGTTGATTGTTGAAAAGTTTTTCCCACGGAAAATTTTACAAAGGAATGCAACTCTTTAAGCCGTAACTTGGTTGTTTTAAGATTTAAAACGTAGCTAAATTGGCTGAACGTCTACGGTCCAGAAGTTTTCAGACCTTCTACACATGTGGATCATGCTGAGGACACAAGGTGGGCACAGTAGCTGGGCTCACCACCATTCTAAGTGGCCATTTTGCGATTCTTGTTAATCATCCCCCACACTGATACCGACCAAAACAACAGTGTCCACAGTTTGGCGGCTTGCGGCTTACTTTTGCTTTGGTTTGGTTTCTTTGTATAATGGCATATAAACCTTTGTGAGTTATTTAATGCCAAAGCCATCTTTATAGAAGAAAATAGTGGTATTATTTAACCCATAGCTGATGAGATGAGGAAGCTCATATCTTTCCCAATGGTATTAATCTGAAAGTGAATGTAACTGCACGGCGGGAGTTCAAACTCGCTTACTATGATGTTGCAGTCTAGCATGTTACTAGCTACATCACAAGTTACTTTTAAGATAATCAGGTTAAAATAATAAATATATTTGTTTATATATCTACTTAGTATAGTAATTTATTTATATATGTATACTCATTTTTTATATCCCTTCTTTAGTCGATATAAATTGGCAGGTTAACTGATTGCTCATTGTATTTTTGTAGTAGATGGCACATTTTTTATGTGGTGACTAAACAGAATTTTAACAGTAGACTGACCACCATTTATGTCAATCAAGTGTATCTGTCAAATGGAGAAGAGATGATTGGCTAACATCTAAATTGTTTTTTTTTTCATGGTGTACAATCTATTCATACTACCTTTGCGATCTACTGGTCGATCATGATAGATGCATTGGACAACCCTGCTCTAGAATATGTATTAGACCATGTAGATCTCTAGAAATTAACAGTATTTTTTTTAAAATTAGAAATGGTTACCCCTTGCATGCTTTAGATCTCCAGGACTCTTTTCAGCATTATAGCTGACTTTAACAGTGTTGTGGTCTGGATGATCTTGATTCTTCCTCTGATCTTCAGTTCCACCACTCTCTTTTCCAGGTTTATGCGAACCATTCTCAAGAGATCTTGGTATCACCATCACCTTCATGTCCCACAGCCTTTCAGCTCTCTGGCAAGATCCAGATATTTGTTCAGCTTTTTGCTTTCTTTTATTTTGACTGTGGTCTGCTGGAACGGCAAAATCTATGAGATGACAAGTTTTTTTCCTGATTAAACAACACTAAGTCTGCTCATCTGTCCAGAATTTGGTGGTTTGCATGTATTTTAAAGTCTCAAAGAATTTTATCTCTTATTTTTCAAGGACAGATTCTGGTTTGTGCATATACCGTTTGTCATCATGGCCAAATTTTGTCTCTTGCATAAGTCCTGATGGATCACTTTTCCTACTTAGTCATGCTTACTCTTGTATTCCTTTTGTGCCAGTTTGCTACATTCACTTATTATATGATTCATTCTTTCATCTCTGTCATCACATAATCTATGCTTGCTATTTTTCTGTGCATTATTAATTTTTGCTTTGATATAATTAATTCTCTTGGCATTATTTTATGCTGCTATTATTGCTATTAATATATTCAGTTTCTTTCTTCAGGTTTCCTCTGCTTAGCCATGTCCATGTACTCCCAAGTGCAATTTTCTTTGGTTGGTACTTGAATTATCCATACAGTTGTTTTTCTTCTCATTTTTGTTTTCTGGATTTGATCATTTTTATTTTCCTGTTGTTATCACTGTTACTCTTTTCTTACTTTTCTTTCATGTCTGTGTGTTTGATTGTATCCGTTTCTAATATTCCCAGTTATTTGTAGTTTTCCTTTTCTCTGTTCTGATGCTTTCCTGGTTGTGTAGTTCTAATCTTTACATTGTTTCTCTTTTCCATTATAAACATGGCAGATTTTTCAATACCAAATCCATTTGTATATCTTCGTTGTAGATTCTAATAGTTTGTATGAGGGTTTCTTGTTCATTTTCATTCTTGGCAAATATTCTTATATCCTCCATGTACATGAGGTAGTTTATTTTTTCCTGCAACTTTGTAAATTTGTAGCTTCACTTGCATTTTCTTAGTATATCATTTAGTAGTATCATTGCTATAACAAACAGTTGTGGGATAATGAGTCTCCCTATTGGATTACTATTTGCATTTTTACCCCTGCTAGGGTTTGTCTTCCAGCTGTTAGTTATACTCGCTAGTTTTCTATAGCTTTCATGATGAAGTTTATGACTTACTCTGATATTTTAAATATTTTCAGAATTCTTTTAACCATATATGTGGGACCATATCACATGCCCTTTTGTAATATACTCCTGCCATGGCTACCTGTTTTTTCTTGTCTTTACCTCCTTTAGTATGTGTTAGTCTTATTCCTCTAGTTTTTTGACATCATATCTGTTCTTCTGGAAATAGCCAGTGGATTTCACAGTGAAATTTTTCTCTTACTGAAAGTAAGATCTTCTACATCATATATCAACACATTATTGGTCCGTAGTTGCTGGGACTTGTAATATCTTCTATTCATGTTAAGGATAGCTATAGATTAACTCTTACGGCTCAGCCAATAACAAGACGTGTAAACCACAAGATGGCGGCTCTAATACTAATACTTATCATAACAATAATACAATAGGTGGTGTTCACTTCCACCAGTGTCTTTGAGGTAAATGTCTTGTATCAATATTATAGCCAGGATACTAAAGAGGTGGTTCTTTTTTGGTATTTCTGGATCATGATAGTTTTCTCTTTTAACATCCTTTTGGGGATGCTTGCATTTCATAGGAAATAGTACTGTTGCTAAGCTGATCTGGATCATGAACTGGACTGAAAAGCCTTTGATTGTCATTTCCCCATGGATGATAAAAGAAGTTGACAAATATGTTATTACTTTTTAAAAATATCCATTCAAAACTCAAAATTAAGTTTCTGTCGCCTTCTTATAATGTGATATCTACTACTAATAAATGCACTCACGGATTTTACTCACTTACAGTACATTTAGTAAATAACAATATCACAGAGCAAAATATTAGAATAACTTTGATACAAATAATGGCATTTTTAATTGAATTTTGTAGTGTAAAAAAAAAGTTGTAGAAAAAAAAGTATTTTGAAAATTAAACCTAACAAAATATTAACATTAACATTTTATGTGATAAAATTCTTAATAAATGACATTTTTCTTTAATTTCAAAGTGTAAAACTTTATGTTACTGTTAGATTGATAAAAAGTGTGGTAAAAAAATTAACATAGATTTTTACTTAAAATATATAGAGATTACACTTAATGATAAAATTGAATTTTTTTTTCCTTCATGTTAATAAGCAAAAAAAGTTTATCATTTAGTGTATCTAGTGGCTTGTAGAGAATTTTTAAATTAACTTTAAATGAAAAATGTTAAATTAACTTTAAATAAAAAATGTTTGATAACGTTTATTTAAATTTTGAATAAAGTTTATTTCTCTTAAACTTTAAGTAAAAAATGTTAGATGAAATTTTTGAATAAATTTTCAAAACCAAGAAGATTTCTCAATGGCATTTTTCGTTATGAATTTCTGACCAAAAATGTTTGTTTTTACAATAAACATAAAATAATATAGTTGAGTCAAAAGGATATAAAATACATCAATATTATACTTACTTCAATTGAATAATGATAAAAGTTATCCTGAGTGTAAAAGCAAAACTTTCTTTGAATTACTTAAACCGACTACAAAAGCGAACTAACAAAATCTCAAACCGAAATTAAAATGCGTCACCCTCAAATATTTTGAAATAGTCCTCCATTTCTGACACTTAGCTGCGTCATGAGAAGGCCTTTATATTATGTTTATAACTTGTTAAATATTTTTGTATGCACAAATATGTTTATCTTGTCTTTCCTTCAGTGTTAGTATGTCCATTATTAGAGTTGCTAGTTGTGTAACAGTTATCACTGTAAGAAGTGGATTTGGCTACCCATGTTCAAATCCTCAAAAAATGTGATTTATATTTCCCATAGTGATAATATCCCTCCAATGAATCCAACTATTTTCCCTCCATATATGGATAAGTAGTAGGGCAGACTGGGCTCTTTAACCTTGTTATGACCACCGGTCTAAGAAAATGAACACTCTAAATCCAAACCAATTAAACAGCGTGTGATGCTAAATGGAAACAGCCTCGTCCAGGATTTGAACTTTAGGCGCAGAGTCTTTTTCCTACAACAAAAATATTGTTAGATTTAGTCTTCTGCCAATTGTAAAGCTTTTGTAGGCTAGAGAAGCTATCAAAGTAAGATAGGTTTCCCCAGGGAAAAGGGATATGAGTTCATGCCTTGCACAGAACTCATTCTTTATCTTATGCCATGTTGATGGGGCTTAGAATATGCCGACTGCATTGACATAAGAACACCCACCACCAACACCACAAAGGGGTATGCTGGGTATGACACTAAACTGCATCTGATAGTGAGGCTCATTTCTGGAGATCTTGGGAATTTACACAAACACTTTCATTAAGGTCCAATCTAGGTGAAATCTATAGAACTACTTACAGATTATTTGTATTTGATAAGGACTGTTAACAAAGAACAAACCTTTTAAGAAAGTACACAAAGAATGTAAATATAAACGTACAATGAACGTGATTCTCTAGCATTTTAGCATAAAATATCTCTAGATGGGTTGATATGCCGTTAAAAAAAATAAATCATATTCTTTATTTCCAATCTATTGTTTACCAATGTTCGTCACACTGTCTACTGGGGTTGTAGAATACACAGACTGCACCACTGTGGAGGGGTAAAATACCCCCAATGGAGCTACCTGTTAGCCGTGGGTGGCGATCTGTGATGCTTAAGGACGGAATCCTTGTGGCTGAGCTGTCCATGACATGCAACACTCCATTTTGACCCTCAATTAGGCTAGATGGGCAGTCAGAGAGGCCTCTTCCAATCAATTGGCTAGTCATATCAGACACTAGCACCTATATATTTATCCCAACCTTATTGCCTTTATGGCAAAACCCCAACCCTTTTTATAATATATGTACTAGAAAGTGGTGTCCGAGAATCTTAATGTCCTGACTATGACGTTAAACTGCATCTAATGATGAAGTTTCAATTTTGGAGCTCTGGAGAGTGTGGAGTACCCCTTCATCGCCATTACTCCTAGATCCACTCTGACATGGAGTGGTAATACATGTTAAGGTCTCATCTATGGGTTAAATAGAAAAATGTGTTTTAAAAAAATTAGTTAAAAATTGTGAATACACATCAAGAATGAATAAAACAAAATGACTTCAGTATAAAATAACCCAACAGGGGTTGACATGCCATAAAATCCAACCAACCAACCAACCAACCAACCAACCAACCAACCAACCAATGTCTGTAGAATGGTGGTTTGAATATTTATTTACTAATCTTTGCTTAGTAGTGGCACAAGGCCAAAAGTATGGGGCACTCAATGAAAATTAAACTCATTTGCAACAGTTAGGTTCATTAACCATTACATAAAAAATGACGCCCTGTGTTGTAGACAGTTGGAATTAACATGCTGTAAATGCTTGTAAAACATTAATAATGCTTTCTTTTATTTATTTATTTTTCTTATTTTTATATTTATAAAATGGCCGTTACTTTCTGAACAACCTTACACAATAATTCTCAGTGAAAGTAGGTTATATTTTCCGCCTGTGAACAAATACAAACACTTACCGACATTGAATAGCTTGTTACATAATTTGATGCTCTATATATTCAGGTTTTCTGCAGTCAAAGGTTTTCAGTTTAGCTTCATTTTCTTGTATTTATTAAGAGGAAGGGAGGACTGATGTTTGCTTAGTCATATACTCTTACCTGGTGGTTGTCAGTTCAATCCCTGTGACAGCTAGTACAAAAAAGCTATGTAATTATATCCAGTGAAAGAGACTTCCCCCAAATAAAAACAACAAAAAGTATTAGTAATGATTTCTTGATTGATTGATTTTAATGGCATGTCAACTCGTCTAGGGTTACGTTATGCTTACAGGTTAGGGAATCGCATTCATAGTACATTCATATTTACATTTATTTGTGTAGCTGTTTCTAAAGAGATTTTTTTTTTCATACAGTCCTATCAAATACGAATAATTGTTTAACATCTATTTGACCAATTGATGGGACCTTAACAAACACTTCCATTCTAGGTCAGATGCTATTTAGTCTTATCCAGAACACCTATTTTGATTTTTTTTCATACAGTCCTATCAAATACGAATAATTGTTTAACATCTATTTGACCAATTGATGGGACCTTAACAAACACTTCCGTTCTAGGTCAGATGCTATTTAGTCTTATCCAGAACACTATTTTGATTTTTTTTCATACAGTCCTATCAAATACGAATAATTGTTTAACATCTATTTGACCAATTGATGGGACCTTAACAAACACTTCCGTTCTAGGTCAGATGCTATTTAGTCTTATCCAGAACACCTATTTTGATTTTTTTTCATACAGTCCTATCAAATACGAATAATTGTTTAACATCTATTTGACCAATTGATGAGACCTTAACAAACACTTCCGTTCTAGGTCAGATGCTATTTAGTCTTATCCAGAACACCTATTTTTGATTTTTTTTTCATACAGTCCTATCAAATACGAATAATTGTTTAACATCTATTTGACCAATTGATGAGACCTTAACAAACACTTCCGTTCTAGGTCAGATGCTATTTAGTCTTATCCAGAACACCTATTTTGATTTTTTTTCATACAGTCCTATCAAATACGAATAATTGTTTAACATCTATTTGACCAATTGATGAGACCTTAACAAACACTTCCGTTCTAGGTCAGATGCTATTTAGTCTTATCCAGAACACCTATTTTTTTTTTTTCATACAGTCCTATCAAATACGAATAATTGTTTAACATCTATTTGACCAATTGATGAGACCTTAACAAACACTTCCGTTCTAGGTCAGATGCTATTTAGTCTTATCCAGAACACCTATTTTGATTTTTTTTCATACAGTCCTATCAAATACGAATAATTGTTTAACATCTATTTGACCAATTGATGGGACCTTAACAAACACTTCCGTTCTAGGTCAGATGCTATTTAGTCTTATCCAGAACACCTATTTTGATTTTTTTTCATACAGTCCTATCAAATACGAATAATTGTTTAACATCTATTTGACCAATTGATGGGACCTTAACAAACACTTCCGTTCTAGGTCAGATGCTATTTAGTCTTATCCAGACACCTATTTTGATTTTTTTTCATACAGTCCTATCAAATACGAATAATTGTTTAACATCTATTTGACAATTGATGGGACCTTAACAAACACTTCCGTTCTAGGTCAGATGCTATTTAGTCTTATCCAGAACACCTATTTTGATTTTTTTCATACAGTCCTATCAAATACGAATAATTGTTTAACATCTATTTGACCAATTGATGGGACCTTAACAAACACTTCCGTTCTAGGTCAGATGCTATTTAGTCTTATCCAGAACACCTATTTTGATTTTTTTTTCATACAGTCCTATCAAATACGAATAATTGTTTAACATCTATTTGACCAATTGATGGGACCTTAACAAACACTTCCGTTCTAGGTCAGATGCTATTTAGTCTTATCCAGAACACCTATTTTGATTTTTTTTCATACAGTCCTATCAAATACGAATAATTGTTTAACATCTATTTGACCAATTGATGGGACCTTAACAAACACTTCCGTTCTAGGTCAGATGCTATTTAGTCTTATCCAGAACACCTATTTTGATTTTTTTTCATACAGTCCTATCAAATACGAATAATTGTTTAACATCTATTTGACCAATTGATGGGACCTTAACAAACACTTCCGTTCTAGGTCAGATGCTATTTAGTCTTATCCAGAACACCTATTTTGATTTTTTTTCATACAGTCCTATCAAATACGAATAATTGTTTAACATCTATTTGACCAATTGATGGACCTTAACAAACACTTCCGTTCTAGGTCAGATGCTATTTAGTCTTATCCAGAACACCTATTTTGATTTTTTTTCATACAGTCCTATCAAATACGAATAATTGTTTAACATCTATTTGACCAATTGATGGGACCTTAACAAACACTTCCGTTCTAGGTCAGATGCTATTTAGTCTTATCCAGAACACCTATTTTGATTTTTTTCATACAGTCCTATCAAATACGAATAATTGTTTAACATCTATTTGACCAATTGATGGGACCTTAACAAACACTTCCGTTCTAGGTCAGATGCTATTTAGTCTTATCCAGAAAAACCTATTTTGATTTTTTTATCTATCCACAAAAATGTAAATAAGAACATATAATAAAAACAATTCCCTAACCTTTTCACATGAAATAACCCTAGACCCGTTGACATGCCATTAAAATCAATCAATCAATCAATCTTTAAATTTTAATATCTTTGGTCAAACTGTTGGTGGAAAGAAACAAAATACTTCATTTTCATATTTGACCTCATTAACCTCATTGGAGACATATTTTTTAAGAAGCTATTTTCTTCCGTTCTTTAAAGTTTTTTAAAACTAAAAACAAAGTTATGTAAATGACAATGAGGATGAGGATGAAGGTGATAGAAGGCTTTTTATCTACATTTACTATGTTTAACAATTATCTTTGAACCCCCCCCTCATTTACAGTCAGTGAGAAACAAGGCAAAAACAAAAACAAAAAAAACTTAAACAAAAAAATCTAATAAGTCTTTAAACAATAAAAACATACAAAGGAAAAATAACAATTAATACCTGTGTCATAAGGATTTAAACTTGGAAATGTATAAACCCACTCTAGCTATGGGATAGATATTACCACTACTATTCTTCTACAAGGATGACTTTGGCATTAAATAACTCAGGAAAGTTTATATGTTATTAAAGAAAGAAACCAAACCAAATCAAACCTAAAAGATGCCAACCATTTCTCTTTTATCTCTGAAATAATTTTTTTAAAAATCAGTCAGGAATATTTTTATTTAGCAAGTTCCAACATTTGTTGAATTTAGAAAGCTGTCTGAGAATAAGAAAAGAAGTTTCCCAGATAATGAAACATGTCTCAAAAAGGCCTAATCCACTCTCACGTATATACATATGGTTAGGGAAGATAACTTCACTAACGACTCTTTACTAAAAGGATAGTAAAAGAAGCATAAAAAGAGCACGAACATGCAAGGAGAAAAACAAGATGGCTGCATGGACATGCACATGTAAATAGTAAATGTCTTACCCATATCAATCCAACTGTACCATAGTCAGTGACAAATAAAAACAAATATTGTTGAGTTTAAAATACATTTAACTGTTTTGTATTATATTTTGTTGTTCCTAATATTTAAGAAAATTAATAAAAGGAATTTAGACTCTCCTATGAAGTTTAGGGGAATAAAACACAAATTATTATGGAAGCAGAGAGAACATGAGCAGTGATGTTTGAAAGACAAGTTATGACAACTAATATGTTTACTACTAAAAGCATTTATGTACAGGCAGAATGTACAAAATGGTATACATACAACTTATACATGTTACAATTTCAAAATGTGGAGGTTAATGTTTGGTAGACTTCAAATAGTTCAATTCAGATCAGACAAGAACTACTGGTAAGTAGGGAAGATTAGAGATGTTAAGGTTGCAGAAATATTGCCATTTGTGAATATCTGTCCTCTTGGTATTAAAGTTCTGTGTTCCTTATCTGAATGTTAGTAAGGTATATTAGAGGTTCGGTTCTAACTCCTGCGGGCATAAGAAACAGACATTCATCGACCTTCACGGGTGTGCGATTCTACTGCTGCTTGACTTGGCTTGTTGCCTCGTGGGATCACTGACGAGACAGATGCCAAGTGTGGGTGTGAGAATCCGAGAGTTCAGGCTGTCATGAAATTGTTGAATTCTAGCAGCCCCTATATCTTGTTACTTTAGCAAGGTCGGAAGAAGAAAGACAAGGGAGATGTTGGGGACTTGCTTTTATAACTGACCCTAGAGGGCTGCTAATGACCGGTAAAGCCAGGTCACATGTCCCCTAATAAATTTCCAACATATTTTGGGTTATAACACATACATACTCCTGCATATACATACGTGCATAGATACATCTATTTATGCGTGTAGATATTTATACACTGAGGTGTCCAGTACTTGCGATCGTGGTATTCAATTGAGCCATTCATGGTGTAAGGGTTAGCAAAATAGTCTTGCATATCCATGTGTAGTGAATAGCGACTTCAATCCTCACTGGATGCACCATGAAAATCCCCGACGTAAAAAGACCTTCTGTTAATCCGGGCTGGTGGGATGTCAGAAAATATTTTAATTTTAATTTTATAGCGCAAAAGATGCAAAATTCTACGAGTTGGGAACAATCATTGAAGCAGAATGCACTCAAATATCAAGTGAAACTATTTGTGATGTTTGCTATTCCGTCTACACACGTTATCAGCAGTACCTTAAAGAGAATGTTCATCAGTTTGAACACCTGCCCGAACACAGTGATGTTTGATATTCCGTCTAACACGTTATCAGCAGTACCTTAAAGAGAATGTTCATCAGTTTGAACACCTGCCCGAACACAGTGATGTTTGTAATTCCGTCTACACACGTTATCAGCAGTACCTTAAAGAGAATGTTCATCAGTTTGAACACCTGCCCGAACACAGTGATGTTTGCTATTCCGTCTAACACGTTATCAGCAGTACCTTAAAGAGAATGTTCATCAGTTTGAACACCTGCCCGAACACAGTGATGTTTGTAATTCCGTCTACACACGTTATCAGCAGTACCTTAAAGAGAATGTTCATCAGTTTGAACACCTGCCCGAACACAGTGATGTTTGATATTCCGTCTAACACGTTATCAGCAGTACCTTAAAGAGAATGTTCATCAGTTTGAACACCTGCCCGAACACAGTGATGTTTGTAATTCCGTCTACACACGTTATCAGCAGTACCTTAAAGAGAATGTTCATCAGTTTGAACACCTGCCCGAACACAGTGATGTTTGCTATTCCGTCTACACACGTTATCAGCAGTACCTAAAGAGAATTTCATCAGTTTGAACACCTGCCCGAACACAGTGATGTTTGATATTCCGTCTAACACGTTATCAGCAGTACCTTAAAGAGAATGTTCATCAGTTTGAACACCTGCCCGAACACAGTGATGTTTGTAATTCCGTCTACACACGTTATCAGCAGTACCTTAAAGATAATGTTCATCAGTTTTAACACCTGCCCGAACACAGTGATGTTTGATATTCCGTCTAACACGTTATCAGCAGTACCTTAAAGAGAATGTTCATCAGTTTGAATACCTGCCCGAACACAGTGATGTTTGTAATTCCGTCTACACACGTTATCAGCAGTACCTTAAAGAGAATGTTCATCAGTTTTAACACCTGCCCGAACACAGTGATCTTTGATATTCCGTCTAACACGTTATCAGCAGTACCTTAAAGAGAATGTTCATCAGTTTGAACACCTGCCCGAACACAGTGATCTTTGATATTCCGTCTAACACGTTATCAGCAGTACCTTAAAGAGAATGTTCATCAGTTTGGACACCTGCCCGAACACAGTGATGTTTGTAATTCCGTCTACACACGTTATCAGCAGTACCTTAAAGAGAATGTTCATCAGTTTGAACACCTGCCCGAACACAGTGATGTTTGTAATTCCGTCTACACACGTTATCAGCAGTACCTTAAAGAGAATGTTCATCAGTTTGAACACCTGCCCGAACACAGTGATGTTTGATATTCCGTCTAACACGTTATCAGCAGTACCTTAAAGAGAATGTTCATCAGTTTGAACACCTGCCCGAACACAGTGATGTTTGTAATTCCGTCTACACACGTTATCAGCAGTACCTTAAAGAGAATGTTCATCAGTTTGAACACCTGCCCGAACACAGTGATGTTTGATATTCCGTCTAACACGTGCAGTACCTTAAGAGAATGTTCATCAGTTTGAACACCTGCCCGAACACAGTGATGTTTGTAATTCCGTCTACACACGTAATCAACAGTACTTTAAATAGAATGGTCAGTTTGAACACCTGCCCGAAAACAGTGATGTTTGTAATTCCGTCTACACACGTTATCAACAGTACCTTAGAGAATGTTCATCAGTTTGAACACCTGCCCGAACACAGTGATGTTTGCTATTCCGTCTACACACATTATCAGCAGTACCTTAAAGAGAATGGTCATCAGTTTGAACACCTTCGAATATTCTATGCTTGTCTTGTTTGAATTTGATATAAAACTTAAATGCTTCTTAAACATTGCATATATAATGAATCAAAATGTGTATATATTTTTCTTTATGGGGTGGAAATATGTATGTATGTAGAAATATCTCCCTCATTTTAAACTGTCACCTTTGTGGTGCAAGTGAAATTAGGCAACTGGCAATGGTAGTTCCATCGATCAATAGTAGTTACGATCATGGCTTGGATCGCTGCACAGGCAACATTTCAAGAATGATTAAATGACGATTAGATTAGTCCGTACTCCTCAAATCTCCAGAATTGGAGCCTCACCATCAGATGCATTTTAGTGTCATACCCAAGAACCACCTTTGGAGGTGTTAACCTCTTTACAGAGTCTATAGCCAGCATTTTACTTTAAACCCTGTCGACAGGGACGTGCAGGAGAGTAGGGATTATCACCTATGTATAAAAGGCAAGAGTTAAAGATGGTATTAAAATAACATTTTGTTTATTATTTCGATATATCTTTATTATAGACTGAAATAATTACGACGAGTTATTGGTGATTCAACTCGTGGTTTGTATGTCACAGACGTGTAATAAGTAGCTGTGAATTGTTTTCGGTAGAACTAACTATTTTTTAGATGAAGTGGATACGACACATGACAAGGTGAAGCGGAATCTGATTGGTGGAATATATGATTTTGTGCTTAGCTCTGATTGGTCAGTATGCTAGGGTTGTTTCATGTATTTGTTTAACAGCATATCAACTCTTTATGGGTTATTTAATACTGAAATTCAATTCATTTGTAAATGTCTGATTGTAATCATAACTTTTCAATGTCTCGTTACATTTTTTTTTCAAAATTACACTTCAGTTTTTTTAGAATCATTTATTTGCGCACATATGATATCAACTACCTCTATCTAATTTAGATAATTTGCATACAGTTAAATGGTTTCAAGTATTTCTATCCAACATTAATCATTTTATTAAGTAATAATCATGTTTCAGTTATATTGTTTTATGTATTCTTATCCAATAAAAATAATTTTCAAACAGATCTACTTGATCCTAACAGGTACTACTAACACTTCGGTTCTGAGTTGACATGAGAGTAATGACAATAAAGTGATGACTTTAGAAGTCTTACCACCGGATGTAGTTTAGTGTTATACTCTCGATATCTCTTTGGTATTATTCCACTGCAGAGGATGCAGTTGGCATATATACCGTATCACCCAAGAGGTTTCTCATGGACTGTCAGTTGATAAAAAAAAAAGTTTTTGATATACTATGAGATTTTTAAAAACATTTCTTAAGAATACCTTCGCCTGGCACAGGGATACAACTCTAGAGCACTCTAGATCAAACTCAATATCGTAGTAAATGTTTGTTTTTCTTTGGCAATACGGTTAACTTAGTGCAATAGTAGGTTTCAATAACAGGACACCCAGTAAGAATCAAACTCATTACAATGATAACAATATGCTTGACTTGTTCTATAACTGTTACTCCACGGTAAGATGCCCACGATGTTTTTATTTGCAATAATGATGCAACCAGGAAGGTTGTTGTTGTTACTATAATTTTATATCGCTCTACAGACACGGTATTTTGTTTCGTCATGTGAGGATGAGTGCCGGTTTCTAAATGAAGCCCTAGACTGATGAATCGGAAAGGGGGTCGGGTTAGAGGTTTCTGGGAATGTTCTCTTCGCTTTTTCCCACGCTTTTTTTATGCCGGCGAATTCCAGGACACATCAACCTGGGGTGACATTGCTAAAGTTCATATTTTTAATGTCCGAATATTTTATAAATTTGCACTGGAACCGGGGAGGGGGTCGTAAATAAAAGCAAAATTCTACAAAATATCATTAGGATGAGTCAAAAGTTTTGCAATATTTTGATAACAAGAGGCAGTTTGGTAACTCCAGTTGCTTTTGCAAAAGACGTGAAGGTGATGAACCACGCTGGAATGACAGATGCCAAGCTCGCTTGATGTTCTCCGAGTGCTACTCGCCAGATTTCCTTCTATGGTTTAGAGTACAGTCGTATTCACCTTGCCTAGTCGTCGAGATTCTTGCAACTAACTAGTTACTACCCTGTGGTCAACTGTATCTTCATCTTTCGAACAACAAATGATTCTGCTTGCTTCCACAGCATTATAGCCCAGTTCAAACTCGTAAAGCATAAGTTCCCTAATTTGACTACATTGCACATTTATCCCACACGGTGTAAAGTAATGCACAATGAGTCAGTGCACCAACTACTATGATACTACCAACCATAGAGGCACGTAGTGTATTATAGCTGCGCGTGGTGTACTGGTTAGAGTCGTAGGAAATGGACTTGTCGACCCGTTCAAATCCTGGACGAAGCCACAGTTCACATAGCGCTAATACCCTTGGGAAAGGTATGAATCCAACTACTCTCCCTCCAGCTATAGGTAAATAGTAGGGCAGACTGGGCTCTTTAACCTCGGTTAGGAAACCAGTCTAGGAGGAGGAAAACTCTAAATTCAAACCTATTAAATCTCCGCTTGGGGTGGTCATTACTAGAATAGTAGGCTCAGTCCTACTTAGTGATCTATGTCATTTTTTAAAGTGTACACATTAGCACGTACCAAAATATTTTTGACTCACCCTAGAATCTTCTTTTGATATTTATCTTCCTCAAAAGATTTACCAGACCGTGGAGCATCATTTAGCACAAAATCCCCAGTACAAAATTTCACGCCCTATCGACGGGAATTAGAATATGCTATCTGTATTCCTTGCAGAAGGGTAAGACTTTTCAATCAAAGGGTTGCCCTGGGTATGATATTAAACTGCATATGATGTTTAGGCTCCAGTTCTAGAGATTTGGGGAGTGCAGAGTATCCCTTTATTGTCATTACTCCCAGGTTCACTCTGACCTGGAGTGGTGGTTAGGGTTCCGTCTAACTAAATAGATCCGAAGAAATTCACTGATACAGTCGTAGTCGGACGTTTATACTTCAAAATTTCGGGCAATTTCGAAAAACTGTCTACAATTATTACATATTAGGAGCCATTCAAAGGTCCCACAGTATCAATGTGAAATTTTTCCCATTGAACATCTGTCTTAGGCCAAGGTTCGAATTTTATTGGTGGTGATTTTTCTGCTAGCGCACAACCTCTACAGTTTTTTACTAGAAGTTCTATATCACGGTCCATTCCCGGCCAATATACGAAACTTCTCATTAGTGACTTCATTCTACTCATTCCAGAATGTCCAGCATGAAAATCTTTTAAAATCCATTTTTGTAATGAAACGGATATCACCACTCTCAGCGTAGAAATAGAAAAAGTATTATTTTCCGTGGTACTTGTTTTGTGTTTATTTACCTGATTTTTAGTTTTTACAATAAAATCGTCTTTTTTTTAGCTTCAATCATGATTTTATCTAAAGTAACACGTAGTTCGCTAACTGTGTTAAATAAGACGTTTTTAATTTCATTTTACGGTCTTAGCGATGCAATTACATTGTCTTCAAACGGTTTGCTGAACTTGGGAAAAAGTCTAGACAGCCTATCCTAATTTTTTTGATGGTATATATTCCATTTTAAAATCATAATCCAACAATATAGTTCTCCAGCGTTGTAATCGATTCGCTGTATGTTTAGGAATACCTTTTTTTAGAACCGTACATACTTAATAATAGACGGTGGTCTGTTTGTAAAAAAAAGTTCTGCCATGTCCAATCTTATAGAATTTTTTTACGGCAAAAACTATTGCTAATGCCTCTTTTTCAATTTGACTATTTTTTTTTCAGCTTCTAGCAAAGATGTGCGCGCTATAGCCTTCATTTTTCCATCTTTGAATTTATGTAAGATGTAGGGGGTTATGAGATGTATTCAATAATATTAGGAATGACGAATATAAATATGACACAGTTTGGGTAGAAAATACGGAGAAATGATAAAACAAATGCATATTATAAAATAACAAATAAATTTATTCAGAGATAAATTTGCAATAATATGTGAAATGTTCAAAAGGAATAGTGTAGATATGATATGTGTAATGTAAAATGTAAAAGTTCGTATATTAAGTTTGGAAAAGTTCGTTTAGATGTGGACAGAAATGAGAATCAAGTTTGTATATATGACCTGCTGAAACGGATTCCTGATGTAGGTAGAACGAAGTGGTAAGAATAATGATAGTAGTAGTAGTAATTGTGTTGAGGCAGTGGAATCGTTCGTTCGAACACCTGTTTCTTGGTCGTTGTTCTATCTGGCAGCGAGACGAGATCTGTGTGTTTGTTTGTGGTCGTCGGATGTGTCCGGTTTGAACGTGAGATGAAGTCTGGGTGTGTTTGTTGATTTCTCCTCCGTCTTTTATAATTAGAAGATGGGATCGAAAAGTAATTAATTTTTGGCGCAAACGCACGGACGTAGTAGTGAGCAATACTAACCTAGCCAATCGATTCTATAAAGATAACAATGCCAATGCCAGTCTCACTGGCGTAATGTGTTAATGATAAATCTGAAGTTAGTATTTTAATGATTTTTTAAGAGATTTTTCACATTCATCTGACCAATTCCACTTAACATCTTTTTTTAACAAATTATTCAATATATTTCGGTACATAAATACTGTAATAATTTACAAGTTCTAGAAATGCTTGCAAAGTAGACACGTTAGTCGGGGAAGGCATATTTCTTTAATGCAAAACTCCTCTCGTTATCCGGTCTTCGCCCGTTCGCGTCTATAATCTGCCCAAAATATGTTATGCTAGTCATAAAAAAAATCACATTTGGTATCGCTCACTTTGAAACCAAAATCTTTAATTCTTTCACAAACATTTTCTATGTGCTCTGTATGTTCTTTCCTATTTTTAATCCTTATTAAAATGTTTGAAAATTTTTAGAAAGAGAAATAAAAAAGGTTAATTGGAATTACTGCCCTTGGATTAGCACTGTTTGGGTTGTTGGCTGCGGCTTGCTCATAGCAGCAGTAGTAGTAGTAGCAAGTAGCAGCAGCAGTGGTACTACTTTATTTAAACCCGGTTTTGGCGCGAACTCGGCCTCTTTTTTTGGATGGAACCATCTGCAGAGTAGTTCGTCCAAGGACATTTTTCCTCAGCCGAGTTCCAGTTTTTGACCTCTGGAAGAGCCTGCCTTCAGGAAAAGAAGTGCAGTGATTTGAGTGCCAGAGGGACATTTTATTTTAAGGTGTCTCGCATTCAGCTAGTGGTTTGAGTTTATCTCTGGTTGATAATCTCGCTAACCGGCGAAGTCATGAATGGCCCTTTCCAAGAACAAAGAAGAACTTTGACCTGGAAGAATTAGTCCTAAAAGACATTTTACTACTCCCTTTTCGACAGCTCAGCTGTAAAAGACTTTCTATTCTTAAAAGAACTGTTTCTCATCTTCATGAGAATTATTTCTACTTTTAAAGAACTTTCATTAGTAGTTTGAAACTACAAATGTTTTGTGACCTGTACGGTGACAGGTCAGACTTGAAAAAGAACAAAAAGGAATATGTGTTTTTTTTATGTTTTTTCTTATTGTTTTTATTGATTATTATTTTTGTGTGTATGTAAATTTATCATTTTTTGGTACATAGAAGTGTGTAGGACTTTGCAGGTGGACTATCCTTGCAACCTCAATAAATCCTGTTTTAAGATTTACAGCGCCATTTTGTTTTTATTTTCCAGATGTCCTGACTTGCTGATTTTGTTATGTTTTATTTGTTTTGAATTCGGGCCTTACGTAAGGTTATAGTTTTATCTCGAAGAGACGAGTTCGAGGTAAAATTTCAGAAAAATGTCGTCCAAATAGGCTACTGCAAAATCAAGTCCTGCCAGCATAGCATCTATTATCTGCTGAAAAATATAACCCGAAAAAAGGCTGTTAAACTTGTAAATTCCTTTATGGGTTTTGTTGTAAGTAATTTTTTTACAACTTTCGTCCACTTCAATCTGAAGATATGCACCTATAAAATCTATTTCGAGAAGAATTTTCCGCCGTTCAAATTCGCGGTAAAGGATAATTAAGGGGTTTAAACTATCGTTTAACCCCGTGGAGTAATCCGTACAAACTCTAAACGCACTGACAACCCGCTCTTCGGGACGGGGTCCAGTGGCTTAGACCACTAGACCTGTGTTGTTAATTAACGGCGTGATCCAGGGCCATCCCCTCAGGAAACACCTGCCACCTTGATTTAAAGGGGCAGGGCCTGGTTTATTGCCTAGTGCCTGAAGCACACCCCTTGAGGGGTAATGCCGACGGGATCTACGCATTTTTTTGCATCTACCATCCCATGAGCTTCGTTTTGTGGGTGGGCCCACATTAAAAGACCTTGTGTCATACTTGCATAAGTGGGATGCGTGGTAAATACACTAAACGCCATTGACTTCATGTCCTCACTAACCTAATTTAGCGCTTTCGACCATACTCCAGCCATTATCTAAATTGGGGGTGAGGTGTGAATACAGGGGATATATTTTGCCGTGCTTAAATTTAAAAAAAGGGATTTCGAGTGCGCAACTCTCTCTCTCTGTCTCTGTCTGTCTGTGTGTCTCTCTGTCTGTCTGTCTGTCTGTCTCTGTCTCTGTCTCTCTCTGTCTCTCTGTCTCTCTCTCTCTCTCTCTCTCTCTCTCTCTCTCTCTCTCTATCTATCTATATATATATATATTCATATCTATCTCTGTTCATATCTATCTATCGATCGATCTCAGACCTAATGAAATATACGTTCGTCTACAAAGAGACATCCCATGTAATTTTTAGCAAGTTAGTCTCTCAGATTCGTCACTACTGAATCAATCCTCGCTGGATGCCTCATAATTTGCGACTTTGTGTCACATCCTACCCGAAGCGAACGGGTTGGCTAAATACCTACACGCTCATCAACAAATATTTTTATGTACATGTGTGTGCATTACATGTACATACATAATTAGTAAACTATTTTTATGACATCTTTAAGTTTGATCCATGACGAAGGTGCGGAGATATATGTAGTTTCTTCGAGTTTGCGAACTGAATTTGGCTCATTGTTGGTTCGACTCTATTTGATAAAAGCTTGCAAGACCCCACACGACGACAAATCATGGTCTATGAATAAATATAAGGAGGTACTAATCTATTGATGAATAGGAGAATATGTGAAATTGTAGCCGAGTCTCTTTATCAATTGTGTTTATTTATCTGTGTCTCTGCGCTTGGCTGGTGTTGAACATGATTATGTTGGCCTCTGACGTCAGCGAGTTCAAGTCCAGATGAAAGCTGGGATTTCGAATGCCGATTTACCGAGGTAGAGCAGGCATTGTATATATGGAAGACTGGCGCAACATAATCTTCCTGAAATTGGAACAGTTAGTAAATTAATGTACTTGTAAAACTTGCAATGCATACATACATACATAAAACAGAGAGAGAGAGAGAGAGAGAGAGAGAGAGAGAGAGAGAGAGAGAGAGAGAGAGAGAGAGAGAGAGAGATCAATGAACAGACTAAGATAGAAAGAAACACACACACACACACACACACACACACATATATATATATATATATATATATATATATATATATATATAGAGAGAGAGAGAGAGAGATGGATAGATAGATAGATATATATATTTACCAATCCCTTCGCACGAGTAGGATGTGACACAAGGTCATTTTTAAGCGGAGTTTAACAGGTTTTGAATTCAGAGTTTTCCATCTTCTAGACTGGTTGCCTAACCAAGGTTAAAGAACCCAGTCTGCCTTACTGTTTATCCATAGCTGGAGGAAGAGTAGGATTCATACCTTTCCCAAGGGTATTAGCGCTAAGTGAAAATGCAATTACCACGTCGAGGATTTGAACTCGGGTTGACGAGTCCATTTACATGACTCTAACCATTACACCACACGCTTAGATAGATAGATATAAACCCCTACAAACTAGGATAGATAGATAAATAAATGCGCACACACTTGTTTTATTTTGTTTTATAATATTTACATAATTTATGCTTGGCATAATATATCACCTGTATGTCCCCCTGATCTAAAAAAAAAAATCCACGTATTTCTAAAAACCTGAAATATCTACATGGTATACACGGTTGTATGGTTTCATGTATTCCTATTTGATACTAATAATTATCAAATAAATATTTTTTCGGTTTTGTACCCCTTACACGTACTGCTTGTTCATGGAATAATGTATGCATATTTTTTTCGGTTGGGATAAGTTTGTGTGTTTTTTTCAATACTACTTGTATGTATATTATATATATATATATTAAATGTTTCTGCACGTGCAAATGAGCTTATCTTGTCTTTCATTCCGTTTATTCTGTGTTAGTATATCACAGATATACTTATACTAATATAGGTCGTTGGTGAGTGGGAAATCGACTGAATATCTTCCATTTTACAATAATTCTTGCTCACCCAAAACAAATTTTAGATTTAATTAATCAGTCCAATTCCTTGGGGTGACCCATCCTTTAACAGCACCGGCCTCCTCGTCTTAACGGGGTAAGGGTCAGGATAATTGTCTACTGATTTGAACAATGGAATTGTTTTTCCCTTCCCTACCATTGAAAAGTCAAGTCAACATGGCTATGACCATTTTACTGTTCATCATCATTAAGTAAACTTTTTTCTGTTTTGTACTACATCCACATAGTGCTCGTTTATAGAAAAATATGTGCATATTTCTAGCTGTTGGGATACTTTTTGTATTCTTTTCAATGTTACTTGTATATATATTAAGTATATATTAAATGAACTTATCTTGTTCTTGCTTCCGTTTATTCAGTGTTAGTATATCACGGATATATTAATGTTAATATTGGTTCTTGGTGAGTGGGAACTTGCCTAAATATCTTCACCGAGCAACTCAATAATGTTATTGCTTGTTACTTTTTGACAGTTCATGTAAACGTTCCACATTTGCCAATCATCATGAATTTCAATCGCTTTTCTATGTCTTCTCTTGAAGCTGATTGCAGTATCTCACAAATGCCAATGTCAAATTCCTGACAGAACCTTTGTTGTTAGCTGGGGGCCATTTTATCAACTTTTGGAGTTCTATGTCTGTGACAAGGGAAATTATTGCTGGGAAGTATTGAGGCTTGTGGAGTGATTGTTAACTCCACACCTCCACCGTTATATATATATATATATATATATATATATATATATATATATATATATATATATATATATGTGTGTGTGTGTGGTGTGTGTATGTGTGTGTGTGAAGAAAATGAAAACAATTCACAAAATAAAGAAGCTAAAACACCGTTTCTTTTCACGTACATGATTTATTTCATATTATTTGGGAAAAAAAGTCCTCCTGGTATTTACCGTTCAATTCCTTAGTGTTATGGGTTAGTCTAATTCAAGTACAAGCGCCTGACCAAATCAACGTTTAACTAAATTGGGGTGTTTGTAAGCTACGTCCGTATCTCCGGGTTCTGAGAGCTGTTGAGAAAATGTTGCTTCCTTGAGTGAGGCTGTCGGTAAAAAGAAAGAAAAAAAACAAAATTAAAGCATTTGATCGGAAATTTGGAAACAAAATTGTATAATGGGGAAAATGTAAATATATATTATTTATTTTTATTTTCATAATTTTACTTATTTTATTCTTTTTATTTTATTCATTTATTGATTGATTGATTTTAACGGTATGTCAATCCGTCTAGGGTTATTGTAATTTTAGGGCTTAGGGAATCGTGTTTATTGTATGTCCCCATTTATATTTTTATGTCGTTAATTCTTTAGAGGGCTTTTTTGTACTCGACCCTATTGAATACGAATAATGTTTAAACATCTATTTGGTCTATAGATGAGACCCTAACAGGTATTACCACTTAGAGTTACAGTGGACGTGGGAGTAATGGCAATAAAGGAGTACTCAACACTTCCCAGATCTCCATAACTGTAGTCTCAACATTAGATGCAGTTTAGTGCCATACATAAGACACTCTTGTGTGTGTGTGTGTGTGTGTGTGTGTGTGTGTGTGTAGTGGGGGTCTTACCCTCTGCAGAGGATACAGTCAGCGTATTCTAAGCCCTGTCGGAAGGGCGTTTTATTTAAAAAAATGTTATATGCTTTAAATTCTATTTCGCATTTTCTTATTCTTTAACATTTTTATTATACCACCACATATTTACGGGGCATACTATAGTTTATTAAGTAAGAAAAGCTAAGGTCAAGAGTGGCGAAGTAGCGGTAATGTCAGTGGTCACAATAAGAAAAATCGAAAACCTATCTATATATATTGAGTTCAAATGCTTTTGGCGCTAAAAATATAACCGTTCTAGCTGTTTGGTTAGAATAATAAAAGTGAATGTTTAAAATGTTTGTGTCACCTGATTTTATGTCTTTTAGTCTGGATAGATAGACATTTTTAAATACACACGGAGTAGAATGCATGGAAATCGGTGACCTAATTGGTAGAATCCCCCACCTGTTTCATGGACGCACACGTCTGTTTCCATGTGTGTACACAAGGGTATATGAAAGATATTTTATTGATATTTTTTTTTCCAATTATTTTGTATTGTCTCCCATTTCAAAGTAAAAAAAAAAAATAATCGACTGAAAGAGTTGAAAAAAGAAAACAAAACGTAACTATAATAACATTCACAAAAGCATAACTACCAACAATTTTACACTCAATGACATGATGAGGTGAGGTGGTGTATCGAGGTGTGCTGATGTGTGTATTTACCCAACCCCTTCACCACGAACAACATGTGACACAAGGTCAAGTTTTAAGCGGAGTAAAGCTGGGCTGGATTCAGAGTTTTACTTCACTTAGACTGGTGACCTAATCAAAGCTAACAAACCCAATTTGACCTACTATTCATAGATTGTGAGGGGAATATATGGATTCACGCCTTCACCAAATGCATTAGCACAAAGTGAAACGCAAACAGCCTCATTCAGGATTTGAACTTGGGTCACTGATTCCAGTTTGTACGACGATAACCGTTACGATAAGTATCTGTAGTACCCATCTTACAATGAGTGCCATTGACTTGCGATTATTTTTTAAATTTAACTATGGACAATTTATCAGAGTTGGAGTATAATTGTTTTTATTAATTGTATTGACTCTAAGAATGTCATGTGACCAGTTATGAAGATCAAGTGGCAGCAAGATTATACATATTATGATAGATAGCATGGACGTACTGTCTGGTAGACAAGATAGATAGTCCCTACTCTAGGGGTCTCAAACTGAAGGAATCAAAAGGGTCATTACGCCCCGGAGGAAAAGTACAGCGACTCAAAAGTGAGATGAGGGGAGGGGGCACGATTTACACCATTTATCCTAATCTACAGTTCAGCTATTTTTTTTCTTTATCAAAATGAATATGCAAATGATATTGGAATATGTGAATCAGTATAAAATGAACGGGTATAAATTTTCCGTTAGTCCGTTTTCACTTTTGATAAATTACGTTTTTTCCGTTTTATTATATTTCATGGGTAAATTTCAATAAATTGTAGTATAAATATTATTAAAACTGTAAACAAAAGAATACTAAAAACATTTACGTGCACTATGGGGTAACCAAAATCGGGTCACGTGATCAGTTTAGACCATATTGAATAAATATTTTTGAACTTTGTTTTTTTTTTTAAATCTCGCCAAAAAAAGTAACGATCATACAGAGTTGTTACAAAGAAAAACAGTTAATTCAAAAATCAAATTATCCGATTGGGAAAAATTACTCACCGTTAATAAAAAAAAAAAATAGTCTGCAACACAGTGATTTTTTCTGTAGAAACATGATTGAAAATTTACATATAATCTCTCTTTGACAATTATACATTTAAATGTATGGGTGGCTGTATTCGACATAATTGTTTTCTTGTGCATATTCAATAATAACCGATTATTGGTTTTCAACGAATTTTGAAAGATTTTTTTTGTGGTAGAAACTAGCAGTATTACAAATGTTGTCAGTTCTGCTCTTTCGTATATTATAGGAATCAAACATTACTATTCAACAATAAAAAAAAAACTCTTAAATACTCTTAAAAATATTAATATATCGTGGACGGACAAATTTTTATTTCACCTGAATTCTAAAGTTCAGTGTTATATTATATTTAGTGAAAAATTCGATTTGAACACACAAAAAAAAAATTTTTTAAGCATTAAAAAAAACCAACAAACAAACAAATTATTTAAATTATTTAAGCACACAAAAGATTCAAAATCTCTTAAAAATCAATTTCTTAAAATTTTTTTTTTCTTGACAATTTAATAGACTATAGTACATATCAATTAAAAAAGCAAAAATAAAAGTTTTCAAATAATAATATTATAACATTTTTTGCACTTTTTATTTCAGAATTCATGATTTTTTCTACGAAAACTACTGCCTTGAATATTATACACTTTTTTATATAGTTATTCAGACTCTTATCTTTATAGAAAAAAGTAAAAATCGCTTTTGAACGGTTCATTTTTTTAATATCTCATAAAATAAAATAGGGGGGGGGGTAGACCTCGTAAAAAAATATTTCCCCTAATATATTTTAGGAAAAAACAAACTATTTCTGACATATTTACATCCAAAGGTAAATAGTTATGGAAATTTTCGTGAAAATTAATTGAGTTTTCATAGAATTTTAAAAAAATCCTCTTGTCGTAACTTCTTTTTGGCTACGTTAAATTTCAGTTGATTTAACGGTGCAAAAATGAAAACATTGTTTTTCAATCATAATTTTCATTATTTCCGTAAGCTGAAATTTAAAAAAAATCATCAGGAGTTTTTTAATGTTTCTTCTTTCGAATGGAAAAAAAATTTCAAGATAATATTAATTTTTATGCAAGTTTCATTATGTTAAATATAGGGGGGGGGGATAAATTTCACAGGGAAAATTGGTGGTACCTAACATACACTGTACATATACAGAAATTAATACTCAAACAAAAACATATTCGTAAATTATTGCTTAATTACCAAAAATATATAATACATATAAAAACAATATCTGTTGAACTCATTCTCTTCTTATTCGTTTAAATGCTTGTTTGATTTTATTAATAATTCATTTCAGCATTAACCCTTTTATTACAATACTCAAAAGACTCTTTTGCTACAATATTATTAAGCTACATTTTGTTACAGTAACTCGTTAGGCTTAAATTTCTAATACTTGTTATTCTCGTTACAAAAATTAATTCACGTCACATTTATAGAGTGGTGTGGTAGGAGGCGAGTGATTTCCCTCACTAGCTAAAGTATTGGACATTTTATCTTTTAGAATAAATAAAAAACATTTGTGGCATATTGCATACCTTTTTTTTCCTTTTGGTCTCTCAATGTCTCGTTTCGTGTTTTGCTGTGAAAACGAAGGAGGGGCTGTGAGACGAACCCTAAGCTGCTTGAATACAGACATTGACCGGTTAAAAAAAAAACCTTAATTGAGAAAAGGTGGCTAATTGCTGTTGCAACCCTACAGAATTCCCAGAAAGGCCGAGACGGTGGTTTCTTCATTTTCCTTTGGCGGGAAACGTCGCGGTTCTTTTCTCTCACATTCTTCTCACCACGGAAGAAACTTTGTTGGAGTGTCCATCCCTTTGAGGAAAAACGGACAGCAAAAGAAAGGTACTAGCGCAGAGGGGCCAGCCATAATCTTCGGCCAGGAGCCTCATTCTTTGACGAAAAAGGACGAGAAATTTTTGAGAGAACTGAAGTTCTGTGGAACTGTTTGTCTCTCCTGCGCGAGAGAAACTCATTTCTTAAAAGGGTTCTTTTATTATTTAATACCCTTTCTGTTCCTGTAAGTGTAACCCCTTTTTTATACACTTTTATCCTATTTTTGTATTTTGTATTGTGTTACTCGACCCCTAAATTTTTATTTAGTCGTGCATGGGAAATTTATGCAAGTTTGTTTAATTTAAATTGTTTATATTTCATTTTGCCTCCTTTAGTGGAGAAATTTGTAAAATAAAATTCTATTTCATTATCAAATAAGACCATTATTCATTCTTTTTTCCCTATCCTTTTTTTATTGACGACGTCATTTGTTCAACGTTCGCTATTTTTCCGAAAGAGAAAAAATATTCGCGACAAAAGGTAACTATCCGTGAATAAGATGCACTCATGTAGTAACACTCACTTTTAATTTTGGACGGCGAAATTATGAAAAAAAAAAATGATATCGTGTATAATATGCACTAACGTTTTAGAATTAGCAGCCTCTAAATTTAACATTTGTTAAATTTTTTATCCGATTCGTATCGACTAAAAATATGAATTTAGATAGTTTACATTATGTTTTAAAACTCAAAATTTACTCAGTATTTAGAGTTAATACTCGGACATGTTAACATAAAATATCATATAACCCTTTTGTATCGCGTATATAAATGACGAGATAAAGTGGATGCGTTCTTAAGTGGTTCTGTTTCGTCGATGGCCATCTTCCTTTGGGGTGATTGCTTCCTCTCTTCGATACAGCTTCTGTTCTGTTGGGCTGCGGTTGTCTCTGCTCATTTCTTTGTTTTTGATAATGAAGAAAGACTTTGTTTAGTTTTCAAAGACGTCTTTATTAAAACCGAAGTCTAAAAGGGTTTTAACCACGCCGTGAGAAGATGGCATACTTGAGAACAGATGACCCTCGTGTCTAGTACCACAATCTCCTTCTCACGCTTGTCTTCAGCCAATGAGAAATCAGCGGCTAGGTCAGCGAAAGGTGAACTGCTGTCAACAACTTTTACAATGGTTAATGGTAAATTTCCAGTTACCATATCGTTTTTTAAATTTTATTATATTTACTGTTTATAAAAATTAACAAGAAAAATGGGGTAGGTAAGCAGAAGAGAAAATGTGGATTATGACATTAAGGAACAAGAGATACAACGGCATGAAATGCAACAGTTTTAATTCATATATATGCACATTTAAATGGGTACACAAGGAGAAGAAAGTTCTTAGTTTAGTTCGGACAAGCAACCCAAGGTTTAGTAACAATTCATTTAAAGATAGCGGCATCTGTGTTCGTGAGGTATTGCCGAATGTTATCATTTTAGTTCTCAGCTCCGTATGGTCTTAGCCAAGTCATTAGTTTAATTGAGTTTGGGTTTTTGGTTACACACCGTTCTAGGTAGGCCGTAATTAATTGGTTGTGTGTTTGTTTAAGGTTGCAAAAAGTTTATTTCTGCTAGCAGCTTATCGACTGCATTGGTATCAAAGGGTGAAGTTTGTCCGAGGTTGCATTTATCTCGTCGGCTCCCTTAGTTGTTGTCCTGGAGATTAAAGGTAATTGCTATCAGCCTTCATGGGTCAAAAGATAGCAATCTCTCAAAGAAGCGGGGAATGGATGAAGTCCGTTGTGGGTTTTTCTATGCGTAAGCCAAGTTCGTAGGGAGAGAGAGAGAGAGAGAGCAAAGTCCTTACCGGGTTGATGTATGGTGGACCGGAGCCAGCAGTCAGCCCAAAGAACAGGTACAACTAAAAGAGGAAGCGGACCGAACCCAGCAGGGAACCCTCAGAAGGGTTACAACTAAAAGAGAATGAATCGCTAATGACATGGCTTTTTATAAGGATCACCACGTGACTACTAGTGTTAGAGAGTGCTGCTACTGTGTCGGTTGTTGAGTTTTTGATATAAGGCATCAGGTAATGGTCGACACAAATCACTGGCACTGCTGCTGCTGCTTCTGCTCACAATCTGAGATTATTTCATTGGGATTCTTGGACGACGGACTTACAAGGAATACGTTAACCGGATTCTTATTGGCTTGCTTACTTATTCATTACATCTGGAACCTAGGATGCGAAGATACTTAACACTCGACCCCTGTCCTCTAGGGGGCACAAGTGCCGGTGAAGACCGAAAATAATAATATAATAAAATTTCAATAAGTTATAATTCGTAGGCAATCCACGAATTATGTAACAAAAACTGCAAAAACGTTAAGAATGCAAGAAGAAAAGAATAAACAAAAACACATTCCAGTGATTTGTAGATATTTCTCTGTAACGACCTAAAACACATGAGATAACCTGAACTGTTGATATAATTTACTTTTGACCATGCCGTACCGAATATGTGGAAAAGGGGGAATTATTTAGTTCTTGTGTATAAAATACACCCCTAACATTTAGGCTGATAAATAAAAAAAATAAAAAAATAGTGCGTCTTATGCACAAATAATTACGGTATTGAGGCAGTTCACGCCTTTTCGTCAGGTAAAAAAGTTAAAGGTTTCTCTCATTGAAAAATAAGTAAAAGGAATTTGATTGCGTCTAAATTTCAGAGCAGATCAAGAAGGTAATTAGGGATGAAAATTACCAATTAGATTGCTAATGAACTCCAAGACTAAAACGCCCAAATTACGACAACGAAAACGAATTGTCCCTTTCCTATTTTCTCACTGGCGAGAACTCCTATACTGAATGGTAGAACCGTTTCAGTGACACTGGCCTTCTATAAGAAAGTCGACGGTTCACCGGGAAACACCGGCAAAAAGTGTGCGTTTTAAAGACAGTACGAAGGAGTGGGTCGTTGAGGCGAGACTTTGAAGTGACGCTCTACAAAAAGAGGGAGAAGTGTCTCCTTTTTATCGTGTATTAGTGAAAACGGTTGGGGTTGGTTCGGTCTTTTTGTTTCTTTTATCACGTTTTCTTTTGATCTCTTTACATATGTGTCTATGTGGTTTCTGTGTTTGTCAATTTCCAAATGCCAGCAACTTTTTGGACTGTCGGACAGGGTTTACCCTTTGTTGAATAATGACAGAGAGGTCCCTTTCTCCTTCCTGTTCTTTTTCTGGTCTCATGTTATTCTTATTGTTGTTGCTCGTCGTTGCCCTTAATTTTGATGCCCGGTTTTTTAGTTATAAAATTCGTCAACATCTGACTTGGAGAGTCAGTTGGCAATGTAATTTTAAAAAGCAGCTTAGCGGCATTAACCGGTTCGTAACAATGTTTATGTGTCTATAATTTATCCATTTTGTCCAATAAAGGAAGATGGGGAAGATCATGACCGGCTACGTCCTTAAGGAACTTAGCACTTCCATATATATATTTGTAGCTATGTTCAAAAAGGGACATAACTCTTATTTTGTTTACACCGACTTATCTCCCTTAGCATGTTTTTTTTCTTAGCCTCTGAACAATTTTTTATGGTTGCTCGAAATCGCTATTTTTTTACTATCTCGTATGTTTTCACATCCGGGTATTTCGAAGTAAAAGATAAACATGGGATTTTCTATCCAATATCTTAAAAAATATTAATTCTTGGAAGTGTAGCCAAAAGTCTTTTCTCTGTTGCGATTGACATATTTATTTAGACTGGGAGAGAATTCGGCCCGTTTTGTCACCCATAATTGGAATTGACGATTTTAATTTTTTTTTTTAAATCACGGAAAATATGCAGCGTATTATCGCATATTTTTTTAACTGAGATTTTTTCAAAGATAATTCAGGGCTATTTTTTGTTAAATTTTCAAGTTAGTCACGGATATTGACAGACATGTAAATTCACCATTAAATTTTTAAGGTAGTAAAAAACTCAATTTAACTTAGATAAAATAATTTTTTTTTTAATCAATTTAAAGAAAAATATATTTTTTAAACTACGAAAAAAAAAAGTATGCTACATTATTTATTTTTTGAGTTTTAAGCAAATAACTTTTAAATCTTAAAATAACTTTTTTAGGGTATTGAATTTATATATTTTTCCTGTTTTTCTTTTTCTATATATTTTTCAGGATATGATCTTTCAAGAAATGTAAAAAGTAGGGACTGGGAATTTTTTCCCTTCAAATGGTCAATTTTAAACATCTAGGAGGTTCCAGGTTCGATACCAGCTCTCACCAATTCAGCGTATGAGTAGCACAGGGATCTGTGCGGTAAAGATAAAGCCGCTGGTAGGTGTTGCACCCCAAAATCTCCTTGGTCTATCGCTAGTGAAAAAGAGATAGACTCCCTCGCTGTCTGGCTGATACCAACTTAATACACCCACTCACCAATAAAACAAATTAAAAAAACAAAACAAAACACTTCGGAACAGAACCTAAGTTATTAAGAAATGTAACATCAAATAGATGTTGACCCGACAGTAGCTCTAAACGAAATGAACAAAACATGTGTTCTGCACATAGGTTCCCCGCAAGCTTCCGGGTGAAAAAACAAATTTATAAACATATCCCCTGTTTAATTTTTTTCAACCAATCATAACCCCTCAAAAAAACATTTCAAAGCGATTCTCGAGCCTACTCATAGTTATAAATGCGCTGACTAAAAATCGGATAGTCAGTTGACTACCGGTGTTGGTACACAGCGTAACTTCTTTGGGCAAGGTCAAGGAACTACTGAACTTCCAATCAACGCCACATCCCGCGTCACACAGAACCAAGTCGTCGGCCAAGAACAGACTTTCAACCCCACACCCAAACCAGTCGACGAAAAAACAGATTTTCAACCCCACACCTGCTCTCAACATTTTCAGCTTTTGTTTATTTTTTGAATAAATGAAATTAATCTAATTTTTCTTGTCCATTTTTTCTTTTGCTACCATACGCTTGTTTTGATATTTCAATAGTAATGATGAAGAGTGTATCGAACCTAAGTATTTTGATGAAAAGCAACAATAATACGATTGAGTCAAACTAGTAATAAAATAATTTATTCAATAATTTTATCCTTATCAGGACTGAGGTCAAGTGAGTGCAATAGATTTGTCGCATGAAATATCTGATATGTATGTAAGTATGTAGTTTTGTGCGCATGTGTATCTGTGTGTATATATGTATGTGTTTAATTAACATTGTTGATAAAGAAATAAAGTAACATAGCAGATATCTCAAACAAAATAAAATCATTTAGATGTTTGTTTTAGAAAAGTAAGCGTATTGACACATATAATCCGAATCAAAGGATTTCCCCGTGTGAAATATTGCATTTTAATAAAAGACAAAAACAAAACAAAAAAAAAAAAAAAAAACAAAAAACAAAAAAACCAAAACAAAAAAAAACAAAACCAAACCAAAACAAAACAAAAACAAAAAAAAAAACAAAAAAAAAAATCAACACGTTTTTTTTCTATTTTGAAGACTTTAGGTTGGACATTATCGTAAAACATTTGTATTATTAATAAGATGCGTGTATAAAACGCGCTATTTTCCCAGGTTTTACAGCACAAAATTTAAGGATGCGTATTATACACAAGGACTATATAATTAACTTTTTCTCCATATCCGGAAGGGGATAACCGAAAGTAAATTATATCTATTGTCCAAACTAATGTGTTTTACGCTATTACAAAGAAATATCAACTGGATGTCTTTTTTTAATAATATTGTTTCTCTAAATGTGAGATTATTTTTAGCTACAAGCTTGTTGTATTTTGTGTGAACATATCCATGTGTTTTCTCTAAATGCTGTGTAGATTTTTAGTTTCAATACATAATGTAAACTATATAAATTGTTATTTTTAGTCAGTACGAACTGATAAAAAGTTGAACAAATGCTAAATTTAGGTTAAATGTAGCTGCTACAAATTCTAAAAGTCAGTACGTATTATACACGAGAATTATTTTCTCGAATTTCGTCCTTTTTTCCTCAAGGGAGGGAACGAAAGGAAAGCATATCAGGGACCAAGGGAGTTTCTATTATCTTAAAGGAAAGAAAATGGGATCCGAGGAAGGCGCTGATACTTTGAAGAAAGAACGAGAAAAAAGAAGAAAAGCCAAGTCAACAACCATGAAACACGGAAAGGCGGGCGGTCCAGAATTTAATTCTTACCGCGGAATGAACTTATCTATGCTTCAAGCCACCACAACGAATTGGGAATCTGACGAGAAAAGTAAAATCATCCATATTTCACCACTAACGGACCCCTGTCGCGAAGAGAAGTTATCTAAACTTCAATTCAGCACGCCGGGTAGAATTATTGAATTCTATCGCGAATTTAAGAGCCACCGGACCGCAATTCAAGCCCCCTAAATCATGAACGGCCAGTCTAATCCGTATTCAACCTATCGGGAAGAATTAATGAATTCTTCGACAAACCTTTAAGTTTCTAACCCAGTAAGTAAAGCAACCCCAAGGTAAAAACAGCCAATCTAGTATGCAATCACTCATAAAGAAAAAGTTAAGTAATATTTAGATAATATCATTTGCTCCATTTTATTGTCTTTAGCTATGAAACAAATTTTTGTAATACATTTAACACGCACGTTCTCATAGAAATACATTTTATTTTCCATATTGTTCGGCGACTAAAACTATAGTTAAATTTATAGCTATGTATTTTTTCTTCTTTCACTGGTCTTTTATCGTGTATCGTTGTGTATATTGTGTTTTCTCATTTGACCTTGCAACTCACCATTAGAATATTTCGGATGGAAAAATTAGCCAAAACTCGGATTTTAATTTTTCTATTGCTTATATCCGCCCGAGAATGGAACATCAGGGATTCTTATTGCCAGAATTCCCCCATTGAAAAGTTATTTCACGTCCCGGTCGTAACATGCCCAATAAGAGAACTAGATAATTAATGAAATAAAATGGTTTCACTCTAAAAAAGAAGGGAAAAAAGCAACAACCAGTCGATACTCCGCATAAACTATTGCTGATGCAGACTACACAGATGATCTAGCGCTTCTTGCAAATACACCTTCTTAAATCGAATAACTGCTGCACAGGCTAGAGCAGGCAGCAGGAGGCATTGGTAAACTCAGATAAAACAGTTCATGTGTTTTAATCAAAATGGTGCCATCTCCTCTGAAATTAGTAGACTAGTTCATGTACCTCGGTAGCAATATCTCGTCTACAGAAAGGGTTGTCAACATACGCACAAATAAAGCATGGACTGCTATCGACAGGTTAACGACCGTATGAAAATCCGATCTTTCGGATAAAATAAAACGGGGATTCTTCTAAGCTCATGTATGGTTGCACAACTTGGACTTTAACAAAACGTTTAGAAAAAATAGCTAGATGGGAACTGCACAATGATGCTGCGTGCTGTCTTGAAGAAATCCTGGAAGCAGTACCTTATAAAATAGTTGCAAACCATCAGAGTTAGATGAGAGAAACATGCTGGGTACTGCTAATAAAGTAAGGACGAGCCTATAAGCGACGTTCTTCTATGGACTCCTACATTTGGACGCACCAGCAAAGACTTATTTTCGTTAGCTCTGTGCGGACACTGGGTGGCGTCTAGATGAATTGGCACAAGGAATAAAAGGAATTGTTGCCTCAAACGTCCTAATATTGAATATGTTTGTCAAAATCCTATTCTGGTTATTTAGAGAGAACTTTCTCTTTTATTTGTTTTTCTTTTCTTTTTTCTCTCCTCCTCTTTCCCCTTTTCTTTCTTTCTTTAATTCTTTCTTTCTCATTGTCTTTTTTATTCCCCCTCCCCTTCTCAATCTCTCTGCGATTTTTAATAACTTTACTTCACTTTCTTTTCCTTTACCTCTCCCCTTCTTTCTCTGTCATTCGTTGACTGGTCAAAGGTATTTAATTGACTTCGGCAATTTCCGGAACCGTCTGTCTAAAACCCGATATTCAAATGAATTCAGCCGTATAGAGCGTTTTAAAGCTTCCCTTCATTTGATTGGTCGAAGCTGCGCACACTCTTTGCTTTGCTGTATCCGTTTTTGTTACGACTGATGTTTTGTTCAGTAAACTTGGCTCGAGTGGTTTTGCGGGTTTTGTGTTTAGGTCTCTTGACGGTCCAGTTCCGTAGTGTATATTTTCACCTGTTGGCTTCGAGAAGACCAGTCAGCCATTAAAAATACAGGTGCGTTGTTGTTAGAGAGAGAGAGAGAGAGAGAGAGAGAGAGAGAGAGAGAGAGAGAGAGAGAGAGAGAGAGAGAGAGAGAGAGAGAGAATTAAGGATAATCTCGTGAAGTTCAAAGAGGTAATTTACTAAGATTGATTTTGTTTGGCACAATGCCACAATTATGGGTCACCCAATGAGAATCGAACTTACTAATGGTCTGCTTGCTGAGTTCTATAACCATTACACCACATAAAATGTCCTGTCATTTATCAAGTTTAGTTTTGTTTGAGACAAGAAAAGAAGAATAGGACACCCGGTGAGAATCGAATTAACAATAATATGATAATCGAGTATGATAACCATTACACCATAAGAGGCGTTCAGATAATGACACATTTTGAATTTGGTACTGATCTCAGAGACTGGTATCATAATCTTCGTTTTTGTCATTTTGCTAATACGAATAGCTGTGTAGTGTTATTAAATAATTATCTCCCTTAGAGAATGGGTGTGTCCGTTGGGTGCCACATGGGGTGACATATAACAGTCAAAAACCCATTCTCGATCTCTTTTGCTTTCTGAACAAGTGAAGCGTATCTCGGATTCTGCCAGGGAACAGTAAAGCCATGTTGCTAGCCATGTTAACAATAAAATTGACCCATGAATGTTTCTAAGTGTTTTTAACTAATTTTGTGGCGTTGGTTTAAAAAATGTAATCCATTTTTATCCATCTCATATAATTTTGGTGCGACAGAAATATTGTATATCTGCTAAAATCAGATCTGTGATGAAATTATGTTCTGGAGATTCCCATGCCATTGTATCTCACGGATTGAAATGTAATGTCATTGTTTGAATTTCACAATGAAAACAAAGGGACTATTTTTTTGAATTTTTTTTAGATGTGGTAATAAATACAGTACGAGGTTTATTAGAATTCGAAAATTTGTTTAAGAATTCTTTGATTCTAACGAAACGCTTGGAGAAAAGGCTTGATGGGGAGTGTATAAGGATACTGTGCGCTATCTTGAGCAAATCATGGAAACAGCACCCCACAAAAGAGCAACTGTATGGCCACTTTCCTCCTATCACACAAACCACCCAGGTAAAAAAACATGATATGTTGGATACTGCTGGAGAAGCAAGGACAAGCTCATAAGTGACGTTCTCCTATGGGTACCTGCAAAAACCTATAACGGTCAGTTCTGCGTGGATACTCGATGAACTGTGCAGATGAACTTCCAGGAATGATGACTGATAGGAACGGGTGGCGAGGAAGAATCATGGAGATCCGTGCTGTCAGCACGACTTGGTGGTGACGACGATGATGATGATTATGATGATGATAATGATGATGGTGTTGATATGTATTTGGCAAAAAGAAATATGCAAGATGTAAAATCTACCTAAAAGATTAGGTTACAGGTAAACTCATGCCGACACAAACCAAACCATTCCATTCTAAAATGCCTTCCAAATCAAACAAGCACATTTTAAAATTCCAAGCCTTAAAGGATTTGATCAATCATAATAAACTAGCATAAAGCCGTGCTATGTTCGGTGAATTCGCTAACCAGAACAAAAATCGGTTTTCGGTGACCATTCTCTCTCTCTCTCTCTCTCTCTCTCTCTCTCTCTCTCTCTCTCTCTCTCTCTCTCTCTCTAATCTTGTGATTGTCACGTCTTTGATTAGCATCACGTAACATGGTGGCAGATAGTATGATTCACAGCAACGAAGACAAATATTTATAGTGATAACTGTAGAAGAAAACAGATGACAGTGTCAGCAAGAGTTAAGAGTTTGAAGATCATGAAGAACGAACACTAGACTCCAGTATCACTTGGATCACGTGCTCACCGAGAGAAAAATGGTGGAGAAATTCCTATTAAATATATAGCCGTCGAGCGCGCTGGACACCAAGACAAACCCTATGGAAGGATGGAGAATATGGAAACAAATTTAGACAGATTGAACAGAGAGGTAACGTTTCTTTGTACCTGCAAAGTTTCACCTGCAGAGCAATTCAATTCCACGTTGTGTAGATTCTTTAAAGACAAGGTTTATCATTCACAAGTTTGTGTTGAAATGACACAAACTACGAGTCAGCATCACAAGGAAAAAAGAAAAGAAAAATAAACAAATACAAATTCTGAGAATATACTGGTTGGTCCTATATTTTCTCCTCGAGTTCTTCTCGGTTGTACGTGTAACATAGGTATCAACAAAATGAACGCCGATTTTCACTTTATAAACGAATTAAAGTTGATTAAATCGATTATTTAAGGTGAATTTTTTTTGTTTAAGTCGAAAGTTATAACATAATGATCACCAGTTAAAAAAAGCAAAATAATATTACATATGTAATTAATTTTTAATAGATTTTAAACATTAAATTCTGCCCAAATTTTTACCAAACCGGGCGTTTTGTGTGAAGTAAATCACTTACTAAAACAAAGACATTATTAAGATTTTAAAACAGTTATAACAGTTTCTTCTTGTAAATCAATAACAAAAGACATTAAATACACTATACACAGAAAAATTACTAACTTGTTAATATTTCTTTAAATGTGATATATTTTTTTCATTCCAAACTCTAGTCTAAATGAAAACAAGTTTAGCGGGATAAACCAGCAACCACGGTAGCCAATAAGTGACAATTCACTAACCCAGATTGATAAAGAGAAAATTACCAAAAATCAGGGAATTATCTGATTCTAATAAAATTTTCAGTGTTAGCTTATTAATCAATGAATTCTTTCTTTTAAATTTCCGAATCGTTTCAAACTGATTCAATGAAAATAAATTGGAATTCTTTAAAATAATATTATCGTTCGCTTCGAGAGCAACAATTTATATACCTAATTAATAGATAAAATTCATAAAAAATTCCAGGATTTAAATTTCATATTTTTAAATTCTAAAAACAAATATTTATTTAATAACAAGCTAACTTTAGTATGGTTATCTAATATTTTTTGGAGAAAACTCAGTTGAAAAGTTAGACCATCACCCTTTTAAACAGAACAAATAACGAAGTATAATTTTTCTTTGCTGATAATCTAAAAAAATATATATTTCCTATACAACAGAGTAAAAAATGCCCCAAAATGACATCACAAATGATGATACTTAAATATATGGTACCTTTGCTTTCGGGCAAAGAATCCCAACACCTCCCGTGTGGATCTCTAAAAATGAAACTACTTAAAAAATGATGCTCTTGTCTACTGACCTCTGACCGTATTACGCCAAACAGTTCTGTTTAGGACGGACATTAAAATATAATTCATTCATCCAATACCGTCTCTTTCTATTTTATTATCTATTGAAATCTGCCGACTTTTCTAACTTATTTAGTTATCCCTTTGATATTACTATACATTAAAATCTGTTAAAAATAACGCTAATGAGTCATGGTGAAGATGAAAAGATCCTGCAGACAGAAAGTTCAAGCTGGTTACTACAGTTGTCATGTTCATGATGAGCCTGCAATAAAATGAATAGAATGCACCCGTACAATAAAGGTGTTTATGCGGGAAAAAAGATGTTATAAATCATACAAAGTCGTTAACACTTAACGGGGTGTGTTGACGCCACAGGCGTCTTCTGTGAAGGTCGTCGGAGCAACCACAACGGTTGGTGGAAGAAGCATACACCGAAATGTCGACTGCCATCCACTTCATATGACCCTGATTCCCACACGCAATAAGCAGGTTCCACAGTGTGTCTCATCGCCGGTAGTGGTATTCCGTCCAGGGGGAGCAACCCGACAGAACCTAACTTATTTTAATCTCTGGTTAAAACCCTCACCGTCACTAGAAGAGAGCTTACACAACCATCACTTAAGGGAATATCTAAAATGACTCTATTATCCAAAAAAAAAAAAGAAAAGAAAAAAAAAAAAAAGAAAAAAAAAAAAGAAAAAGAAAAGAAAAAAAAGAACCAGAGATAATTTTATAATATCGCCCTCAAATTAGTACACACCAAACAATTGAAAAAGTTGATTTTCTTCTTAACTAAAAAAAAAAAAAAAAGTAGGATTTTATTATTTCTCGTGGAATATTATATAATCAAAATGTATATTATTAGGTATTATTTATTACTAAACGTACAATATTGAAACTCTGGAACCAAAAATAAAATTACAACATTTCTCTAACCAAAAAGAACATTGCATAAATTTAAGGGAAGTGCTTATTTTTGGACAGTAACATATTCATATCATTTCCGATTTCTTTTCTTTCTTTTATTTTTACTTGTCTTTCTTTATTTCATTCATTCATTTTTTCTTTCTTTCTTTTAATTTTTACTTATCCTTTTTTATTCCCGATTTCTTTCTTCTTTCTTTCTTTCTTTCTTTCTTTCTTTCTTTGCCTTCTTCATGCTTTATAATTTATTTCTTTTTCATATTTTACTAATTTTTATTCATAATTTCTTATTTTTTCTTACTTTTGTTTTTCTTTCTTTTTTTCTTTTTTTTCTTTTTTTCTCGACGCTTTATTCCTTTGTTTTCATTTATTTTTGCTTATTTTTTTCAAAAATATTTTTACTTTACATCGTTACAGTTGACGAACTTTCTTTCTTTCCATTCTTTTTTTCTTTCCTACCTTTCAACATTTTTAAAAATATAACTTTGGCTCTTTGTTCTTTCCTTCTTTCCATTTTCTCTTTTCTTTTACTTTAGTTCTTTTCCTCCTCATACTCCCCCCTCTATTCATATTTATTTCCTTTTCACCCTTCCATACTTTTTCCTTACTACATTACTCCCTTTTTTCCTCTTTCCTGTAAAACAATCACTATCAAAGAAACTTCCCAATAACTCGTTAATATTCATAGTCCAACAAACCGCTCGCAAAGAACTCTTGTTACCCCCCAACCCTGTAAAGGGCTCCACATTCGCCTTTTTTTTTTTCAGCTTGATTTACACACTAACCCGTTCGATTAGCAGCAGGTGACTGCAAACAGCAGTCAGCAACTAATGAACGAAAAACTTTTAATAAATTTTTATAAAAATACTTGTTGATATGACTTCTGAAAACACCATTGATTCCTGCCATACGTTTTCATTGTAGAATATTCGAACTAGAAACGTAGGGGAAAAAAGAACCCCAAAAAAGGCCAGTTATCCTTGCACGCAAATCATTTCACCATAGGAGGCGCCCTACATTGGTAGCTCGAGTGACATATAGGAGAGTAATGTACAAATTGAGAGGTACATAGGGGTATGTCATTTAGCCACTTCTCAATTTCTACCTCTTTGTTTTGTTCAATGTCTATCTTAATGGTGATCTCTGTGTATGAAAGCCATTAGAAACTAAGTCTTTTATTATCGAGAAATCATATTACACATACATACATATACGCTATTATATATATTGTAAATACATACATACATACATATATGCTATTATATATATTGTACATACATACATATACGCTATTATATATATTGTACATACATACATACATACATATACGCTATTATATATATTGTACATACATACATATACGCTACTATATATTGTACATATATACATATACGGTATTATATATATATATATCCCCCTCCGTACAGATATACTCACCCTCACATGCACATTTATACATATGCTACGCTTATACGCATGCATACTCATATAGACATGCTCGTACGTACATGTATATACATTATTGCACCTAACTATGTGCACTCAAGTGTGGAAGAGCTTATAGTGTCATATTTTACCTATCTTCAAATGTGACCTATTTTGAAGAGACTTTCTCTGAGTTTTTGCAATGTTCTAACTTAGAAGTAAGAATTGATAGTGCTACCATTGGATATAAACTCACTCACAGCAGCTTACAAACCAGACAAACAATCAGAGCGTGTAGTTAAATTATACAACTTATCTAATTACAAAGCTCTCAAGTCTCTTATATATTCATTATAAATTTCCCGACGATAATATTACATTTTCTGAATTTGACGAACGGGTAGGTCTGCATTTTTTCAAGTGCTGTCTTCTGGGTGTTGTTAACACAGTGAGTACCCCTAATGAATTAGTTCATGACATGCAATACTCCACTTTGGCCCTATATTGGGCTAGACGGCGGTCGGAGAGGCCCCCTCCGATCAATCGGCTGGTCATGTCAAGCCCTAGCACCTATATGATTTTCTCAACCCTATTGCCTTTATGGCAAGCCCCAACCCCTTTTTATCATATGGGTGCTAGAAGGCGGTGGCTGCGGGTCTACCTGTCCTGGGAATGACGTTAAACTCTGATGGTGAGGTTCCAGTTTTGGAGGTTTGGGGAATATGGAGCACCACTTCATCCCCATTGCTCCCTGGTCCACTCTGACCCGGAGTGGTAGTACCTGTTAGGGTCCCATCTATGGGTTAAATAGAAAAATGTATTTATAAAAAAATTGTATTATCCATTAAGAATTGATTGATTTCAAAACTGTATCGGCATTAAATGACCCACTGAGGTTGATATGCCGTAAAACAAAACAAACCAAATCAAACCTAATGAATGAACGACTCTCATAAAACGTAAGTTGCCATTACTACCAGGTTCAATATGACCCACAGTGGTTGTACTTATTAGAGTCAATTAGATCAAATGGATTGATTGATTTAACGGCATGTCAATTCGTCTAGGGTTATTTCATGCATTTGGGGTTAGGGAATCGCGTTCAATGTACGTTCATATTTACTTTTTTGTGTAGTTGTTTCTTAAGAGTTTTTTTTTGCACTCGGTACTATCAAATACAAATAATCTTTAAACGGATCTATTAGTGGCCCTAATAGGTAGTACTACTCCGGGTCAAAGTAGATTTGAGAGTAATGGCAATGAAGACACAACCCAGGTCTCCATAGATGGACCTCATCATTAGATGCAGTTTATTGTCATACCCAGGACACCCCTTTATGAGGGTGGGGTCTTACACATCTTCAGGGGATATAGATAGCGTATTCTAATCCCCGCCAACAGGGCGACATATTCTCTGAAAGAACCATAGCTGTGAGAAATGTGAATTCATTCCTTTTTCAAGGGTGTTAATGCGAGGTGAACGCAAACTGATGCTGTTGAGGTTTGAACCCTGTTCGCCGATTACATTATACGTACCATTAACCGTCTGGTCCACTGCACCTCCACGTTTAAAAAGGAAGAAACAATTGGAAATTACACAAAATTGTTTCGATACACTACACCAGGAAGACATGTAGACAAGGTTTGTAATACAAAAAAAAAAAAAAAAAAAAAAAAATGGACACCAGATGTTGCTGCTGCTGCTGCTGCTGCTGTAACTAAACGTGAAAATCTCGAAGACAATTATCATAATGACTATTTGTTTCCATAACTGTTAATAGAGGAAACAAAACAACGAAAATATTAGTCATAATTGATATAATAATATTATTAAGTGTTTAAGTAATTATGGTCTTTACTTGTTGCAAGAACTATTACTGATAAAGATAGGGTGACACTCATGCTGCTAAAATTGCAGTTAGGGTAGAGGCCTTACCCATCTTCAATTAATAGGTGCGCTCTACCGTGCTGCAGTTGGCAGCAAATTAGTCTCGCAGACCATGTCTAATGAGATCAAAGTTCTTTCAATTCCCCACGTTTAAAGGCCTTCTACCTTAACTCAACAATTAACTCTTTTGGTACCGCGCAACGGATTAATAGTATTTGCAACCATAACTAGTGTAACGAGTTCGATTTTCACTGAATGCCTCATACTAGTGGCCTTATACCAGCCTAAAATAAGTTTAATTATGAGCGTGGATTTACTGTGATGTTTGTCCCTCTCTCAGAACACCAAGCTGATCTATCTATCTATCTATCTATCTAGCTAGCTAGCTAGATATTGAGTGCTCATATCTATCTCTCTATCCATCTCAGTTGTTCATATCTATCAGTATCTACTTTGTCAGCTCGGCCTAGAATACGGCGACTGCGTCCCCTGTAGAAGGGTAAGACTCCCTTAAAAAGATATTCTGTGTATGACCCTAAATTTAAAGGGCTGGAGCTCTGTTGAATGTAGAGTAACCCCTCCATTTTAAAAAGTTACCTACAAGTCCACTCTGACCCAGACTGGTAATAACTTCTAGGATCCCAAATATGGGTCAAATAGATCTGTTTGAGATAATTAAATGCTTATTCGTTTAAAATGACCGTCAAGATATATTTTTGTACCGTATATAATTATTACGCTGATTTTGTCATAAAATATTTGTGGAAGGGTTTGTAATATCTTCTATTCGTACTAAGGATGGCTGCAAATTAAGTCTTAAGGCTCACCCAAGAACAACACGTGTAAACCACAAAATGGTGGCTCTAATACGAATATTTATTATGACAATCATACAATAAGTAATGTACACTTTCGCCGGTGTCTTTGGGGTAAATTCCTATTATACCAGGATACCGTATTCCTCCTTTTCTTGAATTTAAAGTAGCATGTCAGGGTGGTATAAATCTTGAGTACCTTGAAAGGTTTTTATCTTCTCATGGGTAGTTGTTGGCATCTTGCTTGTTGAGGTTCCAGCAACAGATTCATCAATGACTCTGGGCTATTTCCATTCTGATCTGCTCCATTTGTTGCAGAGATGCTAATTGATGCAATTGGTAGTAAAGGTTGAGAGAATACTGCCTGTCATTCAGTTGTTTCAATGATATCATCAGGTTTTAATCATTTTCCATTCTCTCTTCTTTTATTTTGGTGATAAATTATCATATTTTCCAACAGTAGTAGAGTCCACCTTACTATCTACAGTCTCTTGCAATTCGTTCCCGTTTCTCTGATAATCGGGATTCCCGTTTTCATCTTTCTTTTTTTTTCTACCTTTTGGTTTAAAGATAGGTTGGTCTTTATCATCTGTCGGATCAAGTGTTTTGTGAATGTATTCATCATCTTTATAACAGACACCTTATTGTTCTTTCTCTCCAGCTGGGATAAATTCTGCTGTGGGTTTTGTGGCGTCTGATAATAACTGCAAGTTATCCATTCAATTCATGACATCTTGTATGGTAGCTTGGTCCTCGATTTGGAAGTCATTTTTTGTCTCATAACCACTGGCTTTCATGACGTTATTGATATCACAGTATATCTCGCACTACTAGTAGTAGTAGTTATAATATAGTAGTAGTAGTAGTAGTAGTAGTAGTAGTAGTTATTCTCATCTGCTTTGATTGTTTAGTCTCTGCTACGGAGAGATCCTTTTTTTCCACGCTGCCACCACATTCATTTTCAGCAAGATTTGCCCGCACTGCTATCTATTTGCTATAGAGTTCTGCTCTCAGGACAGTCAGTATTTCAAATTTCTTAGTTTCAAGTAACAGGTTTGCCGACAGTTTAATGCCACCTAAAAGGTCTTGAGGTTTTGATTTAACTGTCGGTTCATCAACAGGTCCGATTATGTCTGCATTCACAAGTATTTCCGTTTAATTTTCACCCGTTTTCTAAGTCTGAATGAAGCTAGGTGCACATGTTGGACTACTATCTTTTGGTTTGATTTAGTAACCATTCCTCCCTGCTTCAGACATTACATTTTTTCAAATTGACACGTAAATTTCTTTTGACGTCCTCAACTGGAAGGTTCTCACAATGTTCAGTGGATTCACCTTTTAATAGTTTGACTTGTATAGATGTCTACAGTCCACACCAATATTATTCATAACAAAGATTTCAGAGGTACACCCCCCCCCAGTTTCAACTTCTGACACGAAAGTTACCATTGGTTTTTAGTTGTTTTGTGACAGCCTTTATGATCATTGGCTTCGTTTGTCCATCTTTGCTGCTCGTGCATTTTATCACTTAAAACAAAACTTGACCCACGTTCTCTTGTCAGCGACGTTCACGCTAGCGTCTAAATCTACTAGTATTTTTAGTAGTATGCCTACCAACCAACCAACCAACCAACCAACCATCTTTGTTAATATCTATCTATCTATCTATCTATCTATCTAATGAAAAAAATCATAAATCTTGTTTTCAGTCTTTGTCTTGGAGACCCTAAACATCTACTGGAATTTCTTTTTCATGTGTCTGACATTTGTTGTCTGAGACTGGTATTTAGATTTCCTGAGGAAGAAGGAAT
>CM042156.1:68509052-68554052 GCA_023376005.1 Doryteuthis pealeii
TGGTCTCTAACAGGTGCTATCACCCGGGTCAGAGTGGACCTGGGAGTAATGGCAAAGGAGGAGTTCTCCACATTCCCTAGATCTCCAGAACTGGAATCTTACCACCAGGTGCAATTTAGTGTCATACCCAAGACCCCCCTTTCTTGGAACCAATTTATGTTTTTCACTGCTCACCAATAATGGATGCGTTTTTTCACTTCCCTTATTCACTGAATAATAATTTAATGAATTCACTGAACGTAATGAAAATTATTTTCTGATATCTAAATGTCTTCAACTGAACTTTATATATTTGCTGTCATGAAACTTGGCAATGGGCTCTTAATTTTAGAGTTATATGTTAAACATGGAATGGGATGTGTTTCAAATTAGCAGTGACTATTTGGTTTGTTTATTTAGGTGTTTATGTGTCACCAAATGTTAAATCCATTTGGGGTCAGTGTTTGTAGACATTTTATCCATTTATCTTCGTGAGTTTCTATTATCATCGTTATATTGTGCAAACTATTTTATCGATAATTTCTATGATACCGATCATTGCATCTTTGTTAAAATTGTGTGTGTGTGTGTGTGTGTGTGTGTGTGAAAATATCTAGTTACTCATTGTGGCAAACCCTTTTAAACCAGTGAAATAGAGTATTACTTTTCAGTCAGTTGGACGGGACATTCAGTGTGTCACAAGATATTTAAAATTAATTATCAAGAGAAATATTGTTTACAATAAATGAATTTTTTTTTACCAAACCACTCCGCGCGAGCAGTATGCGACACAAGGTCAGTTTTTAACCGGAGTTTAACAGGTTTGAATTCAAGAGTTTTCTTCCCATAGACTGTTTGCCATAACAAGGTTAAAAAGCCCAGTTTGGCCTACTATTTAACCCTAGCTTGTGTTTCCATTTAGCCGTATAACCTGCCAAGTTTCTTTAGCCTATTCTCGGAAAATTATTTTCGGATCTTCAAGGACTCCTCTAAAAATTCACCCTTTCGATTTCCTCCGAATGAATAGAAAATGGAGATTGAATAATCCTGTCAGGAAAGTTTTATCCCCGAAATCGGGCTGAAATTTGCCAAGAAAGAGTTAGAAAGATTTAGATATTGAATATAAGTTTAGCATGTCAGGAAAAGGGAGAAAATAAAACAGTTCAGATTTGCTTTGGGGGAATACATAATTACAAAAAGCAGATGGAAAGCTGCAAGAGGAATCAAAAGATGAAATTAAAAAATGTGCAAATTAGGATTGACAGTTTTTTTTTAACCATTAGTAGATAACGAAGTACCTTCAACGTTTCAGCTTAATTTTTGATATAAGTATTGAGGACAAAGTAAGGATCGAAATCAAACTCTACAATAATAGAAATGGAATCATTTATTTTATTATTTATACTAGCAAAATAATTAAAAAAAACAAACTCCGGGCTATGTAAAAATAGATTTTTGAAACATATTGCCTGAGGGGTGAGGGTTAAAAAATCAATGTCAGTTTGTACCCTAAGTAAGTAAAATCATCAAATTCATTAAAAGATTAAAAATTAAAACAATTTGAAATGTAAACTTTAAATATGTATTAAAATAAAACAAACTATATATAGATATATAATACCAGTCATGTATTTATTAAAACTTGTTTAAAAAAACAAAAACAATGAGGACTGTCTAATGCTGCATGTTCAAATTTTGAGTGTATTTATTCTATGTTATGACGATTTTGGGTAATGTGACGTAAGCAGTGACGTAGTTTTTGTTACAGACAAAAACCGGAAGCGAATCTCCATAATTAATAAGAAGCGATTTTTTTGCTATTAATGTAGTTCAAAATCATCTTCTGTTTAAAATTATTCCTATTAGATACTAATAATTCATACATAATTATAACCCCAAACAAATAAATAAATAAACAAATAAATAAATAAATAAAATAAATGAATAAATACATAAAGGGAAATAATTCAAATCGGAAATAATTTTAATGGGAAATAACTCTTCTTTTTTTCTTTTCCTTCGATAAGCCAATTTCATGCTTGAAAGTGGCTTAAAAAACCCTCTACCCTGTTTACTGGTAGACGTAGAGTGAACATCAGAATAAATGAAAAAGAAGCCACTATTATTAATTAGAAATAAATGTGACTAAAAAAAGCAATAATGGTTGAAAATATTTCATATAATAAAAGAATTCAGGATAAAATAAGAGTTGAGTTATTTCTCTTACATTGTGTTCTTGGAGTTATCTCCCTTATTCATTATTTTGGCGATTTGGATATGCTTAAAGTTCATTTCCATTAACTGTCGTAAGTATCTACGCGATATATACTGTTTGGCTAAATAAGTAGGTAAGTACTTATGTATTAAAAATTATGCATGCGTATACTTATACGATTTAAGATTTAGGATTTACAAGTTGCGTGAAATTTTTTTTTAATATCAGAAAATTTTACATTGTGGTGAATTTATAGAAAAATCTTTCACACAACTTCAATATCCTAAATCATTTATACAGCGCAGTAAAACAAAAGATCTAAAATTCACAAACGTATATATATTCTCAAAATTTTTAATAATAAATTTTCCAATAATAATCAATTACGCAGATACATTATTTTATTCAATAATTCGACCATTAGCATAAACGATCCCCCCCCAACCCCCCAAAAAAAACAACAAAAAACAAACAAAAACAAAATAAAAATAAAACAAACCAACAAAACAAAAACTATATATTTGTATATATAGACGGGTGAGTTGAAAAGTTGATAGCGTCATATATACTGTTGACTTTTTTTCACTAAAGGGATCCAAGTATTGCAATACCGATGGAAGAAGTGGGTTTATTACAAGAAGGAGTATGTTGAAAAATAAACATCATTGGGTCAAATCCCATGAGAGTATTTTGGTCAGTCTATGAACTTTTCAAACAAATTTCGTATATATTATGTATTTAAGCAGCAGATTCTCTTGTCGGCGTATTTTGTTGAAAATAACAGACAAGTTGGTGAGCCGGATTTCACAATTGATTTTGAAGACAGTTTTAAAACGATCGAAAGACATTATTGTCATTTTTGAGTACGAGTACTTTCGACCATCTTTGGTCAAGGACTTGAATACTCCTGTATTTTTAAGATTGGATATTTTTCTATGCTCAAGGAATTTTTTGAGTTGGTGTATTCATCCCGTGCAGGTGACATCATGTATCAACGCGTAGAATAGCTCTCTCTCGATCTTCTGGTTCAAATATCTTCAATTGTTCTCTCTCTCTCTCTCTCTCTCTCTCTCTCTCTCTCTCTCTATATATATATATATATATATATATATATATATATATATATATATATATATGACTTTCTGGACGGAAAATTTGCGGACGGCTGCCGATTATGCTTAAATTTCAAGGCTCTTCTAAAAAATGGATCGAGCTTTCTGGCAGCCTTGACATATATATGTATCTACGTATTTATCAGTAAAATTCTCTCTATTGCTAGTGGGTGCGCTAATAGCCCGGTGGTTAGGGACTCTGACTGATGTATATATGTATATATAATAGAATGTACACTATCGAAGTAAACGGACATCATCATCATCATCATCATCATCATCATCATCAAGTCGTGCTGAAGTAAGTTGCTGCACAGCTGCGTTTTTTGTAGAATGCTGCCTCCCGGATTTATTCAGACCATCATACAGAATCCTTGTGTAGTTCCCATCTAGCTTTTTCTCCAAGCATTTCATTAGAGTTCAAGTGGTGCAATCATACAATAGTACTTTCATGGTTACAGCTTGGAATATTTCCCATATTATTTTATCAATGATCAGATTTCCATATGCCCAGTAACCTATCAATAGTATTTCATGTCTTTTCTATTCGTGTGTTGACATCACTTTTAGTACTGCTACTGAAGTATATGAACCGGTTTACTAATTTCAGAGGTTTGGCATTTAATGAGGAGACAGCACCATCTTGATTAAAAGATAAGAAGTCTGTTTTATCTGGGTTGATATAGAGGCCAATGTTTCTTGGTGGCTGTCCCAGGCTATGCGACAGAGATTCGGCCTGTGCTGCTGTATTTGAATGATGATAATCTGCATGGCCTGTACCCGTAATAGTTTCTGTGGGGTGTCTCCTTCTTGCCTCTTTTTTATTGTGTGAGACCATTTTTTTCATTTGATCTTATAATGTAAGCAGTATGTAATTTTATAACAGCAACGAGTTCAGACAACGAGATCAGATAACAATAACACACAAAGAAATGTTATTTGGTTTACCCCCACCCCCTTTAATCTGTCGGTGGGAAATATTGTTCCATGCCTTTCCTCAGTTTCGTTTATAAGCCTTTTTCTGGGCCACCATTTTTAAAAAGGCTGTTTGACATAAATAAATTAAAAGTGAGCTACAGCTACATTAACAATATAAGTAAGCAACCACAATAAAAAAGGTATCAAGAAAAAACTACAGATGAAAGAGAATCAGTCTGTAACTGCAGGTCAAAATCATGCCCGGTACAAGGAATGTGCTTGCAAAAAAAAAAAAAAAAAAAAAAAAAAACGTAGACTATGAAGCAAAGCTAAAACAAACATTGGGACGACGCAGCAACCCATGAAAAATAGAATAGCACAACGCAAGTCATTCAGAGAAGAAAAATAATGAGAAATTACAACACTCACAAACCATATATGGTCATTAAAATGTAAATATGAAAAAGAACCAAATGTTACGTGGAGAATTATAAAAAAGCAACATCATAAAATGGTAATGATCAGCCTTGAATTTTGCGCCTACAAGAAAATTATCAATAGCCAAATTTAATGACCCAGAGCAGATCTTGTGCACTCGATCGGAATTAATTAATAGGTATCGACATAAAAACAAAAACATGCTTTGCCTTGTAAATTCGGGAATTACATTGGAGAGTAAGTACGGACTGGCGGAAAACAGTCACCACACCGAATTTGGGAACAACCTATGTCTATAAAAAAGCACAGAGTATCTTTTGCCCCGAAGATTTGTTTACTACGCTAACAAGAAGATTAAGTCGGTTTGATTTTCTAACATTTGGTTTTAATTGTAAACATAACTCTTTTTATTGAGCACTTTTACAGGTTTGTTGAGTTGTGAATCACAGAATATCTAAATTTGAATATTTATTCTTTCTGGATTTTAATCAACAGTTACGATATCACACACACACACACACACACACACACACACACACATATATATATATATATATATATATATATATATATATATGCTCAGGCTCATAGATGAGGACCTCAGCAAGATTGGCCCGAGGTGCTAGATCAAGCATATCTTGTTACACCTAGCCCAAAGGAAGAGATGTTCAACTCTGTCGCTGGCATTTTTAATAACTCATCTATTTTCCCCTCGCACCATTTTCTTACAAGGCCACACGACACTATTTCTTTTTTAATGCATTTTTTCAGCGATGAAAAAGTCGCCGCATGCCGTACCCGTAAAGACCTGTAACCTGCGGAGGTGAACTGTTTTTTCTTTTCGTAGCGGCGTCGTTATTAGGAAAATGTCTAAGTGGTCCATCTTTCACTGGCCCAATTCGTGCTCTTTCTTTCGTGAATTAACAGCTTCCCGTTAAATGTAGCTTGTCACTCACATCGATATCACTATTGCCGAAACGCATTATCTACTGCTTAACACATTAAATGGTCACAATAAACATTGATCAAGCATCAATAAATGTAAATTTTGCCAGACTGATGTTCACCTGGAATCTGTTACATGACAAAATAAATAAATAAATCATCATCCTTATCAAGGTATGCAGAGAGCACTGTTTCCTTTGATTATCTCTCGCCAACTATCCCTATCCATCTTCAAACTAATAGTCCTCTAGACGATTTTTTTGTTTTTGTTGGTCGGGCAACACTGGTGTATCCATGTGTTGGTGTCCATTGTAGAACATCGCTTATAAATTCGTCTTTATTTCACCAACAGTACCCAACACGCCTCGTTCACCTTTCTTGGACAGTTTGCAAGGTAGGTAAATGGCCGTTATTCAAGACAGCATTCTGCATCCTCGTATATTTCCTGTCAATCGTTTCGTTTCTCCAAGCGGTTCTCCAAGCGTATGGTTAGAGTCCAAGTGGTGCAACCATATATTAGTACTGACACGGCGACAGCTCGGAAGAAATTTTTATTTTTCCAGAGACATCAGATTTCCAAATAGTCGATAACCAAATAACAGTCCACGCTTTACCTACGCGTATATGGACATCCCTTTGAGTAGATGAGTTATTGCTACCGAGGTATTATGCATTTACTAATTTTAGAGGCTTGACATTTAATGAGGATATTGTCCCATTTTGATTAAAATACATGAACCCTAATTTAACTGAGTTCACGCAGACATCAATGCCTTTTGCTGCCCGCTCCTGTATAATAGCAAAAATTCAGCTTGAGCAGGTGTATTTCCTATAAATATATACATAAAATGAAATCAGATAAAAATGGATTATTGGCGGTAAGGTATCACCTCTACTGCCATACCATCAACATCCACATTTAATGTGAGATGAAATAATAAAATAGGAGGCATAATTTTAGAAGTGACTCTTTTATGAAATCGGCATTTAGTCTCTTGTTAATCGTTGGTAAAAGTAAATGGCGATTACTAGTATTATGTTTAGTAGCAGAACACTTTCTCTGTTTAATAATGTTATCGTGCTCTTTATTTCTGTTGTAATTTCGAAAGAGATAAATAAGAAGCTTTACTTTTGGAGCGATTATCGTAAATGCATGGGAAACAACTCTTCTATTATCTAATAATATTTTGGATTATTTCCCTGAACTCGGTGATTTAAAAAAAAATTGTCCGTTTTTTTTTCCAGGTTAATTTTAAAACTACTTTTATTTATAGAATATTTGTTGATTCATCAAGCAAATTGATTGATTTATCTTAACGGAATTGTTTTTATTTATTGATTATTTAACATCACATCCGTGTAATTTCCACTTTTTATTTGTTTTCTTTTTCTTATTTTGATACATATTCACAAAGAAAACTTAATAAAATTATTTAAAAAAAAAAGTTCACTTTAAATCCCATATATTTGTGTTATGATTTATATATAAACTAGAAGCAGCACCCTGGCGAATCCGGGAGAGAAAAAACAAAAAAAAAAAAAAAAAGAACAAAAAACAAACGTGGTCTAATGGTTAGCAAGCCAGTCTTGCAGATCCATTACTACTGAATATCGAGTTCGATCCTTGCAGGATGCCCCATAAAAATCCCTACCTAGAAAAGACCTTCTGTTAATCCGGCCTGGTGGCGGAGGGATTTTTTTGTTTTCGTCAAGGTAGAGGAAATAACATCACATATAACGATATCGTAAGACATTTTAATTCAATAATTAACAATATTTCTTAAAAATAAGATATAAATAAAATATATAAATTTTTTGAATGTGCTTAAAAGTTGAATATCAAATTACAGTACTGATTTTGGTACAAATGCAGAATAGCGCGCAAGAGATATCATTAAAATCGCATTTTACGTGTAAATAGCATCAAATTACGGAAACTCCCGAAGACCGGAGTGTCTCAAAGTTTTCAGATATTTCCGTGAAATGTAATGCATTTTATACGTAATCTAATGATATTATCTCTTACGCACTATTCTGCATTAGTACCACCAAATCTATTTATTTATTTCAATGTATTTTATTTTTGTTTTATTTATTTATCTTTCTTTTTCTGATACAAATGCAGAATAGCGCGCAAGAGATAATATCATTAAAATCGCATTTTACGAGTAAATTGCACTAGATTGCGGAAACTCCCGAATCTTACCGGGTCTGCCTTCTAAAATTAGCTGCTATCATGTTTCGATTCTTCTAACGATTACTTTTACGTTTTTTCCCATGATTCAGAATTACCGTTATTTTCAATGTCTACACTACCGTACATAATTTATAGACTACTTATTTTTATAGATTTTTATTGCAACGGTCGTTTCACATCCTAAACTCGATAATAAAAACAAGATTAAAAAATAGTTATTTTGAGTAACAATTTGAAATAAACTAGCTCGATTTAAAAAAATTATTTTTTACATTTTAGCAACCAATTTTTTTGTCAGAGTCATTTTAATTTGTGCACTGAATGAGTGTCCAGTTTTTGGAACTAGTAGTAGTCACCCATCATATCTGAATTGAATCTGCATTTTATTCCTTGTTTCCGTCTCAGGTGTATTCTGCTGTAACTTTTCACCAGGATCACAGCTTACAGGAACAAGCAGTAATTAGAATTTGGCTTTTACCTGTCTCCATCAATGACAACTAACATCGGTGAGAATTACACTGTGATAATAACAGCCTTTGATTGCTATTGTCTGATTTTACTATAAAAATGCATTGGAAATCAGGAAAAAAGGGTTGTTTGTTTGTTTGGTTGGATTTTACGGTATATCAACCCTTTAGTTATTTTATGTCGAAGACGTTTGTTTGATTCCTTCTTGTTAGGTATTCAACATTTTTAAACTCATTTTTGAAAACATTTTTTTAAACTTATTTTTTTTATCAATTTAATCCATAGATGGAACCCTAACATGTACTTCCACTACGGGTCAGAGTAGACCTGGTAGTAATGGCAATTTCACTTTCTCCAGAGCTCCAGAAGTGGAACCTCACCACTAGATACAGTTTAACGTCCTACACAGGGCACTAGGACCCTCAGTCACCGCCTTTTAGCACATATAATAAAAAGTGTTGAGGGTTTGTGATAAGAGCAATACGGTCGGAACAATCCTATAGATGCTAAGGCTTGACGTGACCAGCCGATTGATCGGAGGGAGCCTCTCCGACCACCCACCTAGTCCAATTTCGGGCTTAAGTAGAGCGGACTGCTCAGACACCAGAATTCCGTCCTTAAACATCATAGGTTACCATCCACGGCCAACTGGTAGCCCCATTGAGGGTGTCTTACCCATTTGCAGAGGTGTAGTCGGTATATTCTATAGCCCCAGCAAACAGGGCTGGGAAGAAAGAGATTGTCATTAGTCAGGAAATAATTCAAGCATTATAATATAAATGCATTGATAATGATTTTGCAATAGAAATACAATAAAATGAGAAAGAAATAGATTGTCAGTGGTTATGAAGTAATGCAAGCATTTCTCATCGAATAAGGTTATTAATATGTTTAATGTAAATGAATTGAAAATCAGGAAGAAAACGATTGTCAGTGTAAGGAAGAAGGAGTTAGGAAAGAGAATAAAAATAAAAGAAATAACGAAGGAAAAATAACAAAAATTGAATGAGTAATAAATAAATAAATGAATAAATAAAAAAGGAGGGAAAACAATGTGTTTTTTTTTTTGTGTTCATTTTTGAAAATCGATCTCCGTTCGAAGCCGGAAATCAGGAAGACGAAAAACAAAAGAGAAGGACATTTGGATCAAAGGTCAAAAGAGGATTGAATTTTGACGTTCGTGACAGAACATTTTTCACTGATAATCAAATGGCAATATCTATCTATCTATCTATCTATCTATCTATCTATCTATCCCAGCATGTTCATATCTACCTATCTATCTATCTCAACCAATTCGCACCCCTCCTATTCATCTAGAATCTGTCCCTGCCCCCGGGGATTGTCTTATCCACCGATCTATCTCTTCTCACATTCCGTCCTTCCAGTTTCAACTCAAGCTAGTTTTAGTCTGGGTTTTTTTTTTTTTAATTTTTTTAAAAATAGCATTTTGTGTTTGTATCCAGTGTGTCAGTCCAACTGCGCGGATAGATCACCCATCCAATTTATGTAGGATTTTTCCATTGCCTTACAAGCGTAAACAATATTTGCAGTGAAAGAAGTGGATGGGGGAGGGGATGGAGGGAGCTGGTTCATTTAAAGCATCATACTTATACGATAAGTATACTAGCACCTCCTATCGGCATTTGATAATTGTCTTATCAGGAAACACGTGTAATTATTTATACACCAATTGGATTACATACAGTGTCCCCCACTCCAAAAAAATTCAGTTGAAAAAAAAGCGTATTTGACTCAGTCATGTCTGTCAAAAGGTCATCTGTTATTGTAAAGATACATTGTATGTATTTACCTAACCCCTCCTCAACGGGAAAGATGTGACACAAGGTAAATTTCTAAGCAGAGTTTGGATTCAGTGTATTCCTTTTCCGAGACTGGTTGTCTAAGCTAAGATTAAAGAGCCCAGTCTGATGAAATCTGATGATTTAGTAAGTTATCTTATATATTAAAACACTATAAGCAATCTAACGTCTGTGTGCCAGAATAATCAAATTTGAGCAAATATCAAGTTAAGCAGCAATGCACCTGTTCATTATTTAAATGGGTAACCACTTAGAAACAGTGGATGCTGTAAGCAATCTAAAGTCAGTGTCCGATAGTAAACAAATTTTAGTAAATAACAAGTTAAGCAGCAATGCACCTGTTCATTATTTAAATGGGTAAGCACTTAGAAACAGTGGATGCTGTAAGCAATCTAAAGTCAGTGTCCCATAGTAAACAAATGTTAGTAAATAACAAGTTAAGCAGCAATGAACCTGTTCATTATTTAAATGGATAACCACTTAGAAACAGTGGATGCTGTAAGCAATCTAAAGTCTGTGTCCCATAGTAAACAAATGTTAGTAAATAACAAGTTAAGCAGCAATGAACCTGTTCATTACTTAAATGGGTGACCATAGTAAACAAATGTTAGTAAATAACAAGTTAAGCAGCAATGAGCCTGTTCACTTCTTAAATGGGTAACCACTTAGAAACAGTGGATGCTGTAAGCAATCTAAAGTCTGTGTCCCATAGTAAACAAATGTTAGTAAATAACAAGTTAAGCAGCAATGAACCTGTTCATTACTTAAATGGGTGACCATAGTAAACAAATGTTAGTAAATAACAAGTTAAGCAGCAATGAGCCTGTTCACTTCTTAAATGGGTAACCACTTAGAAACAGTGGATGCTGTAAGCAATCTAAGGTCTGCGTCCCAGAGTAATCAAATATTAGCAAATATCAAGTTAAGCAGCAATGCACCTGTTCATTACTTAAATGGGTAACCATAGTAAACAAATGTTAGCAAATATCAAGTTAAGCAGCAATGCACCTGTCCATTCCTTTTCCGAGACTGGTTGTCTAAGCTAAGATTAAAGAGCCCAGTCTGATGAAATCTGATGATTTAGTAAGTTATCTTATATATTAAAACACTATAAGCAATCTAACGTCTGTGTGCCAGAATAATCAAATTTGAGCAAATATCAAGTTAAGCAGCAATGCACCTGTTCATTATTTAAATGGATAACCACTTAGAAACAGTGGATGCTGTAAGCAATCTAAAGTCAGTGTCCGATAGTAAACAAATGTTAGTAAATAACAAGTTAAGCAGCAATGAACCTGTCCATTATTTAAATGGGTAACCACTTAGAAACAGTGGATGCTGTAAGCAATCTAAAGTCTGTGTCCCATAGTAAACAAATGTTAGTAAATAACAAGTTAAGCAGCAATGAACCTGTTCATTACTTAAATGGGTGACCATAGTAAACAAATGTTAGTAAATAACAAGTTAAGCAGCAATGCACCTGTTCATTATTAAATGGGTGACCATAGTAAACAAATGTTAGTAAATAACAAGTTAAGCAGCAATGAGCCTGTTCACTTCTTAAATGGGTAACCACTTAGAAACAGTGGATGCTGTAAGCAATCTAAAGTCTGTGTCCCATAGTAAACAAATGTTAGTAAATAACAAGTTAAGCAGCAATGCACCTGTTCATTACTTAAATGGGTAACCATAGTAAACAAATGTTAGTAAATAACAAGTTAAGCAGCAATGCACCTGTTCATTACTTAAATGGGTAACCACTTAGAAACAGTGGATGCTGTAAGCAATCTAAAGTCAGTGTCCCAGAGTAAACAAATGTTAGTAGATAACAAGTTAAGCAGCAATGAGCCTGTTCGTTACTTATATGGGTAACCACTTAGAAACAGCAAACTCGGCGAATAACGCGCCCGACGTGGAACATCGTACAGCTGTTTCAACTTTATTAAGTCTCATCAGCAGTGTATACCTACGATCTCCCTCCGACAGAGATCGAAACCGAGAACCTAGCAGGCAGAGTCAGAAACTCTACCTCTGGGCTACCGGCCCGTAGCACACGATGCATGCCAAATTAACCTGTCAATGATAAACACGCCACTACTATACATAGTAAAGTGAGCGTTGAGGAGATCACAAATTAGGACTATGCTCAGGCGTAAGAAATAATGGAATTCGATGATTTACTTTTGAAGCATTGTTAAGTAAAGTATATTATTATTTATATTTTTTGAAGGCAATTACAATGCGTATATCCCCTCAACGCCCACTGTACTATGTATAGTAGTGGCGTGTTTATCATTGACAGGTTAATTTGGCATGCATCGTGTGCTACGGGCCGGTAGCCCAGAGGTAGAGTTTCTGACTCTGCCTGCTGTGTTCTCGGTTTCGATCTCTGTCGGAGGGAGATCGTAGGTATACACGTCTGATGAGACTTAATAAAGTTGAAACAGCTGTACGGTGTTCCACGTCGCGCGCGTTATTCGCTGAGTTTGCTTGTTATGATTATTTTCAATAATTATCGAATTTTATACGATATACGCATTGTAATTGCCTTCAAAAATATAAATGATAATATACTTTCCTTAACAATGCTTCAAAAGCAAATTATCAAATTCCATTATATATATATATATATATATATATATATGCTTAATATTATTTTCATCATTAAGAAACAAAAAACAAACTATAACTATAGCTTTTAACAATCAGTTTTGGGAGACTTAAAAATGAATATATATTTTAAACACGGTTTGGAAATTATTTCCTTTGTAGTGTGGCTCCTTCGCAAATATTGGCCATTGTACAAAAACAACATTAAGTTGTATTCTATTTTATTTACACAGCAAATATCACACACACACAGATATATATATCTGGAGGCGCGTGGGCTAGTGGTTAGAGTCGTGGAAAATGGACTCGTCGATTCGAGTTCAATTCCTAGACGAAGCTGTTGGCATTTCACATAGCGCTAATACCCTTGGGAAAGGTATGAATCCATATATTATCCCTCCAGCTATGGGTTAAATAGTAGGGCAGACTGGGCCCTTCAGCCTTAGGTAGGTAACCAGTCTAGGAGAGGGATAACTCTGAACTCAAAATTCTCTCCAGCTATGGGTTAAATAGTAGGGCAGACTGGGCCCTTCAGCCTTGGGTAGGTAACCAGTCTAGGAGAGGGATAACTCTGAATTCAAAATTCCTGAGGTCGGTCGTTGATTGGGTTTGTGGCAACCCTTGATGCACCAATTCTTTCCTATTGACTGTGCCAAAAAGTGTGGATGGTCCAACACAAGCCTTCACCACTATAAACAAATCACCGTGTGGGTGTTCATTGTACGAACCCTCATGCGTCGAAAATCGACGAGAGAGTCCATATATATATATATATATATATAGTTTGCTATACTTATAAAATCCTCAATATCAATGAGAGACCATATGTATCTAACCTATCATTAGACTTTCTACATCGCTATTTAAATTTTTCTTCTGGTCTTTTAAATTTGTCCAGAATTTATTTGGCAACATTACACTTATAAGTGATCCACTGAAACGTTTTTCGGTATTTCACGCCTCTTCAGTGTGGCTTAGACACAACAACTACCTCTAACCAGGAGCGAAATCCGACTGACTTCTTAACCTCTCAGCCATTTGACAGTTGCCGTAAAGGGGTGGTGTTTAAACTATATTGAATACATACATTTGTTTATATATTTTACGATCACCAGAGAGATCCAATCTGTGAACAGACGGTCATTGCTTATATATATATATATATATATATATATATATAATATATTATATATATTGACATAGTGAGTCTTTTCAGGTCATTTAAAACTCAATTTTCCCTCTTTTCGACCATTCTTCTGTATATCTATAATGAAGAACCGGTGACTCTCAATCTAGATTTTCCCTTTTTGTATTTGGTTGCAGATTTCCCGTTAAAATCGCTTGGTAATTCTCTGACTTAATGATTCCTTTGATACAGACAAGGCCTCAAGAAGGGCGAGAAGAAGAAGAAGGGCGAGAAGAAGAAGACAAGCATTTTCTCCAATGTTAAACTGTAACTCAAGGGTTTCGTTTCCTTATAAACATCATTTCGTCATCTATAAACAAATCGTTGGTGTGTATTGCCCCAAAAAGCTATTTTCGTTTCGACTATTCACAGAACATTTGCCTATACGATTTTGATTTGTTCATATAATGTCAAAGGTCAGTCGTTCCTTTTATGTTTTTATCAGCAGAAGAATTCCAATTAATCTTCACCCATAAAACCCTTCTTGGTTTCTTGAAAATAGACATCTCACCGTAGAGCAATGAATAAAAAACTTCCCTCGTAGTGATCCTCACCGAGTTGCACTACTTTTGCGTCTTTCAGATTTGAGTCTCTGATACCTAGTCCAGTTTTGAGTCTCTGAGACCTAGTTCAGATTTGAGTCTCTGAGACCTAGTCCAGTTTTTGAGTCTGAGACCTAGTTCAGATTGAGACTCTGAGACCTGAGAAGACCTAGTCCAGATTTGGGTCTCTGAGACCTAGTTCAGATTTGATCTCTGAGACCTAGTCCAGATTTGAGTCTCTGAGACCTAGTTCAGATTTGAGTCTCTGAGACCTAGTCCAGTTTTGAGTCTCTGAGACCTAGTCCAGTTTTGAGTCTGAGACCTAGTTCAGATTTGGGTCTCTGAGACCTAGTCCAGATTTGAGTCTCTGAGACCTAGTTCAGATTTGAGTCTCTGAGACCTAGTTTTGAATCTCTGAGACCTAGTCCAGTTTTGAGTCTGATACCTAGTCCAGATTTGGGTCTCTGAGACCTAGTCCAGATTTGAGACTCTGAGACCTAGTTCAGATTTGAGTCTCTGAGACCTAGTCCAGTTTTGAATCTCTGAGACCTAGTCCAGTTTTGAGTCTGATACCTAGTCCAGATTTGGGTCTCTGAGACCTAGTCCAGATTTGAGTCTCTGAGACCTAGTCCAGTTTTGAGTCTGAGACCTAGTTCAGATTTGAGACTCTGAGACCTAGTCCAGATTTGGGTCTCTGAGACCTAGTTCAGATTTTGAGTCTCTGAGACCTAGTCCAGATTTGAGTCTCTGAGACCTAGTCCAGTTTTGAGTCTGAGACCTAGTTCAGATTTGAGACTCTGAGACCTAGTCCAGATTTGGGTCTCTGAGACCTAGTCCAGATTTGGGTCTCTGAGACCTAGTTCAGATTTGAGTCTCTGAGACCTAGTCCAGATTTGAGTCTCTGAGACCTAGTCCAGTTTTGAGTCTGAGACCTAGTTCAGATTTGAGACTCTGAGACCTAGTCAGATTTGGGTCTCTGAGACCTAGTCCAGATTTGGTCTCTGAGACCTAGTCCAGATTGAGTCTCTGAGACTAGTCCAGATTTGGGTCTCTAAGACCTAGTCCAGATTTGAGTCTCTGATACCTAGTCCAGATTTGAGTCTGAGTCCTGGTCCAGATTTGAGTCTCTGATATCTTAATAGATTTGACTCTCAACCCTAAAACCAACACTAAGTAACTAAAGTCGATATCAGCTAGACAGTGAGAGAGTCTATACACCTTCTCCCTAGCGCTAGACCAAGGAAACTGATTCTGCGTCTGAGGTGGAGCGGCACACCCACGATCGGCTCTTGAGTTACTCATACGCTGTGTTGGTGGGGGCCGGTATTGAACCAAGAACCTTGTAGTTCCTAGGCGGACGCTCTACCGACTGAGCTGGTAATTTCAAGCCATGGCAAAATTAAAGAGAACATGACGTCAGCTGATGGTGATCCCGGAAAGCATCTTTGAAAACTATTCTAAAAAGTGGAAGGGACGCTAAGATGTTCCAAGGGAGTAGTCTGAAGGAAACTAGGTAGGCTACTTTTTCGTTTATATTAAATGGTTGGATACTTTCTGGACACACGTGATACATTTACCTTTTCTATGCGCATGCGCAGTCTAGGATAGAAGTCACAGATGTCATTAATGTTGATTTAAGTCTTCTCATATTATATCAAACAAATGACATCGCCATGAACCAGTATTTAGCAAGCTTATAACGTATCCGATTACAACTATAGTGCTTTTGATTGTCACTTGATACGCCACAATTGCGACCTTGTGCCAGACTCAGTGAATATAGCCGTCTCACTGTGGAGTAATGGTTAAAGAAAAATCTCGCACAGTGACCCTCACTGAGTGCATTACTTTTACAGCTTCGTATCGTTGTTGTACAAAATTAGGATTAGTAAGCCTCACCTTTGAGCAATGTTAGCTAGTTATTTTCGCCAGTCAGTACTTACCTGAGTTCGATTCGCACTAAGTGACTCTTTGTTATGATTTTATTCTAGGCTAAGGAACATTTAGAAAATATTACTCAAACCATTACTAGTGTAGTGAATTTGATTCTCATTTGATGCTCCACACTTATAACCTTGTGCCATATTAGGCTAATCTTTATAAGTATTGTTACATAATAATTGGATCCCTAATACATTTTTAAGGTATTGTAGAAATCATTATGGCGATCAGTACAGCTGATGGCCTTGAGAGTGAGTGACGGCGCTTGACCTCGATCTCACCTTGCGTTCTGCGGATGGAACGTGAGAACCGGAAGGCAATAGAAGGCCCCCTTCCGGTTTAAAGATACTAAGTAAGTAACTTAGTCAGTTAGAACTTAGAAGCCGAGCTAGCAAGATGTAAGGATCCGCGCGCATTGTCTGGTCTGGGGATTTATGAATAAAGTAACATCAACATAAATCGAAGTCTTGTGTTTATTACTAAAAACAAACAATGACACAGGGCTTCTGATAACAAGAAATCCCTACCAACAGAAACCAGACCCGGAATCCTCAATAGAAGACCAGACGAGACCTTAGAAGATATACCAGACCAAGATAGATGATAGACGATCAATAGCAAAGCCGGCCAGAAGAATAGACGACAGAGTAAGAAGTAGTAAGAAAGGTATATAACGTTATATGATTTGGTATCGTGAAAAGACCAGTATATAACATATACCTATTTAGTGCCGGTAAAGAAGGCGCTATGCAACAGTATTACGGGCACCTGAGCACCTCACGTGGTGTAATGGCTAGCAAAATAAATTTGCAGACCATTGTTAGTGAGTTCGATTATCACTGGGCGCCATATACTTCTGACTTTGTGCCATATCTAAGCTAAGCTTAGTAAATAACTAAATATTACGAGCAACTTTGCCGTCGCTATAGCTATTTTCTTTCATGGTTTATTACTATTTTCTTGAGTTCAATGGTCTCTTAGTTCTCCGTACTTACAGCATTATACCAGACTATGTAAACATTTGTAAATATTTCGATACCTTGCTAGGGAGCAAAGACCAGACATTTTGTTTTATAGTTAATTATTATTGTATTAAGTTCAAACGTCTATTGGTGTTCCAACCATACCAGACGAAGCAAATCTTTGTAAATATTTCGAGCGCCTTACTGTGACCAGGGATTTTGTTTAATAGTTTATTATGGTATTCCATACTTACAACCTTGTGTCAGACTAGGCAAATCTTCGTAAATATTTCGAGCGCTTTACTGTGACCAGTGATTTTGTTTAATAGTTTATTATGGTATTCCATACTTACAACCTTGTGTCAGACTAGGCAAATCTTCGTAAATATTTCGAGCGCCTTACTGTGACCAGTGATTTTGTTTAATAGTTTATTATGGTATTCCATACTTACAACCCTGTGTCAGACTAGGCAAATCTTCGTAAATATTTCGAGCGCCTTACTGTGACCAGTGATTTTGTTTAATAGTTTATTATGGTATTCCATACTTACAACCTTGTGTCAGACTAGGCAAATCTTCGTAAATATTTCGAGCGCCTTACTGTGACCAGTGATTTTGTTTAATAGTTTATTATGGTATTCCATACTTACAACCTTGTGTGAGACTAGGCAAATCTTTGTAAATATTTCCAGCGCCTTACTGTGACCAGTGATTTGTTTAATAGTTTATTATGGTATTCCATACTTACAACCTTGTGTCAGACTAAGCAAATCTTTGTAAATATTTCGAGCGCCTTACTGTGACCAGTGATTTGTTTAATAGTTTATTATGGTATTCCATACTTACAACCTTGTGTCAGACTAGGCAAATCTTCGTAAATATTTCGAGCGCCTTACTGTGACCATGATTTTGTTTAATAGTTTATTATGGTATTCCATACTTACAACCTTGTGTCAGACTAGGCAAATCTTCGTAAATATTTCGAGCGCCTTACTGTGACCAGTGATTTTGTTTAATAGTTTATTATGGTATTCCATACTTACAACCCTGTGTCAGACTAGGCAAATCTTCGTAAATATTTCGAGCGCCTTACTGTTGACCAGTGATTTTGTTTAATAGTTTATTATGGTATTCCATACTTACAACCTTGTGTCAGACTAGGCAAATCTTCGTAAATATTTCGAGCGCCTTACTGTGACCAGTGATTTTGTTTAATAGTTTATTATGGTATTCCATACTTACAACCTTGTGTGAGACTAGGCAAATCTTTGTAAATATTTCCAGCGCCTTACTGTGACCAGTGATTTTGTTTAATAGTTTATTATGGTATTCCATACTTACAACCTTGTGTCAGACTAGGCAAATCTCGTAAATATTTCGAGCGCCTTACTGTGACCAGTGATTTTGTTTAATAGTTTATTATGGTATTCCATACTTACAACCTTGTGTCAGACTAGGCAAATCTTCGTAAATATTTCGAGCGCCTTACTGTGACCAGTGATTTTGTTTAATAGTTTATTATGGTATTCCATACGTACAACCTTGTGTCAGACTAGGCAAATCTTTGTAAATATTTCGAGCGCCTTACTGTGACCAGGGATTTTATTTAATAGTTTATTATGGTATTCCATACTTACAACCTTGTGTCAGACTAAGCAAATCTTTGTAAATATTCGAGCGCCTTACTGTGACCAGTGATTTTTGTTAATAGTTTATTATGGTATTCCATACTTACAACCTTGTGTCAGACTAGGCAAATCTTCGTAAATATTTCGAGCGCCTTACTGTGACCAGTGATTTTGTTTAATAGTTTATTATGGTATTCCATACTTACAACCCTGTGTCAGACTAGGCAAATCTTCGTAAATATTTCGAGCGCCTTACTGTGACCAGTGATTTTGTTTAATAGTTTATTATGGTATTCCATACTTACAACCTTGTGTCAGACTAGGCAAATCTTCGTAAATATTTCGAGCGCCTTACTGTGACCAGTGATTTTGTTTAATAGTTTATTATGGTATTCCATACTTACAACCTTGTGTGAGACTAGGCAAATCTTTGTAAATATTTCCAGCGCCTTACTGTGACCAGTGATTTTGTTTAATAGTTTATTATGGTATTCCATACTTACAACCTTGTGTCAGACTAAGCAAATCTTTGTAAATATTTCGAGCGCCTTACTGTGACCAGTGATTTTGTTTAATAGTTTATTATGGTATTCCATACTTACAACCTTGTGTCAGACTAGGCAAATCTTCGTAAATATTTCGAGCGCCTTACTGTGACCAGTGATTTTGTTTAATAGTTTATTATGGTATTCCATACTTACAACCTTGTGTCAGACTAGCAAATCTTCGTAAATATTTCGAGCGCCTTACTGTGACCAGTGATTTTGTTTAATAGTTTTGGTATTCCATACTTACAACCCTGTGTCAGACTAGGCAAATCTTCGTAAATATTTCGAGCGCCTTACTGTGACCAGTGATTTTGTTTAATAGTTTATTATGGTATTCCATACTTACAACCTTGTGTCAGACTAGGCAAATCTTCGTAATATTTCGAGCGCCTTACTGTGACCAGTGATTTGTTTAATAGTTTATTATGGTATTCCATACTTACAACCTTGTGTGAGACTAGGCAAATCTTTGTAAATATTTCCAGCGCCTTACTGTGACCAGTGATTTTGTTTAATAGTTTATTATGGTATTCCATACTTACAACCTTGTGTCAGACTAAGCAAATCTTTGTAAATATTTCGAGCGCCTTACTGTGACCAGTGATTTTGTTTAATAGTTTATTATGGTATTCCATACTTACAACCTTGTGTCAGACTAGGCAAATCTTCGTAAATATTTCGAGCGCCTTACTGTGACCAGTGATTTTGTTTAATAGTTTATTATGGTATTCCATACTTACAACCTTGTGTCAGACTAGGCAAATCTTCGTAAATATTTCGAGCGCCTTACTGTGACCAGTGATTTTGTTTAATAGTTTATTATGGTATTCCATACGTACAACCTTGTGTCAGACTAGGCAAATCTTTGTAAATATTTCGAGCGCCTTACTGTGACCAGGGATTTTTTTAATAGTTTATTATGGTATTCCATACTTACAACCTTGTGTCAGACTAAGCAAATCTTTGTAAATATTTCGAGCGCCTTACTGTGACCAGTGATTTTGTTAATAGTTTATTATGGTATTCCATACTTACAACCTTGTGTCAGACTAGGCAAATCTTCGTAAATATTTCGAGCGCCTTACTGTGACCAGTGATTTTGTTTAATAGTTTATTATGGTATTCCATACTTACAACCTTGTGTCAGACTAGGCAAATCTTCGTAAATATTTCGAGCGCCTTACTGTGACCAGTGATTTTGTTTAATAGTTTATTATGGTATTCCATACTTACAACCTTGTGTCAGACTAGGCAAATCTTTGTAAATATTTCGAGCGCCTTACTGTGACCAGTGATTTTGTTTAATAGTTTATTATGGTATTCCATACTTACAACCTTGTGTCAGACTAGGCAAATCTTTGTAAATATTTCGAGCGCCCTTACTGTGACCAGTGATTTTGTTAATAGTTTATTATGGTATTCCATACTTACAACCTTGTGTCAGACTAAGCAAATCTTTGTAAATATTTCGAGCGCCTTACTGTGACCAGTGATTTTGTTTAATAGTTTATTATGGTATTCCATACTTACAACCTTGTGTCAGACTAGGCAAATCTTCGTAAATATTTCGAGCGCCTTACTGTGACCAGTGATTTTTTTAATAGTTTATTATGGTATTCCATACTTACAACCTTGTGTCAGACTAAGCAAATCTTTGTAAATATTTCGAGCGCCTTACTGTGACCAGTGATTTTGTTTTAATAGTTTATTATGGTATTCCATACTTACAACCTTGTGTCAGACTAGGCAAATCTTAGTAAATATTTCGAGCGCCTTACTGTGACCAGTGATTTTGTTTAATAGTTTATTATGGTATTCCATACTTACAACCTTGTGTCAGACTAGGCAAATCTTCGTAAATATTTCGAGCGCCTTACCGTGACCAGTGATTTTGTTTAATAGTTTATTATGGTATTCCATACTTACAACCTTGTGTCAGACTAGGCAAATCTTTGTAAATATTTCGAGCGCCTTACTGTGACCAGTGATTTTGTTTAATAGTTTATTATGGTATTCCATACTTACAACCTTGTGTCAGACTAAGCAAATCTTTGTAAATATTTCGAGCGCCTTACTGTGACCAGTGATTTTGTTTAATAGTTTATTATGGTATTCCATACTTACAACCTTGTGTCAGACTAAGCAAATCTTTGTAAATATTTCGAGCGCCTTACTGTGACCAGTGATTTTGTTTAATAGTTTATTATGGTATTCCATACTTACAACCTTGTGTCAGACTAGGCAAATCTTCGTAAATATTTCGAGCGCCTTACTGTGACCAGTGATTTTGTTTAATAGTTTATTATGGTATTCCATACTTACAACCTTGTGTCAGACTAGGCAAATCTTCGTAAATATTTCGAGCGCCTTACTGTGACCAGTGATTTTGTTTAATAGTTTATTATGGTATTCCATACTTACAACCTTGTGTCAGACTAGGCAAATCTTCGTAAATATTTCGAGCGCCTTACTGTGACCAGTGATTTTGTTTAATAGTTTATTATGGTATTCCATACTTACAACCTTGTGTCAGACTAAGCAAATCTTTGTAAATATTTCGAGCGCCTTACTGTGACAGTGATTTTGTTTAATAGTTTATTATGGTATTCCATACTTACAACCTTGTGTCAGACTAAGCAAATCTTTGTAAATATTTCGAGCGCCTTACTGTGACCAGTGATTTTGTTTAATAGTTTATTATTCCATACTACAACCTTGTGTCAGACTAAGCAATCTTTGTAAATATTTCGAGCGCCTTACTGTGACCAGTGATTTATTTAATAGTTTATTATGGTATTCCATACGTACAACCTTGTGTCAGACTAGGCAAATCTTTGTAAATATTTCGAGCGCCTTACTGTGACCAGTGATTTTGTTTAATAGTTTATTATGGTATTCCATACTTACAACCTTGTGTCAGACTAGGCAAATCTTCGTAAATATTTCGAGCGCCTTACTGTGACCAGTGATTTTTGTTTAATAGTTTATTATGGTATTCCATACTTACAACCTTGTGTCAGACTAAGCAAATCTTTGTAAATATTTCGAGCGCCTTACTGTGACCAGTGATTTTGTTTAATAGTTTATTATGGTATTCCATACTTACAACCTTGTGTCAGACTAAGCAAATCTTTGTAAATATTTCGAGCGCCTTACTGTGACCAGTGATTTTGTTTAATAGTTTATTATGGTATTCCCATACTTACAACCTTGTGTCAGACTAAGCAAATCTTTGTAAATATTTCGAGCGCCTTACTGTGACCAGTGATTTTGTTTAATAGTTTATTATGGTATTCCATACTTACAACCTTGTGTCAGACTAAGCAAATCTTTGTAAATATTTCGAGCGCCTTACTGTGACCAGTGATTTTGTTTAATAGTTTATTATGGTATTCCATACTTACAACCTTGTGTCAGACTAAGCAAATCTTTGTAAATATTTCGAGCGCCTTACTGTGACCAGTGATTTTGTTTAATAGTTTATTATGGTATTCCATACTTACAACCTTGTGTCAGACTAAGCAAATCTTTGTAAATATTTCGAGCGCCTTACTGTGACCAGTGATTTTGTTTAATAGTTTATTATGGTATTCCATACTTACAACCTTGTGTCAGACTAGGCAAATCTTTGTAAATATTCGAGCGCCTTACTGTGACCAGTGATTTGTTTAATAGTTTATTATGGTATTCCATACTTACAACCTTGTGTCAGACTAGGCAAATCTTCGTAAATATTCGAGCGCCTTACTGTGACCAGTGATTTTGTTTAATAGTTTATTATGTATTCCATACTTACAACTTGTGTCAGACTAGGCAAATCTTTGTAAATATTTCGAGCGCCTTACTGTGACCAGTGATTTTGTTTAATAGTTTATTATGGTATTCCATACTTACAACCTTGTGTCAGACTAGGCAAATCTTTGTAAATATTTCGAGCGCCTTACTGTGACCAGTGATTTTGTTTAATAGTTTATTATGGTATTCCATACTTACAACCTTGTGTCAGACTAGGCAAATCTTCGTAAATATTTCGAGCGCCTTACTGTGACCAGTGATTTTGTTTAATAGTTTATTATGGTATTCCATACTTACAACCTTGTGTCAGACTAGGCAAATCTTCGTAATAATTTCGAGCGCCTTACTGTGACCAGTGATTTTGTTTAATAGTTTATTATGGTATTCCATACTTACAACCTCGTGTCAGACTAAGCAAATCTTTGTAAAATTTCGAGCGCCTTAATGTGACCAGTGATTTTGTTTAATAGTTTATTATGGTATTCCAATTACAACCTTGTGTCAGACTAGGCAAATCTTCGTAAAATATTTCGAGCGCCTTACTGTGACCAGTGATTTTGTTTAATAGTTTTATATGGTATTCCATACTTACAACCTTGTGTCAGACTAAGCAAATCTTTGTAAATATTTCGAGCGCCTTACTGTGACCAGTGATTTTGTTTAATAGTTTATTATGGTATTCCATACTTACAACCTTGTGTCAGACTAAGAAATCTTTGTAAATATTTCGAGCGCCTTACTGTGACCAGTGATTTTGTTTAATAGTTTTATTAATGGTATTCCATACTTACAACTTGGCCTTGTGTAGACAAGGCAAATCTTTGTAAAATATTTCGAGCGCCTTACTGTGACCAGTGATTTTGTTTTAATAGTTTATTTAGGTATTCCCATATTTACAACCTTGTGTCAGACTAGGCAAATCTTCGAAAATATTTCGAAGCGCCTTACTGTGACCAGTGATTTTGTTAATAGTGTTATATGGTATTCCATACTTACAACCTTGTGTCAGACTAGGCAATCTCGTAAATATTTCGAGCGCCTTACTGTGACCAGTGATTTTTGTTAATAGTTTTATATGGTATTCCATAATTACAACCTTTGTCAGACTAAGCAATCTTTGTAAATATTTCGAGCGCCCTTATGTGACCAGTGATTTTGTTTAATAGTTTATTATGGTATTCCATACTTACAACCTTGCTGTCAGACTAGGCAAATCTTCGTAAATATTTCGAGCGCCTTACTGTGACCAGTGATTTTGTTTAATAGTTTTATTATGGTATTCATACTACAACCTTGTGTCAGACTAAGCAAATCTTCCGTAAATATTTCGAGCCCTTACTGTGACCAGTGATTTGGTTTAATAGTTTATTAGGTTTTCCATACTTACAACCTTGGTCAGACTAAGCAAATCTTTGTAAATATTTCGAGCGCCTTACGTGACCAGTGATTTTGTTTAATATTATTATGGTATTCCAATACTTACAACCTTGTGTCAGACTAGCAAATCTTGTAAATATTTCGAGCGCCTTACTGTGACCAGTGATTTTGTTTAATAGTTTATTATGGTATTCCATACTTACAACTTGTGTCAGACTAAGCAAATCTTGTAAATATTTCGAGCGCCTTACTGTGACCAGTTGATTTGTTTAATAGTTTATTATGGTAGTTCCATACCTTACAACCCTTGTTGTCAGATAGGCAATCTTTTGTAAATATTTCGAGCGCCTTAACTGTGGACCAGTGATTNCAGGAGATTTATTATGGTATTGCCATACTTACATACGCTCGTGTCAGACTAGGCAAATCTTCGTAAATATTCGAGCGCCTTACTTGTGACTATGATTTTGTTTAATAGTTTATTATGGTATTCCATACTTACACCTTGTGTCAGAGCTAGGCAAATCTTCGTAAATATGTTGTGAGCGCCTTACTTGTGACCAGTAGATATTGTGTTTAATGTTTATTCATGGTATTCCATACTTACAACCTTGCTGATGAGACTAGGCAAATCTTTGTAAAATTTCCAGCGCCTTACTGTGACGCAGTGTTTTGTTTAATAGTTTATTAATGGTATTCCATACTTAAACCTTGTGTCAGACTAAGCAAATCTTTGTAATATTTCGAGCGCCTTCTGTGACAGGATTTTCGTTTGAATATAGTTTACTTATGGTATTCCATATTACAAACCTTGTGTCAGACTGGCAAATCTTCGTAAATATTTTCGAGGCGCCTTACTGTGACCGAGTGATTTTGTTTAATAGTTTATTATGTAATTCCATACTTACAAACCTTGTGTCCGACTAGGCAAATCTTCGTAAATATTTCGGGCGCCTTACTGTGACCAGTGATTTTGTTTAATAGTTTATTATGGTATTCATATTACACCTGTGTCAGACTAGGCAAATCTTCGTAAATATTTCGGCGCTTATGTGACCAGTGACTTTTGTTTAATAGTTTATTATGTATTCCATACTTACAACTTGTGTCAGACTAGGCAATCTTCGTAATTATTTTCGAGCGCTGTTACTGTCGACCAGTGAATTTTGTTTGATAGTTTATTATGGTATTCATACTTACAACCTTGGTGTGAGACTAGGCAAATCTTTGTAAATATTTCCAGCGCCTTACTGTGACCAGTGATTTTTGTTTAATAGTTTATTATGGTATTCCATAATTACAAATTGTGTCAGACTAAGCAAATCTTTGTAAATATTTCGAGCGCCTTCTGTGACGCAGTGATTTTTGTTTAATTAGATTTATTTATGGTATTCCATACTTAACAACCTTGTGTCAGACTAGGCAAATATTCGTAATATTTCGAGGCGCTTACTGGTGACGCAGTGATTTTGTTAATAGTTTATTATGGTATTCCATACTTACACTTGTGTCAGCTAGGAAATTTCGTAAATTTCGGAGCGCCTTACTGGTGACCATGTGATTTTGTTTTAATAGTTTATTATGGTATTTCCATACGTACACGCTTGTGTCAGACTAGGGCAAATCTTTGTAATTTTCGAGGCGCTTACTGTGACCGAGGGATTTTATTATAATGAGTTTATTATGGTATTCCATACTTACAACTGTGTCAGACCTAGCAAATCTTTGTAAATATTTTCGGGCCTTACTGTGACCCCGTGATTTTGTATATAATAGTTTTTATGGTATTCCATACTACAACCTTGTGTCAGACTAGGCGAAATCCTTCGTAAATATTTTCGAGCGCCTTACTGTGACCAGTGATTTGTAATAAGTTTTTATTATGGTATTCCATACTTACAACCTTGTTGTCCAGACTAGGCAAATCTCGTAATATTTCGAGCGCCTTACTGTGACAGTGATTTTGTTTAATAGTTTATTTGGTATTCCATACTTACAAACCTTGTGTCAGACTAGGCAAATCTTTGTAAATATTTCGAGCGCCTTACTGTGACCAGTGATTTTGTTTAATAGTTTATTATGGTATTCCATACTTACAACCTTGTGTCAGACTAAGGCCAATCTTTGTATATTTCGAGCGCTTACTGTGACCAGTGATTTTGTTTAATAGTTTATTATGGTATTCCTACTTACAACCTTGTGTCAGACTAGGCAAATCTTTGGTAAATATTTCGAGCGCCTTACTGTGACCAGTGATTTTGTTTAATATTTTTATTATGGTATTCCATACTTACAACCTTGTGTAGACTAGGCAAATCTTCGTAAATATTTCGAGCGCTTACTGTGACCAGTGATTTTGTTTATAGTTTATTATGGTATTCCATACTTACAACCTTGTGTCAGACTAAGCAAATCTTTGTAAATATTTCGAGCGCCTTACTGTGACAGTGATTTTGTTTATATAAGTTTATTTTATGGTATTCCATACTTACAACCTTGTGTCAGACTAGGCAAATCTTAGTAAATATTTCGAGCGCCTTTACTGTGACCATGATTTTGTTTAATAGTTATTATGGTATTCCATACTTACAACCTTGTGTCAGACTAGGCAAATCTCGTAAATATTTCGAGCGCCTTACCGTGAAGTGATTTTGTTTAATAGTTTATTATGGTATTCCATACTTACAAACCTTGTGTCAGACTAGGCAAATCTTTGTAAATATTTCGAGGCGCCTTACTGTGACCAGTGATTTTGTTTAATAGTTTATTATGGTATTCCAACTTACAACCTTGTGTCAGACTAAGCAAATCTTTGTAAATATTTTGAGCGCCTTACTGTGGACCAGTGATTTGTTTTAATAGTTTATTATGGTATTCCATACTTACAACCTTGTGTCAGACTAAGCAAATCTTTGTAATTTCGAGCGCCTTACTGTGACAGTGATTTTGTTTAATAGTTTATTATGGTATTCCATACTTACAACTTTTGTGTCAGATAGGCAAATCTTCGTAATATTCGAGCGCCTTACTGTGACAGTGATTTTGTTTAATAGTTTAATTATGGTATTCCATACTTACAACCTTGTGTCAGACTAGGCAAATTTCGTAAATATTTCGAGCGCCTTACTGTGACCAGTGATTTTGTTTAATAGTTTATTATGGTATTCCATACTTTACAACTTGTGTCAGACTAGGCAAATCTTCGTAATATTTCGAGCGCCTTACTGTGACAGTGATTTTGTTTAATAGTTTATTATGGTATTCCATACTTACAACCTTGTGTCAGACTAGCAATCTTTGTAATATTTCGAGCGCCTTACTGTGACCAGTGATTTTGTTTAATAGTTTATTATGGTATTCCATACTTACAACCTTGTGTCAGACTAGCAATCTTTGTAAATATTTCGAGCGCCTTACTGTGACCAGTGATTTTTTGTTTAATAGTTTATTATGGTATTCCATACTTACAACCTTGTGTCAGACTAAGCCAAATCTTTGTAAATATTTCGAGCGCCTTACTGTGACCAGTGATTTTATTTAATAGTTTATTATGGTATTCCATACGTTACAACCTTGTGTCAGACTAGGCAAATCTTTGTAAATTTTCGAGCGCCTTACTGTGACCAGTGATTTTGTTTAATAGTTTATTATGGTATTCCATACTTACAACCTTGTGTCAGACTAGGCAAATCTTTCGTAAATAATTTCGAGCGCCTTACTGTGACCAGTGATTTTGTTCAATAGTTTATTATGGTATTCCATACTTACAACCTTGTGTCAGACTAGCAAATCTTTGTAATATTTCGAGCGCCTTACTGTGACCAGTGATTTTTGTTTAATAGTTTATTATGGTATTCCATACTTACAAACTTGTGTCAGACTAAGCAAATCTTTGTAAATATTTCGAGCGCCTTACTGTGACCAGTGATTTTGTTTAATAGTTTATTATGGTATTCCATACTTACAACCTTGTGTCAGACTAAGCAAATCTTTGTAAATATTTCGAGCGCCTTACTGTGACCAGTGATTTTGTTTAATAGTTTATTATGGTATTCATACTTCAACCTTGTGTCAGACTAAGCAAATAAAATATTTCGAGCGCCTTACTGTGACCAGTGATTTTGTTTAATAGTTTATTATGGTATTCCATACTTACAACCTGTGTCAGACTAAGCAAATCTTTTGTAAATATTTCGAGCGCCTTACTGTGACCAGTGATTTTGTTTAATAGTTTATTATGGTATTCCATACTTACAACCTTGTGTCAGACTAAGCAAATCTTTGTAAATATTTCGAGCGCCTTACTGTGACCAGTGATTTTGTTTAATAGTTTATTATGGTATTCCATACTTACAACCTTGTGTCAGACTAGGCAAATCTTTGTAAATATTTCGAGCGCCTTACTGTGACCAGTGATTTTGTTTAATAGTTTATTATGGTATTCCATACTTACAACCTTGTGTCAGACTAGGCAAATCTTTGTAAATATTTCGAGCGCCTTACTGTGACCAGTGATTTTGTTCAATAGTTTATTATGGTATTCCATACTTACAACCTTGTGTCAGACTAGGCAAATCTTTGGTAAATATTTCGAGCGCCTTACTGTGACCAGTGATTTTTGTTTAATAGTTTATTATGGTATTCCATACTTACAACCTTGTGTCAGACTAGGCAAATCTTTGTAATATTTCGAGCGCCTTACTGGTGACCAGTGATTTTTGTTTAATAGTTTATTATGGTATTCCATACTTACAACTTGTGTCAGACTAGGCAAATCTTCGTAAATATTTCGAGCGCCTTACTGTGACCAGTGATTTTGTTTAATAGTTTATTATGGTATTCCATACTTACAACCTTGTGTCAGACTAGGCAAATCTTCGTTAAATATTTCGAGCGCCTTACTGTGACCAGTGATTTTGTTTAATAGTTTATTATGGTATTCCATACTTACAACCTCGTGTCAGACTAAGCAAATTTTGTAAATATTTCGAGCGCCTTAATGTGACCAAGTGATTTTGTTTAATAGTTTATTATGGTATTCCATACTTACAACTTGTGTCAGACTAGGCAAATCTTCGTAAATATTTCGAGGCGCCTTACTGTGACCAGTGATTTTGTTTAATAGTTTATTATGGTATTCCATACTTACAACCTTGTGTCAGACTAAGCAAATCTTTGTAAATATTTCGAGCGCCTTACTGTGACCAGTGATTTTGTTTAATAGTTTATTATGGTATTCCATACTTACAACCTTGTGTCAGACTAAGCAAATCTTTGTAAATATTTCGAGCGCCTTACTGTGACAGTGATTTTGTTTAATAGTTTATTATGGTATTCCATACTTACTTGTGTCAGACTAGCAAATCTTTGTAAATATTTCGAGCGCCTTACTGTGACCAGTGATTTTGTTTAATAGTTTATTATGGTATTCCATACTTACAACCTTGTGTCAGACTAGGCAAATCTTCGTAAATATTTCGAGCGCCTTACTGTGACCAGTGATTTTGTTTTAATAGTTTATTATGGTATTCCATACTTACAACCTTGTGTCAGACTAGGCAAATCTTCGTAAATATTTCGAGCGCCTTACTGTGACCAGTGATTTTGTTTAATAGTTTATTATGGTATTCCATACTTACAACCTTGTGTCAGACTAAGCAAATCTTGTAAATATTTCGAGCGCCTTATGTGACCAGTGATTTTGTTTAATAGTTTATTATGGTATTCCATACTTACAACCTTGTGTCAGACTAGCAAATCTTTGTAAATATTTCGAGCGCCTTACTGTGACCAGTGATTTTGTTTAATAGTTTATTATGGTATTCCATACTTACAACCTTGTGTCAGACTAAGCAAATCTTTGTAAATATTTCGAGCGCCTTACTGTGACCAGTGATTTTGTTTAATAGTTTATTATGTATTCCATACTTACAACCTTGTGTCAGACTAAGCAAATCTTTGTAAATATTTCGAGCGCCTTACTGTGACCAGTGATTTTGTTTATTTAATAATATGTATTCCATACTTACAACCTTGTGTCAGACTAGCAAATCTTTGTAAATATTTCGAGCGCCTTACTGTGACCAGTGATTTTGTTTAATATTTATTATGGTATTCCATACTTACAACCTTGTGTCAGACTAGGCAAATCTTCGTAAATATTTCGAGCGCCTTACTGTGACCAGTGATTTTGTTTTAATAGTTTATTATGGTATTCCATACTTACAACCTTGTGTCAGACTAGGCAAATCTTCGTAAATATTTCGAGCGCCTTACTGTGACCAGTGATTTTGTTTAATAGTTTATTATGGTATTCCATACTTACAACCTTGTGTCAGACTAAGCAAATCTTTGTAAATATTTCGAGCGCCTTACTGTGACCAGTGATTTTGTTTAATAGTTTTTATGTATTCCATACTTACAACCTTGTGTCAGACTAGGCAAATCTTTGTAAATATTTCGAGCGCCTTACTGTGACCAGTGATTTTGTTTAATAGTTTATTATGGTATTCCATACTTACAACCTGTGTCAGACTAGGCAAATCTTCGTAAATATTTCGAGCGCCTTACTGTGACCAGTGATTTTTGTTTAATAGTTTATTATGGTATTCCATACTTACAACCTTGTGTCAGACTAGGCAAATCTTTGTAAATATTTCGAGCGCCTTACTGTGACAAGGGATTTTGTTTAATAGTTTATTATGGTATTCCATACTTACAACTTGTGTCAGACTAGGCAAATCTTCGTAATATTTCGAGCGCCTTACTGTGACCAGTGATTTTGTTTAATAGTTTATTATGGTATTCCATACTTACAACCTTGTGTCAGACTAGGCAAATCTTCGTAAATATTTCGAGCGCCTTACTGTGACCAGTGATTTTGTTTAATAGTTTATTATGGTATTCCATACTTACAACCTTGTGTCAGACTAAGCAAATCTTTGTAAAATATTTCGAGCGCCTTACTGTGACCAGTGATTTTGTTTATAGTTTATTATGGTATTCCATACTTACAACCTTGTGTCAGACTAAGCAAATCTTTGTAAATATTTCGAGCGCCTTACTGTGACCAGTGATTTTGTTTAATAGTTTATTATGGTATTCCATACTTACAACCTTGTGTCAGACTAAGCAAATCTTTGTAAATATTTCGAGCGCCTTACTGTGACCAGTGATTTTGTTTAATAGTTTATTATGGTATTCCATACTTACAACCTTGTGTCAGACTAGGCAATCTTCGTAAATATTTCGAGCGCCTTACTGTGACCAGTGATTTTGTTTAATAGTTTATTATGGTATTCCATACTTACAACCTTGTGTCAGACTAGGCAAATCTTCGTAAATATTTTCGAGCGCCTTACTGTGACCAGTGATTTTGTTTAATAGTTTATTATGGTATTCCTACTTACAACCTTGTGTCAGACTAAGCAAATCTTTGTAAATTTCGAGCGCTTACTGTGACCAGTGATTTTGTTTAATAGTTTTATTATGGTTTCCATACTTACAACCTTGTGTCAGACTAGGCAAATCTTTGTAAATATTTCGAGCGCCTTACTGTGACCAGTGATTTTGTTTTAATAGTTTATTATGGTATTCCATACTTACAACCTTGTGTCAGACTAGGCAAATCTTTGTAAATATTTCGAGCGCCTTACTGTGACCAGTGATTTTGTTTAATAGTTTATTATGGTATTCCATACTTAAAACCTTGTGTCAGACTAGGCAAATCTTTGTAAATATTTCGAGCGCCTTACTGTGACAAGGTGATTTTGTTTTAATAGTTTATTATGGTATTCCCATACTTACAACCTTGTGTCAGACTAGGCAAATCTTCGTAAATATTTCGAGCGCCTTACTGTGACCAGTGATTTTGTTTAATAGTTTTATTATGGTATTCCATACTTACAACCTTGTGTCAGACTAGGCAAATCTTCGTAAATATTTCGAGCGCCTTACTGTGACCAGTGATTTTGTTTAATAGTTTATTATGGTATTCCATACTTACAACCTTGTGTCAGACTAAGCAAATCTTTGTAAATATTTCGAGCGCCTTACTGTGACCAGTGATTTTGTTTAATAGTTTATTATGGTATTCCATACTTACAACCTTGTGTCAGACTAGGCAAATCTTCGTAAATATTTCGAGCGCCTTACTGTGACCAGTGATTTTGTTTAATAGTTTATTATGGTATTCCATACTTACAACCTTGTGTCAGACTAAGCAAATCTTTGTAAATATTTCGAGCGCCTTACTGTGACCAGTGATTTTGTTTAATAGTTTATTATGGTATTCCATACTTACAACCTTGTGTCAGACTAGGCAAATCTTTGTAAATATTTCGAGCGTCGAAATAAAAGTAACCGAAGTTTGTTTTTATGTGAATTGTTTTAAAGGTAATTGTAAAGGTTTTGAACCTGATAGCTTTTATGGTGTAGTTAAGGACCCCATCCACAGTGCCCTCACTAAGGGATCTGCTTTAGTCGGGTGGTTTTTTGTCTCGAGTGTTTCATTCGACGTGGGTGGCCGAATGAGTGCCTAACAAAGGGAACAATAAATGAGAGTCGAGGAGGTGGTTTTATGTTGGGCCCTCAAAGTAACAAAGAGAAGTGTGTTAGGGGATAAAAAAGGGGATAAAAGAGAAGAGAGGGGAGGATAGAAAGAGGGAGAATGAATGAGAATGAGGAGAGAGAGAGAGAGAGAGAGAGAGAGAGAGAGAGAGAGAGAGAGAGAGGTTGCAGAAATTCACCCGGAAAGAGGGGGGGAATGTGTAAAAGTAATAGAGGGTAAGCTAATGTGGGTAAGAGAAAAGGAGTAAAGGGAAAATAAAAAGAGGAAGAAAGACTAAAACGAATAAAAAGAGTGGGAGAAAGAAAAGAGAAAAAGAGAGAAAAGAACTAAGATATAGGAAAGGAAAAAGGAATAGAGTAAGAAAATGAGGAAGAAAGATTAAAAAGAAAACAGTGTGTGTGTGTGAGAGAGAGAGAGAGAGAGAGAGAGAGAGAGAGAGAGAGAGAGAGAGGGAATTTCAAATTTCATACTTGAAAGACCGGTGCAACACAATCTTATTTTACGCCATTTTCTTTATTTAATCTTGTAACGAACTCATCTAAACTTAGCACACCCACACAGACACACACATATACATATATACATATATTATTATAATGGAAATAATGTATGTGCCTGTCAAAATAAAACTACGTAACCGCCGACATCATAATTCCCTTAGTTATTTACATCACATTCTCCATGTTTTATTTTTACTCAATTATTAAGCAAATTGTTTGATCTTATTGATACTGTAGGCCATATCTACATACTAATAACAAGTAATTGAATTTATATATACAACAAAATAGCAGTTTACAGTGTGAATAAGAACTTACTTTACATACTGATCATATACATTTGATCTTAATAAATAGCTATAATTGATTTCTAATTGTTTGGTTTTAACAAATATAAGCAAAATTCCCGTCGACAAATCTTAAAAGAAATCCATTTACAAAAGGAAATAACTGTTACCTTATTCTTTACTGTCTAATTTAGTTAAATTAAAAAATTAGTAATGAAAGTAAGAAGCGACGGGAAGAACTAGTTCCAAGCTGTTCTATTCTTCGATTATACACCCTCTTTTAAATTATTTTAAATGCATTTTTGTTTTGCTTAATAACAATGTTGTCTATTTTTAGATATTTACATAAAAGAATAAGTAAGTCATTAAAAAGGAATATATATTTATATTCTTTCTCATAACCCTGTGTTATTCCGTGAATAGCTTGTTTAGAGAGAGAGAGAGAGAGAGAGAGAGAGAGAGAGAGAGAGAGAGAGAGAGAGAAGAGAGAGAGAGGAGTTGTTTGTGTTATATTCTCAATGATTATTAAATAATAATTATTTAATCTTATTTATTGGCGATGTCTCTATGAAAGTCTAGCTGTGTTAAATTTGCCTCAAAACAGCCCATGTTATTAATGCGTTTAAAACCCTGAAAAATTTGTTATATACGCCAAGAAATGAAGGTTTATATAGTATATGGTGTGGATAATTTGCAGAATGTTTTTAACTCGATTTCTAATATTATCGTTTTATTCTCAAACGTATTAAAAGCAAGGCAATGTATAATTTCATATAGAAAACAATTTAAATAAAAAAAAAAAAAAAATAAGTATAATCTTTTTTATATGCGTTCTTATTTAATTTCGTTAATCTTTTTAATTTAATATATCTTATAACATTAAAACTTAAATACTTGTGGAGGCACGTATTTTTGTTAGTATTAATTACATTTCTCGGAGTATTGTCTTCATCTTGGGTTTACGTTTACGGCGTTCTTCAGGTGTCTTTTGTCGTAGTCAGTTATCTTAAGAAATCCTGAGTTCAATTCCTAGGTTGGATAGCAGAAACAAAAGCGACATTACTAGGACGAAATAGTTAAATAGGCGAATACGAGGCATTCTAAGAGCAGTGGAATGGTGACAGTCATCCCCGTCATGGAATAAAGTGAACCGTTCGAAATTCCCTGAATATTATGTAGACTAGGATTAAACTATCAATTTGCGACATTATCGTCGTAGGAAGAGGATGTAGCGGGATCTATAGTACCGAAACGGAAGGTTGGCCTTGTACATTTGTCGTCTTTAGGTACAATATCCCACGTTAACAGAAAGAGAGTGAAAGGTAACACACGGGGCACGAGATTTGTATTGGATAAATATAAACTACTTTAATATCATTTGATTCACAATGATTAGTTATCATTGCATAATATCATTTAGTTGTGGCATTATTTATTGAAGTTGCAGCTACCTCTTCGAAGTTTAGCTGTTGCTTAATCATTCGCTGATATATTGCTGTTGTTTGGGATCATCACTGCCGGTTTGTCTCAACCGATTCTCTTTTATGAGTCGCCATTAGAGGCAAAAGTCGTTTTGTCTGCTGAGTGAAATTCGAGCTCTTTATATACAGAAGGGCTGATTTAAATCAACTCAGAAATCGGTTTAATCGAAAACGGCATACTGATGCGGATTGATCGGTAAATATTTTACCTTTTTTTTATTACCAATTTTCTCGTGTTTGCCCTGGAAGTGGGTGCACGGAGCATGCCACGATTTCGGTTTGTTTTTGTCACATGAGCGATGGCTGTCGAGGTAAACACTTCCGGTTGGTTATAAAAAGGAGTTCCGGCAGATTACGACAAGGACTTGATGAAACCAAGTTCAACTCCTGGGCGAGGCTGTTTGCATTTCACTTTGCGCTAATGTCTTTTGAAAAGGCATCAAGAGGAATGGCTCGGCATGTCATCATAATTATCATAAAAAGATTATGGGAATTGAGAGGAAAGAAACTTGGTAGAAACTTCGAAGATTTTCCTAGTTCATAAGATATCGTTGGTAAATAGGAACCTAATATATATATATATATATATATATATATATATATATATATATATATAGTATGCTGCATAAGTAACGCCCTTTTTAATTTCATATCTTATAATGTATATTTTCTTTATTATTTTCTTTAATTAATTTGCTAAATCTTCATTTTTTCAGATATTTTATGCAACCATGAGATTAACAAAGGAACAGAGAGTAAAATCAATTCAATTGTAATATCAAAACAATAAAAATGGCTTTAATTTTGTTTCACTTAAACAAAAGGCGTTACTTATGCCACACCCTGTATATATATAAAGTTTGGTTTCAAGTGTCTTCGTTTAGGTTAGTTAAATAATGCCAAAATTTGATTCCCTTGTGAATTTGATTATAATCATGACTATATTCTCAACGTTTCATCGCAACCAATTTTTTAAAATCTCATTTTTATTGGTTACAATAATCCTTTCTTTGCACAAAGTTATATGGTAGCAAGTATTCCTATCCAACATCAATAATTTATATATAATTATTTCTATTTGTTAATAATCATTTGTTTGCATGCATCTATATGGTTTCAAGCATTCCTGTCCAATATTTTAAATTTTTAAACAGATTTATTTGACAGTATTCTAAAATGTGGTACCATTTCGGGTCAGAGTGGATCTGGGATTAATGTCAATAAAGGGATACTCCACACTACCCAGATCTCCAGAACCAGAGCCTCACCACCAGATGCATTTTAGTGTCATACCTAGGATATCCCTTTTTGTGTGTGCAGGTTCTTATCCTTCCGCAGGAGATGCAGTCAGCGTATTTGAAAATTATTCGTATTAGATAGGAATACTTGATATCATATAATTTTGTTCAAATTTTGTTTAAATTATTTGTATCCTATGAATATCTGTTTTTTAATACACTCTCTCTCTCTCTCTCACTCACACACACACACATATATATACACATATATACACACACGTATATATGAGTATCACCTTGTCGATGCACTTGTAAATACACCCACCCGTGGTGGGGAGACAGGTGGTATTGGTGCAGTTGGGAAGCACTTAGATAGACAGACAGATAGAATGTTAGCCGATACCAATAGATAGATCAACAAATGACTCACTGTAACAGCAAAGAAACCAGGGAGAGCCAGCTGAAAGGAGCCCTTCTTAACTTTCCTTCCGAGAGACGCAGTCTCATTAATTCCCGCCATGTACTCTGAGTCAATAAAAATTGTTCAATCCAGTAACTAAATCCTTTCCTTTCATTGCAGTTGTTGGCAGATAAACATGAAATCAATGACGAAATCTTAAAACATTAAGGAATAAACACCCAAAATATTATTGTCGTTTTAATAGTCAATGAATGCCTTTTTATTATCAAGGTAATTAAATGTTGCCCCCTTCAAAATATCGCCCAAACTGTATCTGGTGTTCCTTCATTAAAATTAAGATTTTTATTGATTTATTTAATTTAAAATGATATAATCTATCTATGTATCTATGTATTCAGGTCTGTTCCTATTTATCTATGCACACACACACACACACACACACACACACACACAATATATATATATATATATATAATCTATCTATCTATCTATGTATTCCGGTCTGTTGCTATTTATCTATACACACACACACACACACACACACACACACACACACACACACATATATATATAATATATATATATATATATATATATATAATATATATATATATATATATAGAGAGAGAGAGAGAGAGATAGATAGATAGATAGATAGATAGATAAAATCTATCTATCTATCTAGTGATATTTCATAAAAATGGAACTTTTATTGTTTTATCTAATTAAAAAGTATCTTTGCAAAAAACAATCCATAATAATCTGAGCATTAAAACGTTAAAGGTTTGTATCCCAATAAGTAGCACTTTTCCCTCTCACTTGCGGCATAGAATGGACCGACTGTATCTCGTGCATTATGATGCACTTTGTAAGATGCGGTTGATATGCCGTTAAAATGAATCAACAATGAATCGCAAATTTGCATCTCAAATCCAGTTTAGAGTAAAATGGGATTTCTGGATTTAAATAATTGGAACCCTTTGGGCAGTGGGACGTTCTCTTCAAATTAAAGAATCAAACAATTATAAAAGCAATAATATCACAGTTGTAACCAATTTATTTATAATATTGATGGTTCAATCATTAGCAGACAATAAACGAAAAAAGTTATCCAAGAATTTCAGTCAGGTTCAATTTGGTATAAAATGTAAAAAAAAAATATTTAAAAAGTACCAAAAATTTGGGTGTCTATCTCCAAATTGTATATCATCATCATCAGGTCTCGCTGGTAGAACAGATATCCATGACCCTTTCTCTCTCTCCTATCGGTTACCCCCCCCCCCTGAGATCCTTCGTACAGCATCCAGAATACACAGAGAGCTTAATGATATAGGTTTTTGCTGGTCGGCCTACACTCGTAGTGTAGGTGTTCACAGGAGAACATCACATCGGTTCATTCTTGCTTCTCCGGTAATGTCAAAATGCTGGACAGATGAACCTCATACATCAACAGCCAGGATCAAACAGTTCAGTTAGGAAACTACTGCTACTCATCTATAAGGATGGCGTCTATTGATGAGTTAACAAATAAATCAACGAAAGATAGACATGAACGAAAACCGCGAATTATATATAAATATATACATTTAAACTTGTTTTTCTTGTAAAATTTCTCTCTCTCTCTGTTTATATATATATATATATATATATATATATATATATATATATATATATACAACTTATTGATAAACCCTTGCGATAAGAAAAAACCCGGCAAATAGTTTGATAGTAAAAATATACTACCGAACTTCACCTGGGGAAACAAATGAAAAAAAAAAAAAGACCAAGAGTGTCATACCAACCGAAAATAATGGATTAATACTATAACACTTGGCCAAAAGAAAAAAAATATATATGATATATATATATATATATAAACCGCTAAGAGTCAGAATCTTGGCCTGATGAGATACTAAGCTAAACTATTAGTTGGTATATCTGGCTCATTAGATTTAACTTTATTATACACACACACACACACACACACACACACACACACACACACATATAATATATATATATGTGTGTGTGTGTGTGTGTGTGTGTGTGTGTGTGTGTTTGCATAGAACATATACAATATTAATACAATATTTATATACAGATTAAATCCTGTTAGACAATTCATCCGAAGTTCCCAAAATGCACTCTCTCAATTTCTTTTCTTACCATTATTTCTGAAATCATCCAATTTAATCCTTTTTTTGGTTTAGCTCAGTCGGTAGAGCGTCCGAAGAGGAACCACAAGGTACCGACTTCGATATCGACCCTCGCCAATTCAGTGTAAAGTTAGGAACTGATGATAAGTGTGGCGCTCACCTCAAACGATAAAAAAAACCCAAAAACAAAAACAATCTCCGTGGTCTAGCGCTAGTGAAAAGGGGATGGACTCCCTCGCTGTCTGGCTGATGCCGACTTTAGACCACCCCGATGACTTTACTTGTACTTTTTACTGCTTCTATGATTTGTTCAAAACACCGCGCAACAGGCTTGTGTAGCTTCCATCTAATCGTTTCTCTATGCGTTTTGTTAGGTTTCCAGGTCGGACAGCCATACAGTAGCGCTGATACGGCTACACCTTGGAAGAATTCTCACTTTATCTTATCAGTGAGATCAGATTTCTATATGATGGATAATCTGTTAATAACAGTTCATGCTTTTCATTTGCATCTATTGGCATCACTTTCTGTAGATGAGATATTACTGTCTTGGTATATGAACTGGTCTACCAATTTTAGGGGTTTGCCATCTAGTGTGGAGATGTCCCTACTTTGTTTAAATCAAATGCTCAGTTTTTATCTGAGTTCACATAGATGCCAATATCCCTTGACACTATCTCTAAGCTATGCAGCTGTGATTCTGCTTGCTAGAAGCGCGAGATCATCTGCATAATCCGCATCTCTACGGAATATTGCTTGCTTCTTGCTCTTTTTAGCGTGAAGCCTTTTTCCTTTATTGAATTTAATGACGTTCTGAGTACGTAATCTAGGCATATTATAAATATATATGGTGCTAGTGTATATCCTTGAGGGACTCCAGCGACAATGTCAAAGAAATTTGTGTCACCATCATGTGAGCGGACGATTGCTTTCGTGTCTTCGTAAGGCATCATTATAGCGGTAACAGTTTAAACAACGATCATCGCCTCCTATTACACAAACCATTCATGTGAGACGAATGAGACATGCCGGTCACTGCTGGAGAAGCAAGGACGAACTCATGAGAGACGAGCAGCACAACCTACATCAATTTGCTCTGTGCGGATTCTTGATGTCACGCAGAATACCTGTCAGGGTCGATGACCGATAGGGACATTTGGCAAGAAAGAGAATCATGGAAGTTCGTGCCGACAGTACGCCCGATGAGGTGATGAGGATGATGTGATGATGATGTGGATGATGATGATGATGATGACACTATTGCTGTTTTTAAAATCTGATTAAGCACCCCACCCCCAAATCAATCTATCAACAAAAATCCAATTGGTTAATCAACATAATTTTTGAAATCTGCCTTGACAGTAAATTTCCAGTTCGAGGAGAAATATTTGAAAAAATATCTACATTATTAGAAATTCCATTAATTCTTTTGAAAGTTTCAATAGACAAATTCTCATTCTTCTTTCTGGGAAAGTCGATGAATGTGAAACCGAGATTTGTTTGATTTATTTGTTTAACGGCATATCAAACATTTATGGATTATCTAATACCAAAATTCTATACGAATAATGTGCACGAAGTTATATGGAAGTAAAAAGTTTTGGAATGAGAAAAGGGATTATGTGTCCATTATTACTGGAACACTTAGAATAATTGAGAAAAGAGTTCCAAACATAATTACAGGGAATGGAAGTCTAGGAAGAACTGAAACCACCCAGAAAAAAAAAAAAACAAAAAAAACAAAACAGAATTACTAAAATCAACTGGAATAATGAAGAAGATGCTGTAAACTTGTTGTCACATGACGTCGTGTATATTAACTAGATCGACAAGTTTGAAAATTAATGAAATAATTGCAGAGAAAGTTGCTGGAGCATTGATGAGACTTGCTGTCACCTGGTCTCCATTGAAAACCACCAAATACTATAGGCATGACAATTCTTACCTGCTTACTGAGGAGAGTGCTGGAGTATTGAGAAGACACGCGGTTATGTTATCTTCAACAAAATTCATTGATGGGAAAACTCAGTAAGTGCAATATCATAATAAGAAGATAAGAGTCTTCTGAACAAAACACATCAGAGAGAGAATAAGTTACAAAGGAAGAAAGAATGAGATAGAGGAGAGAGGGAAATAGAAAGAGGGAGATATGTACAGAAAAGGAAAATAAAAAGGGGAATACAGTTTGATATATATATATATATATATACAGAGAGAGAGAGAGAGAGAGAGAGAGAGAGAGAGAGAGAGAGAGAGAGAGAAGAGAGAGAGAGAGAGAGAGAGATTCAAAATTAATGTATTAAAAAGTAACTTAGCCGAAGTGATAAAGAAAATTCATCAAGAACACCAAGACTATTGCAAAAAGAGAAATTGTCGGATTTTTATGATTGTTCGCGCCATTTAGATAAACGTGGAGGGCGTCTCCACTGATTAGTGTCTAGCGCTTTTGCCTCACCCGAACCCGACAGATCCCCCACCCTCGAAGAACTTCCTTTAATTCTTCCACGCATACCCGTTAAATCTCACACCCTGGACCCCTCAGAGAGCATCGGACAACACCGGCTACACCCAGACAGCCACCGTGACAATACTGTGGGACGAGCTTCATCAACTGTCCACACATACCTACGCCCAAGATAAAGCAAGCGCCAAGGAAATGAAAAAATGCACGATATATATATATATATATATATATATATATATATATATATATATATATGATATACGTGCACTTTAGTATCCATGAATTTACATATTTATATATATGCATGAATTTTTTTATATTAAAGTGCGCGCGCGCACACACACCACACACACACACACACACACACATACATGTGTGTGTCTGTATACACTTATATATATGTGATATATATGTGCGTATGTCTCTGTGGGTGTGTATGATTACTGGATGTGTCTTAAAAGATGCAACCCAGAGGATAAAACAAGAATTTATGGACACCTAAAATTTATGATACCGTATTATGTATTTACCCAACGACATAAAGTGAATTTTTCGGCGCATTAAATCAGGTGTAAATTCAAAGTGTTCCTTCTCCTAGATCGGTTTCTATACGAAAAGTTCAAGAACCAAAGCTACCCTACAATTTACTCATAGTTAGAGGTAGAGGAGAGGAGATGGACTAATACCTTTCCCAAGGATAATAGCGCAAAGTAAAACGTAAACAGCTTCGTTCAAAGTTGTGAACTCGAGTCACCGTGTCCTTTTCCCCCAAAAATGACCATTAGACCATACGAATCTAGTTTGTTATTTACTAAGTATAACTTAGTTGTGTTTGTTATGGAGGCGCGTGGTGTAATGGTTAGAGTCAAAGGAAATGGATTCGTTGACCCGAGTTCAATTCCTTGGACGAGACCGTTTGCATTTCACTAATATAATAGTATCGCTAATACTCTTGGGAAAAGGTACTTCCCCCTCCAGCTATGGGTAAATAGTAGGGCATACTAGACTCTTTAATCTTGGATAGGTTACCAGTCAAACCTGTTAAAACCCGCGTAAGGAATTGACCTTGTGTCACATTCTACTCGTGCGGAGGGGTTAGTAAATATACATAACTTCGTTGGTCACATTGCAAGAAGTATGTGAAGCCAAATGGGAACCGAACTCACTAACAATGGTCTTATAATCTAGCTTGCTAACTATTATACCACGTCAGGTGCCCTTATGATACAATATTAGTCACATGGTAACACTAGACTCAGAGACACTAGGTGTTGAGATGATTTTGCGGTGTGCTAGTGTCATTTGAGCTTCCCTTCTTTTAAATGGTGAATGTTATTGAAACTTACCTTACAAAGAATGGGAGACATTTAATGTGAAATTTCCCAAGTTTACACTTCTTAACAAGTCGACAATATGGCCGCCTTTAGTTGATAAATTTTGTGACACTTGGACAATACGGGATCGTAATGATTGACTAATTTCAAATTAGATAAAATTGAAATTCTCTTTGATTTGGTTATTTACTTGTTTTGTTTTGGATAGTCGAAAGATCGGCCCTATTGACAGTATTGAAAACGTTTAAATCATCAAAAATCTGGTAAAGTTACACAATGTTCGACGAATTTATCATGGATTTGACGAGCAGAGAAAAGCATGTTCATTGTACCACGACCTGATTTTAAACCATATTGAATTTCTGGCATATCTGAGGGGCATATCCATTCTGTTATCCGATTGATAAAAATGTTTTCAAAGACATTGCCAACAAACTCCAGAAGACTAATACCTCTGTAATATTCTCATACAGATTTGGTTCCCTTTCCTTTGTACAGTTAGATTAAGATAGCATCAACTCAGTCCTATGGACAGGAGCATATCAGACGTTTGATATCAGATGATAGCCTGACGCCCCTATGGCGAAGGAACTCAATGGGAATACAGTCAAGGCCTGGTGCCCGGTGTTGATTTCTTTTATAGTTTTTTTTTTACCTAAACAACGGTGGGGTGATCCATCAACACCTGGATCCTTTTGAGGCAAATCATTGATGACCAAATGCATCAATAACTGGAGATTGTGAAAAGGATCCGTGAAGTGTTCAGCCCAGTATTTCAATGACCAACCACCACTGGTTTTCGCTGGTGTAGTTCAAAACAAAGATTTACGATATCGAAGTTAAGGGTATCGGTATCAGGGTTAGGATACATCGGGACCGGTTTGACGAAATACTATAAACAGATCAATAAACTTCTCAAGGGCAAAAAACTGTTGCACCAGAAATACCTCGAGGCACCAGATAAAGTAGAAATGTCTTACTAGCGTCTATCAGGTGGGTAAAGTCCTCACACCAGCGAAAACCAGTGGTGGTTGGTCATTCCGAAATCATGAGGCAGTAAAAACATGAAAGCATTATACCATTTGATTAGACAAGTCTTCGGTTCTTAATACTCATCTGTGGTACTACGATAGGACGGAGGGTTATCATGAAATACTGGGCTGAACACTTCACGGATCCTTTTCACAATCTCGGATGTATACAAGTAACCTTGGAAATTTCCTTCTGATGCAAATAACGAATCCATATGAAGAAGGCAAGGACCATTTCTATTCATCTTATGTAGAACATGTTTCCCTAGTGTTCCCCAGATCTGGAAATTACGTCCAAGAATTTTGTCAAAAAGTAAATAGTTCAATAAAATGTAAAATGTAAGGATTTGGGACCGATGACTTTCCATACCCAGCTAATGTTTATATAGGGTTCAGATTAACCGCATACTCACCGGGCGTAACAGTTATCGTCATAGAAAATGGAATCGTCGTCCCAAGTTCAAATCATGGACAAAGCTGTTTGTGTTTGCCTTCGTGCTAAAGTCTTGGGTAAAGGCATGAATCCATCTGTTCTCCTTACAGGTTGGATAGCTGGGTTCCTCTAGCCTTGGTAAAGTAACTAGTTTAACAGAGGGAGAACTCTGAATTCAAACCAACTGCACACACACACACACACACACACACACACGTATATATATATATCCATACACACTCACACACACACACATACACACACACACACACACACACACACACACACACACACACACACACATATATATTATATATATATATAGCTGAACACATGCATAGACACATACTAACACACATACACATACACAGAAACACACACAACATACATATATATATATAA
>CM042156.1:68559052-68574052 GCA_023376005.1 Doryteuthis pealeii
GACGATCAAAATAATTATATATTATTTTTTAAATTAAAAGTGGACAAACGACTCTGAAAAGAAAATTACTGTCTCCTATTTAAAATATTAAATGCAAAAAACAAAAAAACAAAAAAACAAACAAACAAAAAAACAATCTAAAAGTCACACATCTTGTTAGATAGAATTTTGTATTTGCTTAAAAGTTAAATATCAACTCACTAAGGGATTAATTCTTAAGCTGTCCATAAAAATTGGGATTAAATAAAAAAACAGATTAAATAAACGACTGTTTATCCTGTACAATGAAATATTTACTACAACTTTGAATCAGTAAAAATGTAGATTGAATACGAAAAAAAAAAATGAAAAGAAAAAAATTGATCGAGCTTCCATTTGTTTATTTTTTAGCAAGAAACGCCGAAAATGGCCGAATAGAATTTTAACGTTATTTTATAATGCTATTTAATTTTTAAATGTATTGAATAATATAAATCAAATCTTCATTATTTTTGCTCAAAAACCAAGCCCTGGTGATATTTAATGTGTATATAAATTTACTTTGTCTTTAATTGTTTTATTTTCGAAGTTTTCTACGGACATACAGATTCACACAACTGCCCTTTATATATATATATATATATATATATATATATATATATATATACCAAGGAGAAATATCTATATATTTATGTAACTATTCCTCGTAACATAGATACGCCTCTGTTGTAACGGTTATCCTCGTAGGGTAATGAACTGTTTCACTTCGCAATATTGGTTTTGTGAATGTCACCGTGATTGAAGCAGACGATAAGCATCTAATGCACATCATTGTCGTCTTTTTTTCTTTCCATTATTTCTTTAAAAATGTTCTTGAGAAAGGCATTTAAGTTCTGTTATCTATCTTTCCGTTGATCTTACCAGTTGTCTAATCATCCATAAAGCTTAGTTTCGTACAAGGCTACAAATATGGGGATCAAACTCTTGATAATAATGAAATTTATTTCTCTAATATACATAAAATTGTGCCTTTGACAAAGTATTTCCCATGGGGGAAGAGTTAGTATTATTAAACAACAACGTACTTCTCCTTGGTGGTAAACCCCCCCCCCAAGTAATTACATAGAATAAAAAAAAACAAAAACAAGAGTGTCAGGCTGTGTATTGTGTAATACTAAAAGTTTCATAAAAAGAAAAAGATAAAATCGAAATTTGATGCTTTAATCCAGAGACTTTACAACACTTTTCTTATTTGTTCTGCTTTCTTCTTTTTTGAAGGCTTTGAGGAAATCGTCAGTTACTTGCCATGTTTCGGGGATTCAAGAGTAAAACTGCGAATTCACAAGAAACACCTGAAGAAGGCTGGAGGATATATCAGCGGAAACATTGTGTATAAAACAATAAATAGGAAGACAACAGTCCTTATACTTTGTTTATTCATGTATGTAAAAATATGAAAAAATATTAGTATTTGGCAAAGCAGACAGCAAAGAAACATTGATAGAATAAAAAATAGCATTTAATTTTATTTAAAACTAAATTATTATGTTCAACTTATTTGAAACAGATAGGGGATGTTCGAAAAATTGAACAGCTTGGACGTTTTTATGGCTAATTTTCCTAATCTATTTAACTAAATCAGACAGTAAAGAATAAGATTACGGTGATTTCTTTTTGTTAATGGATTTCTTTAAGATTTACCGACAATATTTTAGCTCATATCAAAATAAAACCAAACAATTAGAAATAATTAATACCAAGTAAACATTTATTGAAAATTATTTTTTAAAGATTAATATGCAAATTAATCTTGTTGTTCACACTGAAAATCGGAATGTGATTGTATATATAAATGATATTACACCTTAGTTATAGGTAGATAAGGCCAACAGTATCAATGATATAAATAACAAAAATAAAAACACGAAGAATGTGACATAAATAACTAAGGGAATTCTGACGTCGAGTGTTGACGTAGTTTTTGTTACGGACACATAATTTTCATTATAATAAGATTAGTTGGAAATATTTGCTACCATTTAACTTAGTGTAAATTATTTGTATTAAGAATAATTACATGAATCTATACTTGTTTATAAAGGATTATTAGTTCCTTGAAATCCTATAATTGTTTGAACAAATGATTATTATCCTTGCTTATATTTTAAGAACTGGAAAACTTAACCGGAAATCTAAACCGGATGTATTTTTTACGCATGTATACTAACATTAAAAAAAATGTTTACACTTATTTTTTCAAATGTTTTTATTCCTCATGTTATTTTTCACCCGCAATATATTTGTTTAAATTAATTTTAGTGAAGCAATTAATAGTTAGTAGTATTTTGTTCATTGTTTAAAAACAAAAGACATTCATCTATAAGTTTAATTTTATTCGGTCTTTTTATTTTTAATTCATATAAATTAAAAATGTTTCATTTTATTCTTTAAAAATTGAATAAAGTTATTCAATTAATTTAATGCTTACTTTAATAAATATGAAATTTATTAAATTTCAAAGAAAATGAATTAAGAGCGATTTTTAATGTAATTTTTTTTACGTCTGTTATTTTTTTGTAATTTTTACTGGTAATTACCAAGTCCCTTTCTTTTTGAGCGGACAAAATTTAAGGTAAACATTAATTTAAAACACGATTTCAGGAATTCTATGATATATATATATATATATATATATATATATATATATATATATATATATATATATATATATATATATATATAAAGAGATATTGGAGTTTTCTTTAATCTTATTTCTTTCAAATGATACAAAGATTTTTGACGATAAAATAACTTTTAGAAACATTTTGTAACTTTTTCCATCATGTGTAGATTTATCACGCAAAATCAATTGGACGTCCCAAACTGATGTTATTTTTCATCTGTAATATACTTATTTAAATTAATTGTAGTGTTAGTAGTGGTTTATTAATTGTTTAGACAATACACAATATACAATAAGTTTAATTTTATTAAAGTTTTTAAAAAAATTTATATAAGTTTTATTTTGTTCTTTAACAATTAAATAAATAAAATTATTTAATTAATCTAATGCTTTCTCTTATAAATAAATGCTTACTTTAATAAATATAAAATTTATAAAATCTCCAAGAAAATGAATTTAGAGCATAACAACGGCATATATTACATTCATTCATTCATTATACAAACAATACATTTTATTTATCCAAAAGAATTTTTAAAGAATTCATTTTTCTACAGAATTGAACTGAATAAAATTCAGTTTATTGGCATTGAATTTTAACCCATCTCAAGCATCATTTTACAAAAAATATTTTTACATCACCCTGAGGGTGTTTTTATTTTGCTAGTTAAATATAGTTACCGTATTTGACGGCATATAAAGATGCACGGGCATATAAGACGCACCCCATTTCAGCAGGTCAGATTCAGGAAAAAAAAGTTTTTAGTGTATTTAAGCATATATTGTTGAAAACAGTCTTCCACACGCTCCTGTTAGCCTTGATTATAACAATACCAACAATAAAATAAGGATACATGGAGTTTAGGGTAGGTAAAAGTACTGACAGTAAGCTGGGTTAGAAGATTAGCCTAGGCCTACGGGAGGTCTAAACTTCACCTACGATGTATAAGACGCAGAGCAATTTTTGGGCCAAAATTTTGGGGAAAAAATTACTTAGTTTGAACTAAGTAATTTCGTATAAATTATTTGTATTAAAATTACTAGATAATTGTTTACTGAGAATTATCATTAGTTGCCTGAAACGATATAATTGTTTAAAAAATATTGACTACAGCATTGAATAATTCAACCAACCAAAGCCTCTGGTCTTTCGTCCTAGGCAATGCTGGGAAATCCTAATAGTTTTAAAAATATAATTTTGCTTTCTAACTATTAATTTATTGAACGATTAATGACAAACTGGTTAGGGTTATTTTATGTCCCGAGGTTAGAGAATACCCCCCCATATATATATATGCACATTCTCTCCTAATGAGCCCATGCATTTGAAAACATCCTTTGTTTTTTCAATATATCATATTTACACTGTCGGATTAAGTTCCAATTTTATTTCACACACACACACACACACACACACACACACACATATATATATATATCTTATTATAATGGAGATTGTGTGTTTTTCTGTCTGTAACCGAAACTAAATCACTACTCAAGTCATAATTCCCTTAGTTATTGACGTCATATTCACCATGAATTTATCCTTATTTTAACCTCAATTATGAATAAAGTTGTTTTACATTATTAATACTGTTAACCATGTCTACATACTAACAACATGCAATTATATTTATATATACAACAAAATAGCAGTTTACAGTGTGAACGGGAGGGCTAATTTGCATATTGATATTAAAAATGTAATTTTAATAAATATCTGCTTAGTATTATTGATTTCTAACTGTTTGGTTTTGTCTTAATGAATATAAGCAAAAATCTCTTCAATGAATCTTAAATGAAATCCATTAACAAGAAAAAATAACTGTCATTTTATTCTTTACTTCCTATTTTAACTAAATACTTAAATTAGAAAAAATAACAATGAAAGACGGGAATGATGGAAGAGTAAGTTTCAGTTGTTCTATTTTTCGATTATACTCCCTCTGTTTCAAATCTTTTTATTTGCATTCTTATTTAGTTTCATTAGCCTTTCTAATTTAATACAATATTTCAATACATTAAAACTTAAATACTTGCACCCGGAAGGTGCATATATTTGCTAGTATATATATATATATATATATTATATATATATATATATGAGATGTATTTTTGTATCTGTATCCGTTGATACGATTCACGGTCAGGAAGGAGGGATGTCACTGTCCTGAAAATTTACCACTACGTCTAAATAAAAGAAACTAAAAAAACCCACAAAAAACTACAGAGTTTTCTGATATTTATTCCTTGACTAACATATTATGGTAACACATTAGCATAATATAGTACGTTAATGCTTCATACATATGCGCAAACCTGATATATGTATTTCCAACAACGGATACAGATACAAAAATACATCTTAAATATATATACACACTAGAAGCATACGGAGACACAAAATCTACAACATATATATATATATATTATATATATATATATATATAGCCCAACATGTACTTATTGCTGAATTTTTAAATATATCAACATACACATAAATGGGTATGCAAAAAGAATAGATCATTTCAGTGAAAACATAATACGAACGTTTATTAGGTTTCCTGTTGGCTTGTTTGATTCTAACTGCATATCAATCTGCCTAGAGTTATTTTATGCCCAGAGTTAGGGAATTGTGTTCATTGTACGGTCATATTTATTTTTTGTGTAGTTGTTTCGTTAAGTTTTTTTTTGCACACGGTCCCATCGAATATGAATAATTTTTAATAACCCCCCCCAACTATTTGATCAATGGATGGAATCCTAACAGATATTATCACTCCGAAGCAGAACTTGTTTAGGAGTAATAGGAATGAAGGAATATTTCACACTCACAAGATCTCCAGAAATGTAGCTTTAACATCAATTTAGTATCATACCCAGGGTATCCATCTGTAGGGGGGGGGGAGATACAGTCAGCGTATTCCAAATTTCGCTGACAGGGCGATTCTAACCATTGTGTTTTAGTTAAGATTACAGTGGTACCTCAACTTACGAGTACCCAAACTTACAAATTTTCCGAATTACGAGCTGTCACTCAGTCAATTTTTTTCTTTTTGTTGAAAGCTAAAAATTTTAGGTAGGTCAGATACGCTTATGTTAATAAGTTCACTAAAAACCTCCAATTTTCCAAATTCAAAGAAAAATATTATTTATAACAAAAATGATTCATTATATTCAATTTTATCATGCTTTATACAATACAATGCCATTTTTCTTAATAAAAAAAAACATAACAAAAATTCATTTTTTGTGGCTGGAACGGTTTAATGGCATGTCAGTTTATTCCAATGGGAATATTGATTTGATATACGAGTGAATTGAGTTACAAACGGAATGAATTAAACTCGTAAGTCAAGGTACCATTGTAATTTCAATTAAGTTAAATATCTAGTCTCGTTTATATCTTTTTTAATCTTTTCTTTTTTCTTTGTTCTTATTTTGTATAAGGACAAATAAAAAGAAAAAAAAGGATTGATTAAAAAGGATCTGTGTAAGAAAAGTCAATTTCATTCTTTAATTAATTCCCTTTGCATTCAACATGTCGGCTTCGTAATTTTTGATAATGTTTATTCGACACGGTTCACTCATCGACAAACATGAATGCTGGAAAGAGATGAGAGTGTTGATACCAAAACTCCTCCCCACTCCTCAGATAAATATTTAGTCTGATATCTAGAGAGTTATTTATTTGTTTAGGTCAAGTTGGGTACAAGGTCATCATCTTCCCAAGATTATACTACTTTGATCTTTATTTTCCCTTTAAATTAGCCGTGCTCTCGCTTAGGGATTTTCGTTTATCAAACGTAAATTTCTCAACCACCTCTGGCACAAATGTAAAGTTTACGTGACGCACTTCCTAATGTGGAAATTCTGGTGACGCAATGGTCTTTAGTAGGGAAAATGAAATCGGAGATACGAGTTCGAATTCCAGTTGAGGCCGTTTGTCTCAGACTTTGCAATTTTTCACGGGTAATAACTTGGGAAACAACTAAACGTCTTTATCTCTCTCTCTCTCTCTCCCTCTTTCTCTCTCTCTCTCTCTCTCTCTCTCTCTCTCTCTCTCTCTCTCTATAATATATTATTATATATATAGATTTTTTGGATGTTTGTTTTTTAGAAGCATTGTTGAATAAAGTATATATTATTATTTATATTTTTGCTTGAAGGCAATTACAATGCGTATATCGTATAAAATTCGATAATTATAGAAAATAATCATGACAAGTGAATTTCGCAAATGATTATGCGATGCTAGAACATCGTACAGTAGACTGTACATAATCATTTGCGAAATTCACTTGTCATGATTATTTTCTATAATTATCGAATTTTATACGATATACGCATTGTAATTGCCTTCAAGCAAAAATATCAATAATAATAATAATAATAATATATATATATATATATATATATATATAGGGTGGCGTCGTCAGATGTAATTACTAACTAATTGGGGTTTTTCGGGTCTTTCAACATAAGACCCCCTCGCCAGTTAGACCCCACTAGATACGATCAAGCGCTAGTGCGTCACCCATCCTATTCAACGATAGCAGATAACCTGGCTTTATATATATATATATATATATATATATATATATATATATATATATATTAGTCTGTTTGGTATATATCCATAGGAAAAAAGGAAAAATTCATTTCTCCTAGGCCAGACTATTTGTGAATAGCATCACTGATTGAGTTCTCACGACATAGTAGTGGTCAGCAAGTTTAGGAGGAAGACAACACTTTAAACCGTGGAAAAGGCATAGGTAAACTCTTCCAAATTCATATTTTACTGAGAAAGGAAGCTGTGAAGAGCCATGATCGTCAAAGCCCTGAAAAGAGGAGGGGGAGGCGCAATTTTACTTTCAACACAAAACCCACAAAATTTAAAGTCTTGAGGCACACAGGCCGACATCTAATTATAGAAAAATCATTTTGATGACATCTGTGAAGAGTTGGCATATGATGTTGTTGGGTGTTGCCAGATCAAATCAGTTGGGAATTAGGGAGAAAAAATTAAGCACAAAGCTATCAAGTTACATATTAACTGATTGAAACAAATTAAATATATTCATAATGCATTTATTTTATTCTAGGAGATGGACACTGAATAGGACCACGATAGTGTTGTACTAAATACTATATATATATATAATATATATATATATATATATATATATATATATATATATATATCGGTCATGTAAGTGTTCTTACAATAGAGTAATGTGAACTTCCGTTGTTATGGTAACGCGAGGCAGTTTAGAAATTCAAATCTATCAGTAAATTTTTCACGGGTAATAACTAGAGACACTACTTAATCTCTCTCTCTCTCTCTCTCTCTCTCTCTCTCTCTCTCTCTCTCACTCTCTACCACATGCACTTTCTGTCACTTTTTTTTATCTGTCCGTCTGTCTGTCTGTCAATCTCCCTCTCTCTCTCTGCACTATCTATCTATCTATCTATCTATGTAGCTATCACTTTTCTTCTTATTCTTCCTTCAATTTCTTTCTTTCTTTCTTTCTTTCTTTCTTTCTTTCTTTCTTTTTGAACCAGGAGTTACAATTGCTGTGCAAGCAGACCATATAGTGGAAGTAAAAGAATGTGAATGTTGAACAAATAACTGGACCTTGCTGGAGAGCAGACATTTTTTTGTTGAAAATGGAGGTAAAAGTGATATCGATCATAGTTAGGGGCAACAGTCCCCAAGAACATAGAAAAAAGTCTCGATGAACTGGAAATTAATGGAAGAACTAAAACCATATAGACAATAGCATGACTAATGTCGACTGGGATACTTAGAAGAGTCCAAGTAACCTCAAGATACTTGCTGTCACTCAGACTTCAGTGAAAAACCACCAGTTAAAACTGGTGGGTAACGTTCAAAAGGAGAATAATAATAATAATAATAATAATAATAATAATAATAATTACCGGAATGGATGACAAAAAGAAAAAACTACCCTGATCCAGAGAGACCCCCAAAAAGGAACTGTCCCCAGCAACTATAGACCAATAACATTTTTACCTATGATGTGGAAAATACTGACCGCAAAGATAAAAGAACAGATCTACAACTCACTTGATTGCCGCGGACTATTTCCGGAAGAACAAAAAGGATGTACCAAGGAAATAAGAGGAACAAAATGACCTACTATACATAGATCAGAAACATTCTTAAAGAAGTAAAACCAAGACAAAAATTTAACCATGGCATGGATTGACTACAGAAAGCTTACGACATGATCCCACAAACTTGGATAATCGAGTGTTTAAACATATCAGACAAAATAATAAAATTCATCAACAAAAACATTGAAAATTGGAAAGTAGAATTGACAGTGGGGGGACAGTCCTTAGCAGAGGTGAAAATACAATCTTCCAGGGAGACTCCTTGTCACTACTACTATTTGTCATAGCAATGATGCCACTGAACCACATACTTAAGAAATGTACAGCGGAGTATAAATTCACTAAATCACAGGAAAAAACAAATCATCTTATGTACATGGACGACATCAAGAATTTTGCCAAAAATGAACAAGAATTATAAACCCTTTTACAAACTATAAGAATATACAACCAAGATATAGGGATGGAGTTCGGCATCGACAAGTGTGCCATGTTAGTGATGAAGAAATGAAAAAAATGAAACGGCGAAGGGAATAGATCTACCGAATCGAGAAGAAATTAGAACACTTAAAGAAAAAGAGAACTATAAATACCTGGAAATATTAGAAGCAGATGCGATCAAACGAATAGAAATGAAAGAAAAAGTAGGAAAGGAATACTTCAGAAGAACAAGCTATGTAGCAGAAACCTTATCAAGGGAATAAACACATGGACTTCCCTCTCGTAAAATACTCGGGACCAAGAGAGGAGCTCCGGCAGATGGACCAAAGGACAAGGAAACTCATGACCATATACAAAGAGACGACATAGACAGACTATATGTGCCAATGAAAGAATGGGGAAGGGGTCTCGCCAACATTGAAGATAGTGTAGATACGACAATGCGAGCACTTGACGAATACACTAATAAAAGTAAGCAAAAACTAATAGCAGCAACCAGGAAAAGCAATTGCAACATATTGACGAGCAGAAATGCATCAAAAACTAAAAAATAGAAAGGGAAGAAAAACAAGTACATGGGTACTTCAAGCGTCAAACTCAAGAGATATAACATCAGAAGACATGGACAAGGCTAAGAAAAGGAAACCTCAAGAGAGAAACCGAATCGCTTATAATCGCAGCACAAGACAATGTCATAAGAACGAACTATATAAAGGCAAATATAGATAAGACGCAGCAGAATAGCAAGTGCAGAATGTGTGAAGACAGAGACGAAACGGTTAATCATATAATAAGTGAGTGCAGCAAACTTGCACAAAAAGAGTACAAGAGTAGGCACAACTGGGTGGGAAAGGTAATCCACTGTGAATTGTTCAAGAAATTCAATTTTCACCATACAACTAAAGAGCATATGCACAAGTCTGAACCTGTCCTGGAGAATGAGACGTATAAAATTATCTGGGGGTTCGAGGTACACACCTAATCCCAGCCAGAAGACCGGACCTAGTATTGATTGACAAGAAGAGAACCTGTCATCTCGTGGATTTTGCCATCCCGGCCGACCACCAAATGAAAATGAAAGAAAGCGAAAAAATAGACAAACACTTTGACCTTGCCAGAAAACTGAGAAAACTGTAGAACATGAAGGTGAAGATCGTATCAATTGTGCCCCCAAAGTACTGGAAAATAATTTGGGTGAATTGGAAATCCGAGGAAGAATCGAGACAATCCAAACTACAGCACTGTTAAAATCGGCTAGAATACTCAGAAGAGACATGGAGACCTGAGGAGACTTGCTGTCACTCAGCCTCCAGTGAATCACCAGCTACAGCAGCTGAGAAAAAACACTAATAATAATAATAATAATAATAATAAGGCGGACCTGAGCATCTGGACCCCCTCCCACATCTAAATTTTTTTTTCTTTCAATGGATTATTATCGATTGCACACCAATCTATCAGATTAAAAAAAAAAAAAATCTAAAAAGTTATTTATTTTTCGAGTTTTCAGGGGTGCTCAGTTCCCCGTATAAGTTTAAATCGACCCCCATATCGGAACCGCTAAAAAATGTTTAGTACCGTGGTAGCTTTTTTTGTTCTTTTGTTTTTTGTTCAGCAAGGAGAAAATTAGAGTGAATTTCTCATGTATATATATGGAACCACTTGCATTATACAGATTGTTAAGAATGGTATTGTAGTTGGGGCAAACAAACTCTTATAATATACATGCATTGGAAGTGATTTTACGATGAATATACACTGAAAATAATTTTACTATAAAAATGCACAGGAAATTACTTTACATAAATGCACTGGAGATGATTTCACTATGAAAATGAAAACTGGTTGGTTTGAATTCAGAGTTTTGATTATTCTAGACCGGTTGTAATATCAAGGTTAAAGAACATAGTCTGCCTACTATTGTCTTGGGCAGGAATAACCTGGCAGAGCCCATCCTTCTCCAGATCTACAAATGGTTTGAATTCAGTTGACCTTCTCTTAGACCGGTTGCTATAACAAGGTTAAAGAGCACAGTCTGTCCTATTATTTATCCATAGTTTCGTTTGGGGGAAGAGATGGATTCATACTTTTCCCAAGAGTGTTTGGAAATAAGTATAGGAAATGCAAGCAGCCTCGTTCAGGTCTTGAACTAGCTAAGCCCGCTCGAGAGACCACTTTCAACGACGATAACTGTAACAAAATGAGCGCCTTTCTGCCTGTACATATGGCTGTATAATTATATAATCATGTATCTATTGATAATGGAGATTGGCTGGATTTCTGTCTGTAACCAAAACTACGTCATAGCTTACGTCACAATATTCTCAATGGTTGCAAAAGTCTATTAATGAGTATTTAATTTATAGTCAAAAATACATAGAATAAAAACAACACTGTGTTATATACACTCAAAATTTGAGTAAGCAATTTTTAAAATTGGTTTTTGCTTGCGCCCTTTTTTCAGTGCCAAGAAGTTCAGTGCTAAAAAAGTTTATAAATAAGTTGATATTTACGATTTTGTGTAAAAATTAATCGCAAAATATTCAAAATAATTATTCAATTAATAATTAATTGATGCACGCAAATTTTATTTGAGGAGGACAGAACTAAGTTTCCATTTCAAATTGTTCAAATTTCAGGCAATATCTTTCAAAAATTAATTTTTAATCGCCTGGAGGACGTTTTTTTGTTACTAGTGAATTATAATAAATGGACAAGTATAATTTATTGATATAAATATCATAGAAGAATCGCTAATAATAATGCGTCCATGGTATTGAACCTAAAACCTAGAAACAATTGAGTATATGCCTGGCCACACCACCAATTTCATTATGGGGTTCCATTGCCCCCCCATTCTCTACCCCTCATTCACCCCCCATTGTGTCGAGTGAATGGCTGCATTCAAATGATAGCTTTTTTTCAGATTTTAATTACCCGACAAGACTTTCATTCTGAAACTTATGTTATTGACCTTCTTCTATTAACCCAATGATGACGTGGATTAATTCAATATCCCCGAAGGTGTCTTAAGGTCAGAGCATTTATTTTAGTTTATCTTTTAAAGACGCAAACTTTGAATTGGCCAAAAGTAACTCAAGTCTAGCGGGGCGGCTACGTGGAAGAATTTGTGATTGTCTTCAAGGGAGAGCGTGTCCCGTAAATTTAGCTGGGGCAAAGGAAAAAAGAAGAAAAAAGAGATGTCAGGTATAACGATCGGCTTTTTTTTACTTTAAATTAAAATAAAAAGTTGTTCTTTTACATAAGAAAAGGGGGAAAAACGTTGAATTAAAAAAGAAAACTAAATTCGTTGAATGAAGATAATTTTTTTTTCTTCTTTAGAAATAATGTCTGAGAAAAGGAAATTTGACCTGTTGAATTTCCGGTTACGTTGTGTGTATGTATGTGGTGTGTGTGTGTGTGTGTGTGTGTGTGTGTGTGTGAGAGAGAGTATGTGTATGTGTACGTATACACATATATATAGATATATGCATATATATTATGTGTGTTTGTGTGTGTGCGTACGTGTGCGAGTGTACAAGCGCACAAACATACGCGCGTGGACACAGACACACACACACACACACACACACACACACACACACCATATATATATATTTAACATCCATTCAGCACAAGCAGGATGTGACACTAGGTCAATTTAACAGGTTTAATTTCAGAGTTTTCCTTCTCCTAGACTGGTTACATAGGTCAAAGATCATGTCTACCCTACGATTTACCCATTGCTGGACAGAGTGTAGTTGGATTCAAGTATTAGCGCTATGTGAAATGCAAACAGTCCCGTCCAGCTTTTGAACTCGGGTGCACGAGTTCATTTCCTACGCCTCTAACCACACACACACACACACACACACACACACACACACACACACACACACACACACACATATATATATATATATATATATATATATGTATACACATATCCATATATATATATTTATATGTGTGTGTGTGTAGCAGTATAATTCTTTTTATCTGACACGGTTTCAGTATTCAAGATACATCTTCAGGATATTAGATTGTGTGGGCTACTACATTCTATAAATACCTGCCAGTAAGAAAGCAGGTGGGTTTGCGCCATTGTTATTTTGATTACCCTTTCTGTTTTTTATTGTTGTGTTGACTCTCCCTCTCACTACACACACACACACACACACACACACACACACACACACACACACCATATATATATATATATATATATATATATATATATATATGAGAGTACGCAAACAGTTTGCTTGATATGGCGATAGCGGACAATATTTGGGAGAATATGTGCTTAATTGAAGTCATACCTAATTTGAAAATTAATCAATGAATTAGCCGAATGTATCTGTTCAAATGTAACGCGTAAACAAATCGAGAAAAAGTCAATCTCTGTATGTACATTTCGGCCTATTATGCCTCATCATCAGAGTTATAAGCTGGAACCCGCTAAAGAAAAGGAGGATAACACAAGAAATAGATTCAATTAGTATTTCGTCTCTATTAGAGAGACTTAAGAAGTTTCTTTTATTCTTCTCTCCCCTCTCGCCATCTTTAACCCTCTTTGCTCGTTTTTTACATTCTCTCTTCATTTATTGCTCTTTGATGTAAAAATCGTAAACAGTGCGAACTGGACATACAAACTGACCCGAAAGGTAAGACTCGAATTTCATCACTGAAAATGATTTATAAAATCATTATGTTTGATAATCGTAGTTTACGGTTGATCGTAGAATGATGGCCAGAATCATTGTGGTGATAAGCATCTGAAATTAAGAAAAAGAAATCCAAGTAATAAATGAATAATATCTGATTATACTTTATATAATAATAAATAAAATCAAGAAGCAACGATGCTATTTGCAATATTTTCCGCGTATTAAAAGCCTTAAGATGGTTCATCAATAATACTTGAAGAAATACAATGCCTAAGGCACTTCCTAAACTCAAGAAGACCAAAAATAAGCATAAATATTCTTGGAGAAATCCTACATGAAACGAACAAGTATAGTCAGCTTGGAGCAATCTCTCTTCCTCCCCCCCCTCTTTCTCTCTCTCTCTCTCTCTCTCTCTTTTATATATATATATATATATATATATATATATATATATATTTGGTTAATCAAACGTCTATATAGCTAGTTATAGTCACATGATAAGGTTAGTATACGAGACATTCATACGAAAAGAAATATATTTATATATAATTTATAGGAAAATAAATTATGGAATTTGTCAGTCAGGTGGTAGACGATGCAGGAGAAATTTTTTACCATGTCTACACTTAGATATAAATTCTTCTTTTGTTCAGAAATATGTTTTCATCATATTTAGGATGCGTCATTTTTCTTCCAGACACATTCTGCAGTCATTTACTCCTCCTTTATAAGCTTGTCTTTTTTTCCCAATCATCATCATCATCATATCATCATCAAGTGTGATGACAACATTATTTTAATTCTCTTGCCATCCGTCCTTATCGGCTACCGCACTTGGTAACCCCTTTAGATAATACCCATAAAGTGATGAATGTGAGTTTTTACTGGTCGGCCAACACTGGCGTGTCCATGTATCGAAGTTTAGAGAAGGAAGTTGCTTATGAATTTGTCCTTAAATCTCCAGTAGTGCGCTTACTCGCCTTACTTGTATGGTTTGTATGATTGGAGGTAAGTGGTTGTACTTTTTGCTTTTTGTGGGATGCTGCATCCAGAATTTGTTCAAAACAGCATGCAGCATCATTGTGT
>CM042156.1:68579052-68601552 GCA_023376005.1 Doryteuthis pealeii
GAGAGAGAGAGAGTGGTGTGTGTGAGTGTGTGTGTTGTGTGTGTGAGAGAGAGAGAGAGAGAGAGAGAGAGAGAGAGAGATTTACTTATGTTCCATGATGCAATGTTTAATCAGCTAGGCTAATAGACCATTGCTAGTGAGTTTGATTTTCACCGGGTGCCTTTCTGGCCTTGTGCCAAACTAAGCTTATATCTCATAAAATAAAATAGTTAATAAAATGAAATAGCTTAGACCAACAGAGAATTGGGCCAAAACAACAAGGCATATATTGATCAAGCTACTGACACCAGGGATGTTTGATAGTTTCGATTTTAGCTCACTTGATTAGTTTAGTTTAGCTTATTTGTTTAACTGTATATAAACTCCTTATGTATTATTTAATGCCGAAATTTGATTTATTTCTACATTTTTAATTACAATCACACTATATTTTCAATGTTTCGATGCATTTTTATAGCATTTTATAGCATATATGATGAAGGGATCTAGAAATCTAGATTTTTATTTTAAACTTGAATATGAGAATTAGGTATCTCTCTCGGAAGTAGGATGCATACTAGGGTAGATAGTGTCTATACTCATTTATTTGCACAGTTATATGGTATCAAGTAATCCTATCTAATACTAATAATCTTTTACATAATTATATAGTATCAAGTAGGGCCGGGTTTGCTCAGTCGGTAGAGCGTTCGGCTAGAAACCACAAGGTTCCTAGTTCGATACAGGTCCTCGCCAACTCAGCGTTATGAGTAACACAGAGATCTGTGCGGTAAAGTAAGGAGCTTATGGTAGGTGTGGCGTTCCACCTCAGATGCTTAAACAATCTCCTTGGTCTAGCGCTATTGAAAAGGGGATAGACTCCCTTGCTAACTGGCTGATACCGACTTTAGGCCGCCCCGACGACTTATAGCTTCAAGTAACTATTCATAATACAAATAATTTACACAAAGTTATATGGTATCTAGTATTCCTATATAATACTAATAGTTTAAACACAATTATATGGTTTAAAGTAACTATTTTTATTTAATAATTATCATTTTTTCACAGATATTGTTTCAAATATTTCTATCCAACACCAATAATTTGCAAGCAATTATATGGTTTCAGGTAGTTAATAATAATAATTCTTAATAAACAATTATAGGTTCAAGTAACTATTCTTGATACAAATAGTTTGTTCAATGTTATGTAGTTTCAAGTATTTCTACCTAATATGAATAATTTTAAAATAGATCAATTTGACTCAGAAATGGGACCCTAACAGGTACTAGGACCCCGAGTTTAGTTCAGTTGTTTGGTTTAATGGCAAATCAGCCTTTATGGGTAATTTAATGCCAAATCATCCCCCTCTCTCTCTCTCTCTTCTCTCTCTCTATATATATATATATATATATATATATATATATATATTACCAGCCCCCCTCCCCCGCATGAGCAGGATGTGACACAAGGTCAATTTCTTAAGCGGAGTTTAAGGTTTGAATTCAGAGTTTTCCTTCTCCTGGATTGGTTACCTAGCCAAGGTTAAAGGGCTCAGTCTGCTCTGCTATTTACCCATAGCTGGAGGAAGAATTGGATTCATACCTTTCCCAAGGGTATTAGCCGTATTATATATATATATATATATATATATATATATATATATATATAATGGTAGCGTAGACATAGAATCAACAGCATGGTTTCTGACAGTTTCTCTTGTTTATAGAAATAGATTTGATTAACATTTTCTTTTGTATTAATAATTTGTTAGAAATACTTTTAATTAACTTCATGTGTATTAATAAATACTGGTGATTGACCCTCAGTCACCAACTTCTAGCACCCCTATGATAAAAAGGGTTAGGTGTTTGCTATAAGAATAATTTGAAGAAGACGGTCACAACAATCCAGTTCAAGGGAATTATGCCAATATCTACGACAAACAGGGGGGAGGGTCATTTGTGGGGCGGTCTTACCCCCTTTACAGAGTTGCAATCGGCGTATTCTACTACCTCTGCCGACAGTGCAGTCCGAGATGGGAGTAATGGTAATGAATGGGTAACTTCATACTCCCCAAAGTTCTGGAACTGGAGCCTTACCACTGGATATAGTTTAGTGTCATACACAGGATACCCCTTTAGCATAGATTGCAGACGGATTATTCTAAGCACCACCGACAGGGCGAAGTTGAGGAGTAACATGATGATGAAGGGAGATACAGACGTGATAGTGCTAATGGTGGTTATAGAATGATAGTGTCTATATGAGATGAGAGTAGATAGTGTGTGTTACTGGTGACGGGTAAGAAGAAAGATAATGTTATATGGGTGGTGTTGAAATGCGATAGTACTAAACCAGTGAAGTTATGAAAAGACATGATAAAAGGACATGATAAAAAAGTATCGAGAGTGAATTAAAATTTTTAGCATTTTGACATTTAAAATTTAGATGTACATATGCACATAGCTGATCAACTTTCATATGATGAAAGGATCTAGAAATCTAGAATTTTATTTTAAAGTTGAATATGAAAATTAGATATCTCTCAGAAGTAAGGTGCACACTAGGGTAGGTCGATTTTTCATTTTCTTAAAGTATAAAATTTTCCATCTATGCAAAAGTTGTGTGTTAGTATACTGAATACTGATACCAAAAATTAGATCTTTTACTTGCACCATTGTTTGAAGAAATAGCATCAAAGATTGTCTACTAAAATGCAAAAAAATCCTCGTTTTCGCAAAATTTATCCTAGAAATATGTTAGAAAATTTACCGTTTTCAATATTTAAATCAGAAATGTTATTTTATTTTATCAAAATGAAACGAATTAAATGTCATAAATAGAATTCGAATTGAAAATGTGTCCCCATCACCACCGACACCTCTGATATGCTGCTTTTTATCTCATTAATTAAGCTGAAACAGACGATCTTTGATGCTATTTCCTAAAAAAATGGTACATGTAAAAGGTTTAATTTTTGGTATCAGTATTCAGTATACTAGCACAGAACTTTTGCATAGATGGAAAATGTTATACTTTAAGAAAATGAGTATGCGGATTACCCTTTTGTTGCCATTACTCACTGAACCATTCTGATTCGTCGTGACAGGACCTGTTCAAGTCCCATAGTTCCATAGGTCACATAGATCTTTTTGGAAATTATTAGTATTAGATAGGAATTCTTGAAATTATATACCAGTGTTGATATATATATAAGGTAGAATATATATATATATATATATATATATATATATATAGAGAGAGAGAGAGAGAGCGAGAGAGAGAGAGAGAGAGTAAACGCCATTTGGTGACTGTCAGTTTCTCGCCAATGCAATCATCAGATCAATGATCGAATAGAGGGGAAACTGAAAGTCGATAAGCGCCATTGAATCTGTGCCTACACTATCCTAAGCTGTTCCAAAGGACTTCATCGTATCAAAACATGGTGTAAACTCATCCAAGAATCCCTTCAAATAAACCAAAACAATCATACCTAAACAGAATTTAATGACACACACACACACACACACACACACACACACACACACACACACACACATATATGTATATATATATATATATATAGTTTGCTACACCCATGAATAAAAATACTCAATATCTTCGACAGGGCACATACACGCAGACACACATGGACGCGTGCGTGCAACCCCCATATATATATATATATATATATATATATATATATATATGGGGGTTGCACGCACGCGTCCATATATATATATATATATATATATATATATATATATATATATATATATATTAGGATACCGAAAACACAGTTAGTGGGACTTGGTGACTGTCAATTTCTCCTCTATTTAGACCAATGATCACATAGGTGCGAAAGTAACAGACACCAAGCGCTATTTCTTCTTTGCTACGCTAATATATATATATATATATATATATATATATATGTGTGTGTGTGTGTGTGTGTGTGTGTGTGTGTTTGAGATGGCGATAGCTGACAATATTTTGGGATATTATGTGCTTAATTAAAGTCATACCTAATTTGAGAATTAATTAGTTATAATTAAATGAATTAGGCGTGCATATCGGTTTAAATGTAAGGCGTAAACAACTCGAGAAAAAAGCCAGCTAGTGTAATGGTTAGAGTCTCCGCCTGTCAGCCTGGCAGGTAGGGTTCGAATCATGCACAAAGCACTGTCCTGTCTATAACTCTGCTGATGAGGCCTAATAGGCTGAAATGTACATACAGAGATTGACTTTTTCTCGATTTGTTTACGCCTTACATTTAAACCGATATGCACGCCTAATTCATTTAATTATAACTAATTAATTCTCAAATTAGGGATGACTATAATTAGGCACATAATCTCCCTATATATATATATATATATATATATATATATATATATATATATATATATATATATACTGATTTTAAAATATCAATTGAACCGTATACTTTCTAAAGGTACAGTTAATACTAATATAATATCTCAATTATGCTAGTAAGGTTGTTTTAATTCATGACCACAGTCAATGCTTTACTTTAATGATCAACATAAAGATTGTGTGCCGAAAATCATATAAACAAAATTTCAAAAAAGCAAAGTGCTGTGTGTTTAGCATCTGTTTTTCATTTAGAAGAATAGGTGTACTCATTTGTGAATTGCAATATGTTGTAGAGTTTGCTAATAAACAATAAATAATATCCGTTTTGATTGTATAATTATTCCATATAAATAATAGAAGTCTGATATCTCCGGTTTAGAAGATGATTATCTTTTTTTATAACAAACTTGTCGGGGTGTATTTATTTATAGGTGATATTGTATTTTCTTCTTAGGCCAGTGATTGTCATGTTAGTGGTCGAACTACAGTTTTGACATGTTTACTCTTGTGTTTTGAGCTCTCTTCAACATGTTTGTTGAGAGAGAGAGAGAGAGAGAGAGAGAGAGAGAGAGAGAGAGAGAGAGAGAGAGAGAGAGAGAGAGAGAGAGTAGGGATAATGTTTCTTCTTCAATCCTATCATCTGACCATCTCCAAACTGCTACGGCCGGGTGGCAGGATCCAAGTGAAACCCGAAGCTTCTATTCCTACTGACACTGACGCCAACCTGTCACTGCTCCCTCCATCCTGACTACCGGCTCCTGACATTACGATAACCGACTTCCCGTATGACAATAATTACATCACCCGATGATTCAAAAAAAAAAAAAAAAAAAAAGAAAGAAAAGAAAGAAGAAAAAATTAAAAAAAATCAAAAATGTATCCATGGTAAAAAAAAAAGTATAAGTATTTACATCTACGTTCGACGGGCCTTAGAATTCGCTGACAGTATCCCCTGCAGAAATACCTCCCACATTTTTAACTGTCACCGGTATGAGCAAGTGGCAATGGTAGCTCCATCAGATGGGCAAGAGGTAGTGGTAGCTACATCTAGCTAATGTCTTATCATTCTTTTTACAGATACTATGGGTTGAAATCTCTATCCAAAACAGCATAATTCCTAAGTAACATGAAATGAGCACGAAAAGCTATGGAACAATTAATGATTCTCAAGTCTTTAAAAAATGTTTCAACGGTAAACGCACTTTGTGTACCGGCCCAAGCCAGGTTCGTAACTGATCATGTCTGAAAAAAAGATATGGTAAGATTTTAACTAGATTGAGCTAACATTGTCATTTGCCTAAGTTCATTTGCACCACGCAGGTGACGTTTTAAGATGTGGGTGGTATTTCTGCTAGACCCTGTATATCCAGCGCGATTGCTTTTATATGTTACGAAAGAAAAGAATATTTGCAATCCAATTTTGTCTTGTCCGGACACCTCACTTAGTGGAAGAATTAGTGACTGTGATACTCACTGAATGTCTTATACTTCTGGTCTTGAGCCAAAGCTTTGCAAATGATCACTCTTGTCTTGTTTGATTCTTTGGGGGAAGGAAGAGGAAGTAAAAATGTGAAAATGAATAAGAAATTTCAATTTTATCCTATTTGATGATAACATCAAATATTTTTCTATCAAGTCTTCTTGTTTGATAAAGAACAACTTTTCAAGCCAAGCAAATAACAACCTCACTTTGCCAGCTCATCCTTTTGACTTCATCGTCATTACTCCCAGCTCCACTCTGTCCCAGAGTAGTTATGGTCCCATTTATGAATCAAATAGATAGGTATTCATATTCGATAGGACCGCGTGCAATAAAAACCCTCTATTCGAAAGATCTACATAAAAATGCAAATAGATCGTACAATGAACGCAATTCTCTAACCTCATGTCATAAAATAATACTAGACGGGTTGACATGCCGTTAAATCAATCAATCAATTAATCAATCAATCCTCCCTTTGAAAAGATCAGTACACATCAGTGTGAAAAATTAAAAACTTCCCGACAATGATGACTTACTGATTATATTATGCTTAAAGTACTTTATCCCCACTAGATCATCAAATGTAAGTAACACTAAGTACTTAGATGGGTAAACAGCAGGTAGTGTAATCTTAAGCCTATATGTTAAGCTAAGTAAAACTTCTACAATGGGTTACTACTGAGAAATAACAGATTTGTATTTACGCCACTCCCTCCGCCACGGACAAGATATGACACAAGGTCAAGTGTAATTAAGATGGATTGAATTCACAGTTTTCCTTATGTCAATTTGCTGCATTCGCTTATGGGCTTAAATGTTTCATTTCTGTCACCACATAACATTCAATTGTTATACTTCTGCGTCTTTTGCTTTCATATAATTACTTATTATGTCATTATTCTATGTTGCTATCAAGCCATCATGGACAATTTCCATAGTTTGTCGCTTGAAGTATCCATATAGTTGTTTTCCTTCCCATTTTTGTTTTCTAGATTTTGTTTTATTGTTATTTTTCTGTTCCTTAATTCATTTCTGTTGATATTGTTGTTATTGATGGCTGTGATCAGAATTTATTTGCTCTTTTGTTATATCTTCTTTGTGTCTCAAATTGTTGCATCTCTATAATTTCCTATTTTTTTTCTTGACACACAGAGTCTGACACATGTCATCAATATTTGATTGTTTAGCTGGGATTTGGTGATCCGTTTGTGTCTCAAAGTCCCTGAGAATTTTATGGTTCATATTTTCTAGGACAGACTCTAATTTATGCACATACCATTTGTCAGCATGGCCGAAGTCCTTTGCACAATTCCCAGTGGATTACCTTTCCCACCCAGTCATGTCTATTCTTGTATTCCTTTTTTGCCTATTTACTGCATTCACTTATCATGTGATTAACTGTTTCATCTCTGTCACCATACATCCTACACCTGTTATGAGACTAACTTGTTACCCATCGCTCTACGTCAAAAGTTCTCATACGAACTTTACCTAACCTGCGTCGTAAAAATGATATATTTTTTTCAAACTATAAGCCTCGTTGTCATAATAAAACAAACTATCCCTTTTTCTTGATCTCTGTCAAACGTAAAGCTGAGTCAAGCATCCCGAACTCAGGAGACTTGATTAAAAAATCAACGTTTTTAAGCGCTCCTTGCCAACAGATTTGACGAGTGCATGTATCATAGGCTACAATGTCAGAATCCACTTACAATTTAAACATTGCGCGCGCAGAGTGTCGGACTGAAACGTCATATACACGACGGGGTGCATTCCATTGCTCTTTGGACGCCCGACGCACTATAAGGTTTCAGCCAACATTGGTGGCGTCCCACGCGATGAGAAAGGCGGGGCAGAAAGGCAATTGAAACTCATTGTTTGACCTATTATCAGACTTTGTAGTTAAATAGTAAGTGATAGAAAGCACATTCCATAAGACTATCAGATTCTTTAAGAAATGCCTATCTTTACTTTCTTTATTCTCATTTTTCTTTTCGCTTTTTTTTTCTTTACTATTTACGACGTGTTGTTTTTCAAATGTTCTTTTATCACGTTTCTTTCATTCTTTCTTTAATTTTTTTCTCTGCTTTCCTCTTTCTTTTTCTCTTTTACTTTTTTTTCTTTCATTTTTCTTTCTTTCTTTTTACTTCCTTTCTTTGGCTTTTTTTTTTTTTTTTTTTTTTTACTTTTGCGGCGGGTTGTTTTGAAAGAGTATTTTCTTTCATCACATTTCTTTCCTTCCATATTTCTTTCAGAGTTTCTTTTTTCTTTTTTCATTTTTCTTCCTTTCTTCTGTCTTTTTTACTTATGGCGACGGGTTCTTTTTCAAAGGATCTTTTCTTTTATCACATTTCTTTCTTTCTTTCTTCTTTCTTTCTTCTGTTTTTTTCTTTTTCCTTTTTCTTTTTTCATTCTATTGCTTTTACTTTTTGAGACGGGTTGTTTCTCTGGCGATCTTTTCTTTTGTCATATTCTTTCTTTCTTTCTTTCTTTCTTTCTTTCTTTCTTTCTTGTATTGCTTTAACCATCTACGTCGGGTTATTTTCCAGCTATCTTTTCTTTTATAACGTTTTTCTTTATCTTTTTCTACTTTTTCTCTCTCTTTCCTTTTCTCTCCTTCTTTCATAAACAATTTCATCTCTTTTTTTCTTACTTTCTTTTTCTTCCTTTATTTTCTTTACATTTTACGACTGGTTGCTCAACTTTTTCCATTTAATCACGTTTCTTTCTTTCTTGTTTTTTTTTCTTTTTGTTTCTTTTTTCTTTCTTTCGTTTCTTTCTTTGTTTTTCTTTCTATTGTTTTTTCTTTTTGTCTGTTTTCTTTTCTTTTATTCTTGGCCTTATTTTATCATTCTTTCATTTCTCGGTGTTCTTTCTTCCTTCCTTTCTTGTCTTGGTATTTTCTCATATTTCTTTTTCCCCCCAGGTTTTTCTTTTCTTTCTTTCTTTCTTTCTTTCTTTCTTTTTTTTTCTTTCTTTTTACCCATTTCTTTCTTTTTTCCAGTTGTCTTACTTCCTCTCTATTCTTCATTTCTTCTGATCCACCTTTCTTTCTTTCTTTCTTTCTTTCTTTTTTTTCTTCTTTCTTTCCAGTTGTCTTACTTCCTCTCTATTCTTCATTTCTTCTGATTCACCTTTCTTTTCTTTCTTTCTTTCTTTCTTTCTCAAGATGTTGATGCAGTTTGGTGAGAGCTTTTGAAGAACTTATTCCCTTTGGAAGGAATAACACGACCACGAATGGAAGGCTTTTTTCTTTTCTTTTCTTTTTTCGTTTTGATTTTGATTTTTTTCGCAGACACTTATGTAAGACAAACGACTTGGGCAGCACGGGTGGATGCAGGGTGGGGTGGTGTCTAGCTCGGGTGGTCGGGGGTGGATGAAATAGGAAGACGAAGGGAAATAGACGAAGGAATCAAATGAAGACAATGTCAACAGGGGAATAGATAAATATTAGAAAAGGAAGACATAAACTAGACAGGGACCGGGAGTGTGGCAGGAGAATAAGAAATAAGAGAAAAAAAAAACCTAATACGAGGGAATATTAAAGGAAAAACAGAAGAGAAATTAATAAAGTTAGTGCAGAAGAATATTGAGATATTCTAACAAAAATGCTGGAAAAATGAAGGAAAACTTAACAAAAATTCTATTTGTTCTTTATTTCCTTCTTTCTTTCTTTTTATCCGCTTCTTCCTTCGTTTACTTTCTTTCGACTTTATAGCTACTTTCGGGGTTTCTTCTTCAACATTTTTTCCTTCTTTCTTCATTCTTCATTTCTACAGCCATATTATTCCTTTTTTTCTTTCTAATAGTCCATTTTTCTTTCTTTATCTATTTATTTATTTCTTCTTTCTTATAGCTACTTTTGTTCTCTCTTATTTCTTTCTTTCTTTCTTTCTTTCTTTCTCTTCTTTCTTATAGCTACCTTTGTTCTCCCTTATATTCTTTCTTTCTTTTCTTTCTTCTATAGCTACTTTTGTTCTCTCTTTATATTCTTTCTTTCTTTCTTTCTTTCTTATAGCTACTTTTGTTCTCTCTTATATTCTTTCTTTCTTTCTTTCTTTTTGATCTTGCGCTCTCGAAATTCATTTTTCATAAACATTTTACTTTTCTTTCAATTATTCTCTTTTTTCTCTTTCTTTCTTATACCTACTTTTGTTCTCATATTCTTTTTTTTTTCTTTCTTTCTTTCTTATAAATACTTTTTTCTCTCTTATATTCTTTCTTTCTTTCTTTCTTCCTATAAATACTTTTGTTCTCTCTTATATTCTTTCTTCTTTCTTTCTTTCCTATAAATACTTTTGTTCTCTCTTATTTCTCTTTCTTCTTCTTTCCTATAAATACTTTTGTTCTCTCTTATATTCTTTCTTCTTTCTTTCTTTCTTTCATAAATACTTTTGTTCTCTCTTATATTCTTTCTTTCTTTCTTTTTCTTTCTTTCTTCTTATAAATACTTTTGTTCTCTCTTATATTCTTCTTTCTTTCTTTCTTTCCTATAAATACTTTTGTTCTCTCTTATATTTTCTTTCTTCTTTCTTCCTATAAATACTTGTTCTTCTCTTATATTTTCTTTCTTTCTCTTCCTTATAAATACTTTTGTTCTCTCTTTATATTCTTTTTCTTTCTTTCCTATAAATACTTTTGTTCTCTCTTATATTTTTCTTCTTTCTTTCCTATAAATACTTTTGTTCTCTCTTATATTTTCTTTTTTCTTTCTTTCTTCTTATAGCTACTTTTGTTCTCTCTTATATTCTTTCTTTCTTTCTTTTTGATCTTGCGCCTCGAAATTCATTTTTCATAAACATTTTACTTTTCTTTCAATTATTCTCTTTTTTCTCAGCTGGACATGAACATAACAAATTGAAAACAAGTTCATAACTGATTAAAAACAGATGAGAATAAATAATATATGAATTACTTGCTTCTGACAAGGATGCCAATAGACGTAACAGCTTTTTAATGTTAATCCTGTTTGATCAGCTCAATCATTGTAGCATCTTTTCTCAGGTTATCTGATGACGGTCAGGGCGGAAGGATACGTTTATTCATGTCTTTCCCAAGGGTATTACGGCCTAACTGAACACAGACTTAGGCGAAATTTGAACCTGCTTTGCCGATTCAGTGCTGACAGACGTAACACTGCAACGATTCTCCAGTGTCTATCCAACAATATCTCTCTGTCTCTGTCCTTATCTCTCCCTGCCTCTGCTTCTGCCTCTGTCTGTCTGTCTGTCTATCTCTCTGTACATATATATTAAACACACACATATATCCTATACACACACGTATCACGTCTCCTCAATGCGGCTAGAAGTGATACGTTGAAACAGTGGTCTGTGGATGACTATATATATATATATATATATATATATATATATATATATATGTGTGTGTGTGTGTGTGTGTGTGTGTGTGTGTGTGTGTGTGTGTGTGTGTGATAAAGTTGGCATGGCCTATATATGTAAATAATGGTAATAACAAAGAAACTGTTGAAAAAACAAAATAAACTTACATCTAAGGCTGTTAGAATGGAAGCATCCAATATATATATATACATATATATATATATATATATATATATATATATATACATATACATATATATTATATATATTATATATATATCGAGCAATTGTTATGTATAAATTCTGTAAAATTTCCACAGATACAACCAGTAGCTATATAATCTCTCTCTCTCTCACACACAAACAAACACACACACACACACACACACACACACACACACACACACACACACACACACTATATATATATATATATATATATATATATATATATATATATATATATATATAAAGGAAATGTCGTTGTATGTATGTGTCATCTTATAACTCCTAGAAGAAATGTCATTTAGATTTGAAATCTCGCAGATACCTTAATATATTTATAATTTAGAAACACACAAATTTGGTCTTTGATTTTTACTAATTAAGTGATATAATTCAATAATCAAACATAAATCAACCAATTTCTAGAACTCTTCTCAGTAAGGAAAAATAAAGTAAGTATGTTTTAGGTCAAAAAGGAATTAATTAGACTGATGCATTTCGTCAGTTTAATAAAAAAAAAACTACGTCATCGTTTGTCTGCTTTTTTCTGTACGTCTGTCTGTCTGGAGAGAAGTAAAAGTTAAAAGTAAAGTCGTCGGGGTGGCCTATATGTATATATATATAGGGTATCCCAAAATAATTTATACACTCTTTAAATATTAATAGTTAATAAAAGTTAGTTTTTTTCTATTTCAGATTTGACTAACCATTTCTTCAAGATATGAAAAGTGTATTGAACAGAACGGCAACCGGTTTGAGCACTTGATGTGAACTCATCATTATATGAACATTCTGTAATTGCCCCAAGTAGCTTTTATCTTATAAAAGTTAATTTGACATGTTTTTTGTATATTTACTTCCAAATTCTTTAAATGTGTATTCTTTCTCTTGTATCAATCTTATTTACAAGTCAAAATACATGAATTGAATAAGTTATAACGATTCAAAGAGCGTATACACTATTTTAGGACGCCCTATATATATATAAAACATGGAAATAGTATGACATCGCTTCTTAATATTACACTGATTGTGGTTAATATATACAATATATATAAAAACCGAAATGTTCAAACATAGGTAGAATAACGTTTTTAATTCATAATAAACAAATCCTCTTAATATTTGTTTTTTTCAGATTTTCCATACCTACATACCGTCAGATTTCTTTCCATTTTCCTTATATATATATATATATATATATATATATATATAATATATATATGCATGTGCGTATGTGATTTTGTGTGTGTGTTTATTTGCATGCATGTGTGTGTATCTATCTATCTGTCAATCTCTGTTCATATATATATCTTAGTATATTCATATCTATCTCTCTATCTTTGTTCAGATATATCTTTCGCAGTCAGTTCATATCTATCCATACCCCTATGGAACAGTTACATCGCTCCCGATGACCACTACGTGGATAAGTTGCATAGTTGTACTGGTAACTTATGCCCAATGTTTTATCTGTATCATAATAAGTATTAATTAGTAAATGTTTCAGTTTTACTTTTTGGATATCCCTCGTATATTCACACCCGCACAAACACCGGCCTCTTCTTTTAATACCTGAATTATATATATATATATATATATATATATATATATATATAAATCGTGTGTGTGCGTGTGTGTGTTTGTGTGTGTGTGTGTGTGTGTAAGAAGAGTACGTCCTGGCATTTGCATGCATTGGGCGATTTCCTTTTCATGTCATGTCTTGTATATGGAGTACAGATGGTATATTATTTGAATATTTTTGTTTTGCCGCCGCCGCCGCCGCCGACCATAAAGGGTGAGAGGTTGTTGTTTTGTTAGAGTGTGGCCCAATCGTCTACTTTATGAATGTGTAATCAAGTGGCAGGAGAGTGACAAAGTGAAAATATGAAATGGCAAAAGAACAAATGGGGAGAAATTAAAAAAGGGCGGCAAGAAGAAGAAGAAGAAGGAGAGGAGAGGGGGGAGAAGAAGAAAGAGGGGAAGAAGGAGGAGGGAGAGGAGGAGAAGAAGAAGGAGAAGAAGAAGAATAGGAAGGAGGAGGAGAAGAAAAAGAAGAAGAAGAAGGAGGGGAGGAGAAGAGGAGAAGAAGAAGAATAAGGAGGGGGAGTAGGATGAGAAGAAGAAGAAGAAGAAGAAGAAGAAGAAGAAGAAGAAGAAAAGAAGAAGAAGAATAAGAATAAGAGGAGAAGAAGAAGAAGAAGAAATGTGAATGGCTGAATTAATAAGATTGGAATGCAGAAGATAGAAAGAAAAGAAATAGAAACATAAAAAAATCTATCTCAGTCTGTTCTTATCTATCTATCTATCTATCTATTTAATTCTTCATATCTATCTATGCATCTGAATGTTCATATATATCTATATTCAAATATAGCTATCTCTGTCTGTTTTAATCTATCTATCTATCTATCTATCTATCTATCTATCTATCTATCTGCTCGTACCGTGTAATCCAGCAAACATAGCTATCTCTGTCTGTTTTAATCTATCTATCTATCTATCTGCTCGTATCGTGCAATCCAGTACTTATCAAACATTACTTGTAAGGTGAAATATATACCCCAAGTAAATCCTATTGTTATATCTGTAAATAACTAATAGATATGTAACTGAATAGAAAGAAAGAAACAACAAAGAGAAAAAAATGGTAGCTTAATAGAAATAAAAAGAAAAAGAAAAAGGAGATAGAAAGATAGCTTAACTTTAAAAAAAAAGAAAAAAAAGAAACAAGCATTATAAAGCATCACTGAGTAGAAGAAAGAAAGAAAGAAAAAGGGGTAAAAGAAGAAAAGAAAGACAAAGAAATTGATGACGAGAGAGAGAGAGAGAGAGAGAGAGAGAGAGAGAGAGAGAGAGAGAGAGAGAGAGAGAGAGGGGAGAGAAAGAAAGAAAGAATAAAATGTAGGAAAACAAATATCGAAAGAAAGAAGGAATGAAGTGTAGGTAGGAAGAAATACCCACTGTTGCATCGTGGTAGAAAGCTCGACCCAAACAATTAAAGTTTGCTCCTCCCTGGACGCTTTAAATTTGTGTCCGAGTGCCAAGCAGGGTCAAGCTTAGTAGATAACACGAAAACCAAAACAAAAAAACAAAAAGACAAACAAAAACAAAATGAAGATATAAAAGTGACTGGAGAACTGGAGAATGAAAGAAGGTGAAACAACAAAAAAAGAAAAAGGAAAAATTAACTGTAACGAAATACATATATAAAAAACAAAACAAAATAAAACTTGGCACACACAAAGACATCACGTGCACACTTGGAACTGGAAACGAGGCCAGTCTCATTCATGTTCTAGCTAATCACATTGAAGTCTCGCTCACGTTGAGTTAATCCCATTGAAGTCTCGCTCACGTCCAGCTAATCACATTCAATTCTCACCCAGGTTATAGCTAATCACATTCACTTGTGACTCGAGCCCACAGAGTAGACGACATAGCCGATACCTTTGGGAAGATCTGCCGTTCAACTTCTTGGGAAGAAATCACTCTCTCACGTTTACTACATTTTAACACTTTGTTTTTATTAGATTCATAAAAATTTAGAGAAAAGAGATGGAAATATGTCATGGTGGAAATATGAACAAACTAAAAAAACAAAAAACAAAAAAAAAACAACAAACAAACAAAAAACAAAAAAATACAGTGATGCGGGACTTGTTCTCTTCTGTCTGAAGAATAGAGATTTTAGACATACACCCTCTCCCTCTTTCGGTCACACACAAACACACATGCACGCGCGTGCGCGCACACACACACACAATATATATATATATATATATATATATATATATATATATATATATGTATATGTGCGTGTGTGTGTGTGTGTGTATGTATGTATTGACAATATAGTAAAAGTAAAGTCGTCGGGGCGGCCTAATATCGGTATCAGCCAGACAGCGAGAGAGTCTATCCCCTTTTCACTAGCGCTAGACCAATGAGAAAATTTTAACGTCTGAGGTGGAGCGCCACACCACCAGCTCCTTACTTTACCGCACAGATCCCTGTGCTACTCATACGCTGAGTTGGCGAGGGTGGGTATCGAACTAGGAACCTTGTGGTTTCTTGCCGAACGCTCTACCGACTGAGCTAACCCAGCCCCTCTTTTGACAATATAGTTTGCTATATTTATAAGTCAATATGATTGATAGACCATATATATATCTTGGTTTGAAAATCTCTTAGGAGAAAACTGGCTGTTACCAAGTGCTGTTGACTTTATGTCTTCGCTACACTAACATTTTCTTGATTTTATAACCAAATTTATAATTAGGCTTTTGCTAATGGCGATAAGTAGTTAACTGAGTTTGAAAAACGTCAAATTTTAGCATACAATAATTATTTTAATATTTATTGATGCCTGTTTTTGTGTCCAATACCGTATATATATATATATATATATATATATATATATATATATATATATATATATATATATATGTTATTTTGGAAAAGGTGACTTACCGGGAAGATGGTCACAATGGTTAGTTGATGCAAAATTCAGAAAGGTAAGACAGCGATATAACAAATAAAAAGTGCTCAATACGTTAGTAGAGCAAATTTATTGTAATACAGGTACAAGTAATAACCTACTCGAGTTTCACCATAAGGATCTTTAGTATCAATATCTTGATTAATCCAGTGGATTTAACCCTGAAGATCCTTATGGTGAAACTCGAGTAGGTTATTACTTGTACCTGTATTACAATATATATATATATATATATATATATATATATATAATGCTCTGAGAGTAATGCCTATTTAATCGGGGTTTAGAATACATCGAATTATCCCCTGCAGAGTGGTAATACAACCCCTAAAAGGGGTGTCCTACGTATGACACTACACTGTATTTGATGGTGAGGTTCTGGTGTTCTGAAAATTGTAGTGTATCTCTTCGTCGCCATTATTCCTTGGTCCACTCTGACCCGAGTGGTAGTACATGTATCCTGTCTATGGGTAAAATGATTATGTTTGAAAATCATCAGTATTGGTTAGGTATGCATGAAATCATACAACTGTGTGTAAAATATTTGTATTAGTTTGTTTTCTGATAGAAGAACAGCGGTAGTACTATTTAACCCATAGCTGGAAAATGATGGAGTTCATACCTTTCCAATGTAAACGTAAGTAAACGTAATAGCGCGACTGGAGTTCGAACTGGATTACTACGATGTCACAGTCGAGCACGTTGGCCATAACACGACAGAGAGTACCCCCGAATTTACATCAAATAGCAATTCTTGATACTATATCACTGTGTGCAAACAAACAAATTATTATTTTGAAATTTGAACAGTTACTTTAAACCATATATTAATTACAAATTATTAGCATTAAATAAGAATACTTGATACCAAATCATTGTATTCAAACAAATGGTTATTATTATGCAGTTTTTCATACCAGCATAGGATGGTGGTCTTTTACAAGAGTCTGAGTGACAGCATATCTTCTCAGGTCTCTAGAACTCTTTTGTGTATTCTAGCTGATCTTAACAATTCTGTAGTCTGGATGGTCTCGATTTTTCCTCTGATATCTAATTCCTCCAGTCTTTTTACCAAAGTTATGGAACCATTCGAAGGGCACCAACTACAATTGATATCACCGTTACCTCATGTCAAGGTCCAAGTATTTGTCTGTCTTTTCCACTTTCTTTCATTTTCATTCTGGTCCACCGGAACGGCAAAATCCCTAGATAAGAAGTTTTTTCTTTAATATTAGGTCAGGTCTTCTGACCGGGATTAGGTGATCCGTTTGTACCTCAAAATCCCTGAGAATTTAATGCGTCTCACTCTCTAGGATGGATTCTAGGTTGTGCATATACTATTTTGTAGTATAGTCAAATGTTAATATCTTGCATAATTCCCAGTGGAATTGTACATACTTGAAGAATTTAAAGAACTATTCGGTATTGTGTATGCTGTAATGAGTTCGATCCTCACTGGATATCCGACATCTGTGGACTTTCGCCAGAGAAAGCTAATCTAAGAAATATGTTTTGCCGAGCAACGTAGGTTAGTAAAACTAGTATCTTAAACTATTAATGCTCTTGGGACTTCGATGCTCATTGGGTGTAAAGCAATCATAACAGCGTTGTATGAAGATAAACTTAATAGTTATCAGTTCACACACACACACACACACACACACAACACTAACAAATAACAAATTGCAACCACGGCATATATACTGATGAATCAAAACATTATTTCTGCCTAATTAGGTGATGAGCCATATGTACGTATTTACTCAATACCATGGCAGGATGAAACATAGGATCAGCTAGTTTGAAACCAAAGTTTTCCTTTTCCTAAGCAAGGCTAATGAACCCAGTCTGTCCAACAATTTAAGGCTGCATTAAGGGCCTTAGAGCATAGTGAACTTAAACAACCTTGCCCAGGATTTGAACTAGGGCCGCTGATTCTATTCCCTATGATTATAACCAATATGCAAAGAGCGCATTTTTACAGTTTGTCCATGTGTGATGTTAGTTTGGGTTCTTTATTTAAGGACATGCCAACTTTCAGGGGTTATTTAATGCTAAAGAATTTATAGAAAAACAGTAGTGGTACTATTTAACCTATAGCTGGGAACATGAGGATTCATAAATTTTCCCAAGGGTATTAGTCCGAAAGTGAACGTAATAGGCGACTGGAGTTCGAATTCGCTTACTATATTACAGTCAAGCATGTTAGTTACTCAGCCCCTGTAATGTTTTGAAGGAAGATAATGACATGTTCACAAAATCTTTTACATGGAATAATCCATAGATAGATAGATAGATAGATAATAGGGTATGAAAACACTAAAAACATCTAAAACACATTTACATCTAAAAACGAACCTAATTATCATTATGATCTGATGATGATTTTTTATAATCGAAATATTGCAATATCACAATGAAAAGGATATAAAAATATATTCATTTTAACAATATTATGTGTTTTCATACATAATTACGTCAGATCCATTTCCTTACTCTTAACTCATATATATTATATATATATATATATATATATATATATATATATATATATATATATATATATATATATGAACTAAAGTGATAGAAACAGGAGTAACATTACTTTGCAATTACTTACTTTTTAATTTTCTAAACTAGTTTAGATAATCGCCAAGAAAAAAATTAATTGATTGATTGATTCTAATGGCATCATTCAATCGTCTATGGTTATTTTATAACGAGCAGTTAGAGAATCGTGTTCAGTGTATGTACATGTTTACATTTTTTGTATACTTGTTTCTTAAGAATACACACGGTCCCATTGAATACTAATTCTTTTTAAACAAATATATTTGATCCATACTATGAACACACTTCCCAGAGCTCCCCACAATCACAGGCAGTTTAGTGTCACACCCAAGACGCCCCTTTTTGGGGATGGCGTCTTACCTCTCCACAGCATATTCTAGCCTTAGCATGTGTGTGTAGGTGTATTAGTATTTGTGTATGTGTATGTTTAGGTTGTGTGTGGTGAAAGGGCTTAGTGTGTGTGTGTATGTATGTGTATTTATTAGGTAGTGTGTCTATTAGTGTGTGTATTTGCTTATAATTTTTTAGGTATTTACCCAACCCGTTCGCCACGGTTGGGATGTGACACAATGTCACAAGTATGGGGTATCCAGCGAGGATCGAACTCACTATTCAGTAGTAATGGATCTGCGAGACAATCTTACTAACCATTACACCTTGCTGTGACGCCCTGTTTTTAAGATGTACATGTGTATTTGTGCATGCGCGCATACGCGTGCGTGTTTATTAAACTTTATTTAGTCTGTTTTCTCCGATAGCGGTGCACTTAGTTAGAATCATACTCACTACAACAGTGATATCATCTAACGTCGAGGGAGAAGATAAGCCTAGAAAGTTGACAGGTCGTTAAAATCAATCAATCAATCAATCATACGTACTAATATTCGCACACACATGAAGAAATATCCACACGTACACACACACACACACACACACACACACACACACACACACACACACGGAGGTTATCGTCGTTGGCAACCAGTTTAGGCGAAGGAAAACTTTAAGTTCAAAACCAACTTTATTCCGCTAAAAATGCACACACACGCGCGCGCGTATGCATGCATGCACACACATGTGTATGCACGTGCGCGCGTGTGTACACACACACACACACACACATACACACACACAAACACACACAGAGTTAATAAACTTATAAACTGTCTTGCGACTGAAATAGCGGCATAGTTTCCCCCGGTGTCAAATATCGAGGTTCGAACTAGATCAAAAACCTGGGATTCTAATTTAGATTTTCAAATCAGATAGGAAGACAGGCAGGCACTCATGTGTAATTGTTATCGTCTTAAAAAATGGAAACGGCGAATCGAGTTCAAATCCTGAACGAGGCTGCTTGTATTTCACACGGGGCTAATATCCTGAGAAACGTATGAATCCAACCATTCTCCCCCAGCTATGGATAAATAGAACAGACTGGGTTCAACCATTCTATGGCAATCTGTCTAGAAGGAAAACACTGATTTTTAGACCTGGAGAGAGATGGGCCCCGCCAGGCTATTCGTGACCAAAACACGCTACTGAGTATTGCAACAACAACCAAACCAGATTATAAGATTGTCGTAGCATCTAGTCTATTGGCCTTATGTCATACTATGCAAAGCTTTCCAAAATAACAAATTAAAATAGATAGATATATAGATAGATAGATAGATCTCAAAGAATTAATAAACTGCTCACCATCCGGGCATTGTTGTGAAAATTGCAATTCCCTCAGCAACAAGAAACGGTACCAGATGTTCCAGTAGTCTAGTCGCCCAAACTCGCAACTAACTGTTAATTATTCAGAATAAAAGAACACAGATAAAAGTCCTATTTTTTTCTTGTTGTAAGCGACAAGCTTCGGCGCGTATGAAATATCTTTCTTTCCAAGCGATCACAAAATGTACTTTCTCCAATAGATGTGCCTTTCGTCCGACGATACGCTCTAATAAAAATAATTATCTCAAGTCATAAAACTATCAATGGGTCATAAAATACAATATAATATTGTATCTTCTCATAAAAAGCCGGTGACTCTTTGAAGTGAGTCAAATTAGCACCGTGTAGGCAAATATAAATATGCCTGTCATGTCTACTTGACGACAGAGGGAGTTGCGAACGATACCCGGATGACGAACAGTTTATTTATTCTTGGAAATCTATCTATCTATCTATCTATCTTGGTCTGTTTATCAATATGTATCCATCTTAGTCTGTTCATCTATCTATCTATCTATCTATCTATCTAACTAACTATCTATCTATCTTAGTCTATTCATCTATCTATCTATCTATCTATCTATCTATCTATCTATCTTCTATCTATCTAATCTATCTATCTATATCTTAGTATATTCATCAATCTATCTATCCATCTAAGCCTGTTCATCTATCTAACTTAGCCTGTTTATCAATCTATCTATCCATTTCAACCTGTTCATCTATCTATCTATCAATCACACACACACACACACACACACACATACACACACACACACATATATATATATATATATATATATATATATATATATATATGCTCCCCATCCCTAGTGGGTTGAGCACTTTGGAGGGGGTTTCATTGACGACCGTCAACTAACCTTAAAGGCAACGGTCTTCTATAAAAGGGATGTAACACTCCTAGCGGCCTTTACATATATACATATGTGTGTATTTATCAGTTAAAAATCCTCTTCCCATTCTGTAAGTGACAATGGCCGAGTGGTTAAGCATCCTGATTGATGCTGAATCGGTCGGGTTTCCATCCCGGCTGGAAGTAGTCTACAAATGTCTACCCACATGGATGAGACGTGATAGGTCGAAACACGGTATCTGTGGATGACTATATATATATATATATATATATATATATATATATATATATATATATATATATATATATATATCAATTAGCTTAACATCATTTTCTTACTGTCAGGATAGCAGTAGAGTTTGGAGAAACCCTATCTGTCTCAGATTGGGTAATGCTTAACAACGGAATGAACTATTAAAAATTCGAACATAAAGGATAGTTGTATTCGAGAGTGAGTCGATAGATATTATATCTATCTACCTATCTATCTATCTATCTATCGAAGGACAGGATTGTGGTGGCTGAGTGCTCCATGGCCCGGGTACTAAGTTGTCACATGACATGCATCACCCCACTTCGGCCCTTACTTCGGGTGGTTGGAGAGGTCCTATCCGATTAATCGGCTGGTCATATCAAGCCCTAGAACCTATATGATAATTCCAGCCGTATTCTTCAAATGGTTCTTATGGTAAACACTCAATCTTATTTATCATATAGGTATAAGAAGGCGGAGGCTAAGAGTCAGCCACCAGTTTGTTAATATAAATGAAGTTGTTTCTTCTAATTTATTGATCTACAAGAAATTAATGAAAATTATTTCTACCAATTTGTTGATACACATGAAGTTAATAAAAATCTACATAAAAAAATATTTCTACCAAATTATGGTCTTGGGTATGACGTTAAACTATATCTAGTTGTGAGGTTCTAATGTTGGCGTTTTGGGGAGTGCGGTGTATTTCTTCATTGCCATTACTCCCAGGTGCACTCAGATCTGGAGTGGTAGTACTTGTTAGGGTTCTATGTATGGGTCAAATAGATCTGTTTTCAAGTTAATGAAAATTTATTGATACACATGGAATTAATGAAAGACCTAACACAAAAACTATTTCTACAGTTTATTGATACACATGGAATTAATGAAAGACCTAACACAAAAATTATTTCTACCAGTTTATTGATACACATGGAATTAATGAAAGACCTAACACAAAAATTATTTCTACCAGTTTATATTTAAAAACAAACACAAACCATTTACGAACAAATTATTCGCTTACAAATCATATATACAAAAGACAGGATTTGGTCTTGAGTGACCTGCAAAGTTGATATAACATTAACAAAATAACCAACCTACATAAAATTATTTCTACCAATGAAATTAATGAAAGATCTAACGTAAAAATTATTTCTACAAATTTAT
>CM042156.1:68611552-68616552 GCA_023376005.1 Doryteuthis pealeii
TAGATAAGTCGAGATTACAGTGCCGTTTCAGTGTGGCATGAGGGTTAGCAAGCTTCTATCCCAAAATTATTCACTAGTGAAGGGAGTTCGATCTTCAGAAGGTGCTTCAGTATGATATTTTTTCGACTTCCCATGAATCTAGAATAGATATGAAGTCATCTTATATTCGGGGTGGATGGGAGGTGCTTTAGTATTGTAAACTTAGAATTCACTTAGTTGTGCACATTCTGACTTGAAGTCGTAGAACTTATTAGGATCCCACCTATGAATCTAATAGATCTGTTTAAAAATGATTCGTATAAAATCATGTGCACCCCCCCCCAAAAAAAAAACCTCTTAAGAAACAACTATATAAAAATGTAAATATACACGTACAATGAACCTCTAAACATAAAATAATCCTAGACTAGTTGACATGCCCTATTGTCCGAACTTAAAATGCTCCAACTGTATTCTCTTCAGAGTGGTAGGACACCCTCTCCCAAAAAGCGGTGTCCTTAATGTAATGCTTAGAAAATAGTTATGTCCTTGCGTATAGGCAAAACAGTAAAAAAAGAAAGCTACAGTCGGCCATTTGCATTTCATTCTTGGCATTTGTACGATGTTATCACATCTATCGTACTCTACATTGAGTAGGACACTAAACTGCACCCAAGGAGTGTTTAGTTCCCCTTAATTTCCATTATTCCTTGGACTTACTCTGACCCGGGTGATAGTACCTGTTTAATCAGCTAGATTTCTTTGAAAATTATTAGTATTAGATAGGAATGCTTGAAACCATATAACTGTGTGCACATTATTTGTTTTAGATAGAAATAATTGATATCATAATTGTGCGAACAAATGATTATTATAGGTGAATTGGAATAGTGATTTGAAACATTATATTTGAGTATGAATTATTAGTAACAGACAAGAATATAACTAAGTATAAATTATCAGTATTGGCAAGACTACAAAAAATATTTTTCAACATCTAATGAGATAAAGTGAAAACATTCAAACACTTATTTATACTATTTTATATTTTCAATCCTAGGCAAATATTTACAAAACATGAACCACTGTATCCATGATTCGGTCTAATTTCCTATTATTCTGACCCAATGTATTTCCGCATAGCCTAGCTAATATCTAAACAAAGACTTTTAGTTAAGATAATGAAGTTTTTATGTAACTTTGTTTACTGTTTTTAATAGTTGTACATATTATGTACACATCTATGCATATGTAAAGGGCAGTTGTGTATATGTATGTATGCCTGGTGAAACTATAAAATAAAACAATTAACGACAAAGTAAATATATATACGCATTCACTATCATCAGAGCTTGCTTTTTGTACAAAAATAATGAAGATTTTACTTATATTCCTGAAGATATTTTAAAATTAGGATTTGAATAGTAAGAGAAGGGAAAGTCATTGGTGGCGTTCGTAATTAAAACATAAGTCAATTATATAAGATCAAAACAATCAATGGATATGCGAGATTAACTTTTTGTTATCCTGCGTACATAGGAAACGCCGGTTAGCCGCTTCTAGTGTATTATAAATAGTAAACGATGTGAAGTAAAAAAAAAAATTATATTAACTAATAACCTTTGTTTAGGTAATAATGCGGGAATACTTTGGATTAAAGTTATGGCAAGGTTAGCAGTATAAACAAGGTAAGCTTTGACTTTTCAAAAACATATCTCGTATAATGTACAACGTCTTGTTTTTGAGGGGAAAAGTTGTGTGAGAGAGAGATGTTTGTAGGATATATTATATCATAGACAAGTATGTATTTGTTACATATATATGCGCACTGCACCTATCTACATGTACATATTAAGCACGGGGCATGTAAAATACCTGATATAGATAATGCCCCTGCCTTGAATAGCTTGAGACCACCCTTGGACAATGTGTAGCACCTGTTAGCCTCCCTCTGGTGCCTCAGTGGGTTACTTGTCGTGTGGGGCTACCATCTCCCATTGAGTACGTCCTCGGTGACTGACTGAGGACCGGCCATACGATACCATGGCCAGCTGTGAATAAAGCTTTGACCAAATGGCGGTAACTTCCCTATCAGGATGGGGAGTGGGTTGTTGCAGGCAACACCCAGTCAGTTAAAACACTCCAGCTACTCAATAATGGAGATTGCCAGGTGTGTTAGAGTAGTGCATCATTGTATGTGGAATCCCTCATAGGCGGGCTTCGGCCAGTAACAGGAGCCCAGGCAAATAAACTGCACCTTGCACGGCTGCTTGTCTCGGGCTTTCCATGTCACCGGATCCCACCTTTGAGAGAAAAGACCGTATCCCTGGTGGTCTGCACAACCCCTTCAACACTCACCTGTCTAGGTTTTTATACTTCCTCAATGAACTAAGGAGTCAATATCGATGGGAAAACTATATGGAAAGTATATATATATATATATATATATATATATATATATATTGAGCATAGTTTTGATATGAAGCCGTATCATTATATTTCTTTTAATTTCTTCAAATTTTACCACGCTCTGTTGGTGAGGCTTAAAATAACCTGACTGTATCTTCTGCAGATGGGAAAGACCCCCCCATTAATATTCTTCTCATCAGCTTAAAATTTCATGTTTATATATATATATATATATATATATATATATATATGTGTGTGTGTGTGTGTGTGTGTGTCGTGGTACGTGCGTGTCGTCTTATAACTCAGAAAAGAGATGTCATTCAGCATTTAAATCACCTAAAAGGGGCAGGTGCTGAGTTTATTACCCGGTGCCTGGGGCGCCTCAAAAGGAGGATGCTGATAGAATTTTAAGCAATTTTTACACCCTACTTAGGTCTCACCTACATTCAAATGACCTTGTATCACATTTGGCTTGGTGGGTAGTCAATAAATACCAATATCGTTGCTGGATGCCGAATGCTCGATACTTGTGACACATCCTACCCGTGGTGGACATGTTGGATAAATACCAACTCTGCCTTCAATAAAGCTTAGCAGTAAGCCACTTTTGTTAAATACAATATTATTACACCTGCTGTATTTAGATATCACACAGATTTTATTGGCGAAATTTGAATATAATCTTTTTTCAAAAATTACTGTTTTGTAGTTTAGTACGAATTGTAAAAGATTCTTAATTTTTGGAGTATTAAAAAATCAAGGAAAAAAAATAAGGACATATTTCTTAGAAAAAATATATTAATTTTTAGCACTGGTTAAGTTGGACGCGATTTTTATTAAGATCCCGAATTAGATTGTTGCGAGATATTTACTTGCTACCAGGAACTTTGTGAAACTCTTGATAACTTTACAAGGGACTCTAAAAACAAAAACGGGATTGCGATTTCAAAGACCGTAAGCCAAACAATTTTCTTTTGTGGACAATAGAACAGATTTCCAGCTCGCTAAGTTATATCTAACAAATGTTTTAAAAGGCTATAGCGTATCTATCTGGAATTATAAATTCCACTATTTTCAACCAATATAGCAGTAAGTAAAGCGATAGTACCGGGTGGAGTTTCATATATTGCGAAAATTATAACTATATAAGGGAAAAAGTTGAAAGTCTTATTCGACTAGTGTTTCTGAAACTTTATTAGCGAAAATTCATTCTAAACAGGTAACTATGGCACAGTCTAAGGGATCAATCTAGAGGATTCGTCGTTGAGTCTCAAACTTAATAATAAACTAAGTCTGGCCATTCACCAAAATGCAAGAATTGTGCTGGGCAGGGATTTTCATATAATTTGAAGCTGATAGCTACGGAATCTACGTGTTTTTATTTTTTTTATTTTTTTTTACTGATTAAGTGATAATTCAATACTTAAAAATCAATCGATTTGCGGAACTCTTTACAGTTTTTCATAATTACAAAAATAATTATTGGTATAATGTCCCACCCTACCCTTTATTGGAGTCGTACAGACAAATATAATTCACCATACTCTGCCTTCACTCCCACTGAATAGCGAATTCAACCCTATACGCGTGACACGTCTTACCAGTAGCGAACGGGTTGTGAAATTACCTACTTTGTCTTTAGAGTTCCATAAAGCCAATTGTAAGCCAATTCCACTTTCAAATAAAATACTATTACAACTGCCATGTTTAGATATCCCACATATTCTATAGGTTAGAATTGAATGTAATGTCTGTTCAAAAATTGTTTTATAATTTAATACTAATTGTAAAAGAAACTTCTTAATTTCGTGAAATTGTAATACGAAAAATCTAAATTTTTAAAATTTTTAAGTAACAAGTGCCATGTCTTGTTTCAAATTATAAACCAAATCCTGTTTGCAGCGCTATGTAAAGTAATAACAACGAATTAATAGTAGCAGTATGAACACTCTTTTCAGTATAAAGCGTGAATACCAGTTCCCGGAGCTTTAAAAAGCTAAGCTCTTATCGGAGGAGGTAACTTGTATAGTTTAGTACTTCCTGTAGAAGCCCCCATTATTTAATGGGAGAGACTATTTCTACTCTACAATTATAAGTATGGTGAATCCAGCGAAGATCGAACTAGCAGCTAGTAATGGATCTGTGAGACTAGTTTGCTAACCATTAGAATACGAATATTATCGAACCAATTATTTCGTCAAGACGTGCCCAAGTTGCTATTGTTAAAGACCCTAATGATTATGTGTAGATTATATATATATATATATATATATATATATATATATATATATATATATATATATATATATAAAGTCGACTTATACCTCAGAAAATGTCATTAAGAAAGAAAATCTCAAATATAATTTAAAATGTTTATTATCAGGAAGTGTATAAAATGGCCGAATTCAGCAAAAGACGTACAAGTTGCAAGTGAATGATAAATTTATCGAGTGAGGAAACACATTGGAATTCATGTTTTAATCTCGACATAATTATGAGTGTTTCATAATTATGAGTGTTTCATAATTATTTGAACCTTTCTCCCGTTACTAAATAGAAGCGTGTCCTGGGTATGATACTAACCTGTATCTGGTGGTGAGGTTTCAGTTCTA
>CM042156.1:68619052-68639052 GCA_023376005.1 Doryteuthis pealeii
CTCTTCAGGCTTCTCCTATTATATGAATATAGAATATATCTTATATATACATATATATACATATAAATTGTTTTTTTCTTTTGGCCAAATACATACCAATAGATTATTTTTTGTTGGTACGAATATCTTATCTTTTCTTTTTTCAAAAATCTTTTTTTTCTTCCTGGTTATGTTGATAGTATATTTTTACAATCAAACTCTCACAAGGATCTACCAACACGCTTTATATTATATATATATATATATATATATATATATATATATATATATGGTGGACTCTCCTATCGTGAACGATAAATGTGGGTCAGCAGTGAGTGATTTGTTTCCTTCCATGTTGTGCATGCTATCAAAGAACACATTTTGTGTTTCCTTGTGGGTGATAGCAGCCCAGCCTTGCTGCGAGCTATGAAGCGACACTGACAGATGGAATTTCCTAAAGCGGGAGTCAGATGTTTTTGTTTTAAAGTTAGATGGAGCTGATCTCGATGTTTCAGTCTATTTTCTTCAAAGCTCTTTAATTTACCAAAACATGTCTTACGCCATTCTTTCCGATTTGATATATATATATATATATATATATATATATATATATATATATATGTCATATATAAACACCATGTTTCGACGTTTCATGTCTTTTCAGTGTGGCTAGACACAGCAACTAACCTCCAACCAGGAGCGAAAGCCGACTGACTTTTCATCAGCCTGATTCGTTAACCTATCGCCCATTGACAGCTGTCATTAAGGAGCGGTGTTTTAACTATTAAATACATACATTTGCTTATATATTTTGCCATCACCAGAGAGATCAAATCTGTAAAAACTGACGATAATTGCTTTATGCTGGCGGTGAAAGTTAATTAAAATCACTCCTAGGGAGCTCTACCCGGTTTTGTGAGCGATAAACGAAAAACAAAATATTCAGAGGAAGAATTTATTTACAAATTAGGATATACCAACATTTAACGTCTAGTTTTTTTTTTATCAATCCATCTTCAGAGTGATATTAGAATGTGATATTAAAATGCTTCACCCGAAAATTATTTTCAAATGAAAACAAAAGAAAAAATTCTTAGCGTACTATTATCGTTAATAGCGTTAATTTTCAAAATGTTGTGACGTAATAGATATCTAAGAAAAGTAAACGCTCCATGTAATTTTCGTATATTCAATATTCATTGATAAAGATAAACCTTCAGAATTAGGGGGAATACAAATTTATCTAAAAGCATTCGCTGGGGTCACCCCAGTAGTCGATGTATCCTGTAATACAATGTCATTGCTTGATTGAATGATTTTTAACGACATGTCAACTAGTCTAGGGTTACTTTATCCCTAGAAGTTAGGGAATTTTTAGACGTTTTGGGGGTAGTTGTTTCTCAAAGGTAACCGAAGTTAAACAGCAATGATCCTGTTCAATACTGAATTGGGTGACCACTTAAGTAACAGTAAGTACAGTAAGCAACATGAGTTCTTTGTTTATGAAAATGTCTTGCTTCGGTAATAAATAGTCCGAAAAGGGTTAATATGCCGTTTATCAAAACTACAAATTGTTTCTCAAACATATCGATTTGACTCCTGGTCAGAGTGGACATGGAAGTAATAGTAACGAATGGATGATTCCACACTACCCAGACTCCTAGAATTGTATTTTCACCAACAGATGTAGTTTAGTGTCATATTCATGACATTCTTTTTGTACTAAAGAGGATGAAGTCGGTGTATTGTCAGACCCGCTGGCGAGGCAGTGTTCTCTTTTGATTGATTTATTGAATTCAATGGCACATCAACCCGTTATAGTTATTTTATGCCAAGTATTAATTGTGGTCATTGTACGTTCATATTTACATTTTTTGTGTAGTTCTGTTTTAAGAGGGTTTTTTGCACACAGTCCTATCGAATATGAATAATTTTTAAACAGATCTATTTGACCTATAGATGGGAAATTAATAAGTACTCCGGGTCAGAGTGTACCTGGGAGTAATTGCAATGAAGCAGTATTAAAATACAATATGTCTACGAAGATGACTGTTTTCTTTTTATAATCCTTGAATGATAACCATGATGCTCTTTTTTTTTTTAGAAATCTGATCGCATCAAAGTCTCCAACTCTTAACAACTCCGAGGTTACAAATGTTGTTTGATACGCTTGTCGGGTCATCGATTTCCGTCTTATATTTTTATACAAGGTGATATTAAATGGCTTGTAATATATAACAGCCGTGTTATCTCTTATTACCATTCAGATCACGATATTAAGAAATTTGTAGAATTAATCGTAAGACGATGTCCTTCTCACTAGCTTAAAGGTTTTCTGTTTCTATGGACATATATGTTGGCGGAAGTACGAGTTTGTAAACACAATCAGTGAACTGAAGGAAAACAGAGAGAGAGAGAGAGAGAGAGAGAGAGAGAGAGAGAGAGAAGAGAGAGAGAGAGAGAGAGAGAGAACACACACACACACACACACACACACACGAAGCGTTCACGCGCACCCGTACATATATAGGGAGTCTACAAAAGAAAGAGACAGTTTCAAAAATTTAATTAACAAAAGTATTGAAGATGTTGACACAATGTATATATATATATATATATATATATATATATATATATATATATATATGGTCCCAATACGCGGTAGAGGTCACTAGAGGGAACTTTAAGTGAACTTACACCACTTATCGTAAGGCATTACCCGTCTGTTATTTGTAGACTTGAGTTCTCTGGTGATCGTAAACATACATATGTATGTATTTATCAGTTAAATTTTCGCTTCTTACTGACAGCTACCAACGGCCGAGACAGTAAGGAGTCGGACTGAAGAAAATTCAGTCGGCTTTCGTTCCTGGCTAGAAGTAGCTGTTAAGTCTAGCCACATTGATGAAACGTAAACGTCGAAACACGGTGTCTGTCGATGACTAATATATATATATATATATATATATATATATTAAATACAAACGTTTGTTTATATACTGTAAACAGACTGGATCTCTCTGGTGATCGTAAAATATATAAACAAACGTTTGTATTTAATAGTTTAAACACCACCCCGTTACGGCAGCTACCAAGACAAAACAAAAAAAGTCAGTCGGATTTCGATCCTGGACATAGGTTGTTGTTGTGTCTAGCCACACTGAAGAGGCATGAAACGGCGAAACACGGTGTCTGTGGATGACTTATTAATATATATATATATAATATATATATATATATATATATATGTGTGTGTGTGTGTGTGTGTGTGTGAGTGTGTGTATGTGTATGTATGTCATAAATAAGAATAAAATAATGAAAAAAAACCTGTATCAATTGACTATTTCGTATCCAGTTGCTTAATCCCAATATCGATTAGAAGAGTCCTGGAGATCCGAGAAAACTCAGGCTTTAGTAAAATACCACGAGTTAACTTTTGGGACAAGAAAATTAATTATAAAAAAATATAGCCACGAAAATCACCACGTTGAATAATCCTGTGCGTCATTCTCTGAATATATCACAAATTAGACCACCCTTCCCACACAACAGTATATAAAGGGACACCCAGCACGTGGGTATCACTTGGTCCGATAATCGCATTAGGGAAAAACCGACAGTGACCAACGCTGTTGAGCACTCTTTACTTATAAACATAAACTAATATATATATATATATATATATATATATATTATATATTTAATATATTAAACTTGTTGATAAATCCTCGCGGTGAGAAAAAACCCAGCAAATAGTTTGATTGTAAAAATATATTACCAAACATCAACCGGTAAGAAAAAAAAAGTTTGTAAAAAAGAAAAGACCAAGATAATCGTACCAACAAAAAAATAATCTATTAGTACAATATTTTGGCCAAAAGAAAAAAACAATTTATATGCATATATATATATAAGATATACGTATTCATACAAACCCGCCAGGAGACTAAAGCTAATAAGTAAAAAGTGCTCAATACCTAAGTAGAGCAAATAATAAAGATAAATCTAATGAGTCAGACGAACCTACTAAAAGTTTTGCAAAATGCTCTTCAGGGCTAAGATCTGAGTCAGATCTTAGCCCTGAAGAGCATTAAGCAAAACTTTTAGTAGGTTCATTTGACTCATTAGATTTATCTATATATATATATATATATATATATATATATATATATATATATAAACAAATAGAAATAACTATTTTCCTAAAGTGAATTTATAAATGATCATACTTTGTTGCAGATTAGGTAAAACATCCTTCTTGGAAGATGGAAATGCAGGTCTGGTAGTAAGGATGATACTATCCACAACAGAATTAGAACACCGCACATCAGATGAAAAAATGTCTTGAATAAAACCTTTCAACGCGGAAACAACAGCAAGATGATTACCGAGAATTTCTGGAGTTAACGATGATATTTCTTGGCAACATTCCCCAGAAGCGGATATCGTTTCGTACACCAGAAGTTGTAAATTATGCTTGGTGGATGTCAAAAGCAATTTATGCATTCAAGATATACCTTTTTCAAGATCAATTTCAGTTATTTCCTGGGGAGAAGAACTATTTAAGAATAGTATGCATTTTGCTTGCTCCAGTGTACGTTCAAGCCTGGTTTCAATCATCAGAAACAATTAAAGCACCTTATCATGATTTCCTATTTATGTGTCAACGGACACATTATCAGGATATTGATCCATAAATCAGTAAGACTGCTCCAAAATGATTTTTCAACTTTCTCTGTTACTTAGTTACAGAAACTTTGGCTCTATCCATATTTAATGACAATACTCCAACAGAGATTAAGGTAAATATTGCTCAAGTTATCCTGGAAGTAGATAAAAGTGAATAAGAGTAAAAAGAAAAAAAAAACAACTGAAGAGTTACATTCTGCACTAAATGACTTTTCTTCCTTTATAAATATTGAATTTTTATCTTTTGTAATTCCTGGTACAAAAACTTTCTTCACAAGATTTTTTATCAACACCGATTTTCTTGACAAAGATTCTTCAACATGGAATGATGATTCTGGTTACAAAAGAGGACTTAAAAAACTTGAGAAGATAGTTGTTATGAATTACCAAACTTATTCAAGATTACAATAACATTATCACGAAAGATGAAATTGAGGAACAATTTGTTACCAAAAATTGTAAAACATATCCAACTGCCATTAAATCCTATCTAATGCAAAAATAATGTTCAAATTTCAGTGTTCCGATTATGTTTTTGATTCTATATAAATCATTGTTGTAAATAAAAAATGTTTCTCTTTTAGGAGTTATGCACTTTATTAAGAAAATCCTATATTCAGTTTTTTTGTTGTATACTGGATCATACAATATTCAGTATACTAGTACATCCAATTACAGCTTGTGCCAGACGTAGAATAACTTGCAACAGAATGCTAAAACATCGAGGTAGACGGTTTGCTTAATGGTTCCGTAATCTTCGCAATCTCAGGTTATTTGTCTCTCATCCATTTATGAGGGCATGACACAATTACATTTTTATGTGGCCCCACCCACAAGCCGAAGCTCATGGGTGGTGGGCGTTGATCCCGTCGGCATTCCCCTCAATGGGGGCGCCTCAGGCACTGGGCAATAAACTTTAAATCAAGGGGACAGGTATTGACATTTTTATGTGGACCTCATGAGTCGAATCTCATGGGTGGTAGGCGCAAAAAATGCGTTGATCCCGTCGGCATTCTCCCTGAAGGGGGCGCCTCAGACACTGGGCAGTAAACCCAGTCCTGTCCCTTTAAATCAAGGGGGCAGGTATTGCCTGGGGGATAGCTCCCTGGGATTAACGCTGTTAATTTTACTTAGCCGCCCCAGAGACCGAAGCGCTCTGAAGCAGGCTAAGGATATTTACCTCGTACCTCACTTGTTCGGGTTAGGCACAAGCCCTATTAACGTGGGACCACCCACAAGCCGAAGCTTATGGGTGGTAGGCACAAAAAATACGTCAATCCCGTCAGCATTCACCCTTGAGAGGGCGCCTCAGGCGCTGGGCAATAAACCCAGCCATGCCCCTTTAAATCAAGGGGGCAGGTATTGCCTAGGGGGATAGCCCCCTGGGATCGACGCTATTAATTTTATTACCTAGCCACTCCAGAAGCCGAAGCGCCCTGAAGCTGGCTTGGCAATCACCTCGATATTCTAAAACAGCAGTGTACAAATAGTCTTGGACCAGCTCATTTACTCTCTACGAAAGGTAAGCTAGGCTAGTCCACAACACCTCCCCCTTCAGTTCTATTTCCTACTAGAAATATATTTTATCTTTTGGGGTTAACGTCTAAACGTTCTGTAGGATGTCTTTTCCTTTTCGACGATAGTAACGCTTTATGGGATTGGCACTTCAAATACTTCATACAGAATCTCCATCTGTACATCTTGTCCCGTGTGTTCTTCGGCACAACTGTTTCAAATGATGCTTATTTCCCATTTTGGGTCCCCTACTTTATAAACAAGTCGTCTAATCCTCTTTGTGATCACCCCACCTTGCCAAAAACATTTACCTCTCCAATACGACTTGAAAAATACCTTGTCTCCAACATTAAATGACTTGGTTTTGAGACCAGGTTCTTCGTAGTAATCACCCAAATGTTCTAAAACAGGAGTCTTGGACCAGTTCATTTACTCTCTACGAAAGGTAAGCTAGGCTAGTCCACAACAATTTTTTAAATTCACTATTGATAAATTTGATTCAGGATGTTTTAAAATATCTGCTGGGCTTGTCTGAATGAGAACATATGAATTTCTTTAAGATTGCAAAAGAAATTTAAGAAATAGTATTAAGTTTTTGAACAGAATTAATCGTTGTGTATACTTTATTCTAACTTCAAGGGGTCGCCTAACAGTTGTGTCCGATTGGGCTGAGATTATACACACCCTTTTTTATTTTATTATTGGGACAGGATTTGGAGGTGGAATAGCAAAAAAAATTTCAGTAAAATTACCTATTGCTAAGGAGCACCCCTATATATATATGGAGGTCATTCAATATATAGGATCTTAGATATAAGATATAAGACAATAGGATGCACAGTTGCCCATTCTTCAAGTGATTCTATAGTCATGGCTCCTTTCATCTCCCAGGAGACTTCATTGACTGCTGCGCCTGGTTCTTTTTGTTTACCGGGGAGTCAGTGTGTTTCCACTCCATGGACTCAGGCTTGTAGTGATAAATTCATGTTTAGCCCATTTGTAAACATGTTTTCTGACTAAAACATGACTAAAACATGAAGCATAACTCATTCTTCTGTAAATTTCACATGGTTTGCAAAAAATTGATGACAGATCTCTGTTTAAACCTGGAGTAGTGGGTTTGATTTAGCGCCATTTTTAATAGCCCCAAAACTAATATGTTTTCTGAGATTAAAATAATTTTACTATAAACCAATTGACAAAAATGCAGAGTTTACATTAATAGAAAAAATTCTGAATTAGTTTTTCATTTTGCTTTTCTGAAAAAAAAAAATCCTTTATTCATTGAATGAAGAAAAAGACTGTTTCAAAAAATTCGATTAGCAAAATTTATTTAAGATACTGACACACAAAATAAATTTGTGAAGGAAAACTTAAAACTTATTACTAGAACTTACTGCTAATTGATGTTAATCATGTTATTTCTTAAGGCGGGAATCAGTTTCTTGTCAAACACAACATGTATTAACACATTTTAATCTACAATATTAACATTTAATATCTTTGTAATAAGTTATAATCTGCTAATCAGATAATCTGACTTAACAGGAAGAGGAAGGATAAATAGCGAAAGTCTTAACACACTTCATGTGTTTCTCTACAAAATCATGTTTCGTCAGTATAAATAAAAACATTTTTTAAATAAATGTTTGAAACTCTTTCTCTTATACTCTTCTCTCTCTTTACACACACACACACACACACACACACACACACACACACACACACATATATATATATATATATATATATATGATAAAAATGGTTAACATTTTTTGAAAATTTAATTTACTGAGTTCGACACGTGTTTCGGATTGTTTAAATCCTTTCCAACTCTGTAGTATATTTGTATGTATAAAGTAAATATTTTGTGTTCTATAAGAAGATGAGCGTATGTATTTTGTATGCTCAGTAGTTGGTTTGTATATGCATTTGCATATGTGTGTGATGTTGCAAATTCCGAATAAAATTCAATATGGAATGAAAATTGTTGACATACTTTGTTTCGGGGCCAAAACATATTTACCATTAACTCAGGATACTCCAGCAGTACCCTTTTGACATTAACAGTCTTTTTTTGGATTTACATCACAGTGGTGGAATACAAATCTGACCTACAGCCTCTTTGTATAGTTTTGTTTTTGCTGTTGGTAACAAGATGAATTTAGTCAGATATTCAGAGATCGAAGTAGGAATAAAACCTCGGCATTCTTAAAGATTGAATTAAAATGCAATTTGATTTACAAAGTTCCATGTCTTTATAGAATTACAATCATCCAATAGATAAACTAATCATGTGGACAATTAAAAAAGAACTGGGATCGATGCAACTTGGTCCCAGTGACTGGTCTGAAGATCAATGGAAATGAGCTGCCATAGTTGTTGGCAACTCTAAGAACTAGACCGTTAACAATAACAATGGTTTTATTAATATATATAATAGTAGAGGTTCACAGACAACAGGTGGTCCGATGCAGTTGTTGAATGGTATCTAAAAGACTGGTAACGACCACTTGGAAGACCTCTACAACGATGGGAAGACTGAATTGTCAAGTGATTATTGTCAACATCGAGAAGAAGGTGAGAGTGATTAAAAAACACATACTAGGGTCAGTATCATTGGCACCCCTATAAGAACCCTTCCTTTTGTTGAGTTATAACACAGACCAATGTGGTATTCTGATGTGCTTTAACTTACCTAAGTAGATATGAGAGTAATGGCAATGGAGAGTTAATTCCAATCTACCCAGATATCCAAAACTGGAACGTCATCAAGAGATTTAGTTTGATGTTATATCTAGGACACCCACTTCAACCTATGATGGACACTAAGCCTCACCGACAGGGCAGCTACAGACTTCAGTCTTATATGATCTTTTGGCTTTTATAGTTGAATTCATAAAGGTAAAAAAGTAAAGTCGGAGTGGCCTAAAGTCGGTATCAGCCAGACAGCGCTGGAGCCTATCTCCTTTTCAGACCAAGGAGATTGATTTTTAGGTGGAGCGCCACACCTACCATCAGCTCCTCACTTTACCACACAGATCTATGTGCTACTCACACGCTGAGTTGGCGAGGGCCGGTATCGAACCAAGACCTTGTGGTTCCCAAGCTGAAAATCTACCTACTGAGCTAAACCGGTCCCTTTCATAAAGTCGTAATATTTAAGGACATTGACAAGGATTTTCATGAAATCTGTTTTTTTTCTTTCGAACATCAAAATAGATCTAACAGATTTCTCTCTATTGTCACTCACTGAGAACCACGTGAATATTGTTTGGAGAAATCAAGAAAAGATAAAAAACTAACAAAAAACAGCTTTTGTTTTTGTGGTGTAATTTTTGTTCGAAGATTATTTGCTGGTCGAATGCGTTTCTTGCATATCAAATGATGGAAAAGTATCGAATTCGACACTCGCGGGTATGGGTACCAGTTAGACAGTCAGACATAAGGGTAGTTCACTTGAGAAATACAAGTAAGGAGACTCGGGTAGATAAGGAAAGTGGATGCCGATTCAAATGGATTTTAGACAGCAAAATTAACTGTGGGTGGAGAATGTCTAAGTGTATCTTATGAAAGCAATTATAGGATGATTTGCGATCTAATTATTGGGCTGTGATATATATATATATATATATATATATATATATATATATATATATATATATATATATATATATGAGTGAGATCCCCATGGCTAATGTAATATATGGTTTTCTCGCTAATGGAAATGCCCTCAATATAAACCCAGAAAAAATGTATCAATCTGTGGTTTGCTGGAAGAAAAAATCCACTACATGACAAGTTCTTGCATTTATCCGGGATTGGGGGATCTCAGAAGATTTTGTGCATCTAATTTTCTAGGATAGATTCTATTTTATGCATACACTATTTGTTAGCATGGTCAAATTTTAATCTCTTGCACAATTCCCAGTAGATCACCTTTCCTATCCAATCACAAACTTGTCTTTTATTCCTTTTGTGACAGTTTGCTGCATTCGCTTATTAGCTTATATGATCATTTTTTCATCTCTGTCATCTACATAACATTATATATATATATATATATATATATATATATATATATATATATATATATATATATCCACAAAAGCAGGATGTGACACAAAGCCAGGTTCTTAAGCGGAGTTTAACTGGTTTTAATTTTTGTTTTGAGTTTTTCTTCTCCTAGACTGGTTGCTTCATTCGGGGTTAAAAAAAGCCCAGTCCGCTCTACTATTTACCCATAACTGGAAATAGAAAGTTGGATATATCTTTTCCAAGGATATTGAGGATATGTGAAATGCAAGTAGCCTCGTCCAGAACTTGAAATGGTATCACCATCCATATATATATATATATATATATATATATATATATATATAAATATCGTGTGTGTGTGTGACAATTATCTTGTAGGCATATTTTATTAAACATGATAGACAAGAATTTAGAAATGCTTCTTATTAACCTTTTCATGTTCACGATCGAGATGTCGCAAATAATGATAAACGTTGTACAATAACTGTATTCTGCGAACAACTCTAAATCCATGTCAGTCATGTTTAATAATAATAATAATAATAAATAATAATAATAATATATAATATATATATATATATATATATATATATATATTAATATATATATATATTATCGGGGAGTAGAGGTATAAGCCGTATTCAGATTATTTGTCCCAACTGACGAAATTCTAAATTACTTTCCCAGTGTCGCCTAGTCATGTGAAACTCTAACTAATGAGAGGCCCCGTTCCAGAGAATTTGAGTTCAAGACTCCTAACATTTAAATTATATCACTTACAGTGATTTTCCAACGTTTGCTGTAAATTCAAATTACTCTACACTTCTTGCAAAAATAAGTGAACTGGGAAACCGGGCTGTCTTATGATTGTAGCAATAGTTTCATGAAACTTCAAGTAACGGCAAACAAATTTAAGCTAATCCATTCCGGGTCATCATAGTATTCTAAGCCTCGTCAACAAAGCTACCAATGTACACGAGTTTTGGCTATCTTAACCAAAAACGATATCTGACTATGCGTTAGGGTTATCAGAAAATTAATTTTGAAGATATCAAAAACAACCAACTGGTGGATTTGGAGCACAGGCTTAATGTCAAAATTTTGTTTCAGATTAAAGGGGCGATTGTGAAATGTGTGAATATAATATAAGTTGGTAGACTATCAGGCGTTTACTGTTTAGAGAGATTAGAAAATTTCAATTTTGGCCCAATTGCAAGTGGATATTTACTTAATTTAATTGACGTCAGTGGATAACTCACAACTGTCTTACCCACAGGGCAAATCCAACGGCATCTTTCACAAACCCATGAGTAAATGTCTCCAACACTTTTTAAAGATATTGACTGATACTTAGGTTAAGTATACTGTGGGTATATTGTCTTGGGTGTGACGTTAAACTATCTGATGGTAAAGTTCCAGTTCTGGTGTTCGGGGAATGTGGAGCACCCCTTCATCACCGTTGCTCTCAGGCCCACTCTGACCCGGAGTGATAGTACCTATTAGGGTCCCATTTATGGATTAAATAGAAAACATATTGAGTTTAAAAAAGATTAAGTACCCATCAAGAATGAATAAAACAAAAACGTCTTCGGCATAAAATAACCCAATGGGTTGACGTGCCGTAAAACCCAACAACCAACCAACCAATCAACTGTAGGAATATCTTCTACCTATTACTTAATGAGTATCTTTTGCTTATCTAAATTTTTATTTTTTTCCAACTGATGTAATATGATGACTATGATATGAATATGACAATATGATGTAATAAAGTATTTACTGAATTTGAGTATTCAAGCATGCTCTCCCAGGTGGCGATATATAATAGCATATGGCATGCTGGGTAACATTGTTTATATAACATTTAAATGTGTGTAACTTAAAACGTCACGTGATAACTAAATGTTGACTTCAGATTTGAATTCAGGAATTAAGAATTCATTTAAGCAAAAAAAAGTTATCTTTTTATTTTATTTTTGCTTTTCTGTGGATTGATTGATTGACGATTAACGACATATCAACCGATCTAGGGTTATTCTATGCCTAGAGTTTAGGGAATCGCGTTCATTGTATATTCATATTTACATTTTTTACACCAGGTCAGAATGGACTAGGGAATAATAGCAATGAAGAATTACTCCACGCTCCTCAGATCTCCAGAACTGAAGCCTCATCAGATACAGTGCAATGTCCTACCTAGGACACCGCATTATTATTGGGGTGGGGGTCATCCCTGTGCAGGGTATACAGTCAGCGTATTCTAAGCCCCACCAACAAGGAGGTGAATTGATCAGTATATTTCTTGAGTTCTGATTGGATAATTATGCTTCTAATTGTTGAAGCTGATTTTCGAGAGGAATTACTATTTTATAATAAAATGAAAATTTGTATTGTGGACATGTTAGATCTTTAAGTAGCCATCATCATCATCATCATCATCATCATCATGTCAACAGCACGAATTCCTTTGACTCTCTCCCGCCACCCGTCTCTATCGGATATCGTACTTTGTAAGTCCTCTAGAAGTACCCAGTAGAACCCAGAAGAGAACGTCGCTAATCAGTTCGTCCTTACTTCATCCACAGTGTCCAGCATGTCTTGCTCATCTTGGATGGTTTGTGAGATAAAGGTAAATAGCTGTACAGCTGCTATTTTGTAGGGTGCTGCTTCCAGGATTTGTTCAAAACAGCACACAATATCCTAGCCTTTTCCAAGTGATACAACCATTTAGTAGTACTGACACTTGGAAGAATTAACTTTTTATTTCATCAGAGAGATCATATTTCCATATGGTTGATAACCTGTCAATAAAAGTCTATGTTTTACCAATGCGTATGTTCACATCGCTTCAGTAGAGAAAGAAAGTGATTCTGAAGAATATACTTTTTATGTTACTTATATAACACTTGTGTATCGTGTGACGTTCAATGCAGTCAACGTTTTTGATTTCGATCGGTCATCAGTCAACAAGTTGACATAATTTCAGATCGAGTTTTCTTGTGTGGATCTTCTCAGCTGTTTTTCATCTGGTTCTGATTTTGATTTCCATAGGGAATTCATCATTACTTGGAATGAAATCTTAGTTGCTGGGAGCTTTGTCGCATGAACAAACATTTTATCCGCCGGTTGGAGATTCCATTCAAAATGTAACATAGATTGGTTTACTTCCCAATTTCGTTGTCGGTTACAAAATCAGTTCACCTGACTCTATATATTTTTCCGACGGTATTTCATGTCAAACGCATCCAGTTTCTTCTTCTCTCTGCTGGATATCGGACAGAGGCGTAGCTTGGTTGTAAAGTTGAGGAAACGTACTCATAAAATATGTTGAGGATACAGACCGAATAATCTTAGATTCATTCAAAATTCTCATTTTACACACACACACACACACACACACGCACACACACACACACACACACACACACACACACGGACTATCCTGTCGGTGGGGCATAGAATACGTTGACTGTACCCTCCCCATGCAAAGAGGTACGACCCCCAGAAAGAGGTATCTGATGATGAGTTTTCAGTTCTGGAGGTCTGGGAAGTGTGGGATACCTTTTTATTGGCATTACTTTCAGTTCCACTCTCAATCGAAGTGGTAGTACCTGTTAGGGTCCCATCTATGGGTCAAATAGATATATTTAAAAATTATTCGTATTCAATAGGAATACTAGGATGAGTCAAAAGATTTGCAATCAGTATCGTGGTAGTTGGTGCATTGCTTCACTTCGTGTGTGATTTGAAAGCCGCACAGGTGAACGTACATCGGGGAAATATACTTTAAAGTTTGAACTAGGCGATAACAGCGCGGAAACAGCAAAATTATTTGTTATACAAAAAGTAAAGATGCAGTTGATCACAGTACAGTAAACAGATGGTTCAAGAAATATTGCTAGGGTTGCAACAACATCAGGACCAGGAAAGGTAAGGTAGGCCTAAAACCGTGGATTCCGTATCCGTTCTTCATGCCATAGAGGCAAATCCGGCGAATAACACTCGGAGAGTATCAAGCAAGCTCGGCATCTCGTAGTCCGGTATAGTTCGTTTCCTTCAGGACCTCAGCAAAAACATCCAGAGTTACAGAATAGTGCCTTATGTTACCAAAATATTGCAAAACTTTTGACACACCCTAGTATTTTATTTATAACTGTAAATTATTTCTATCAAGAATAGTTACTTGAATCTATAATTCTTTACTGGAGATTATAATTAATTACTTGAGACCATATATAACGGTGTGCAAACGAATGATTATTATTAGATAGAAATGATTACTTGAAACTATATAACTATAAATAAACGTCAAATAGACCTGTTTAAAAATATTAGTATTCCATATGCAAAAAACAACCTCTTAAGAAACAATTACACAAAACATGTAAATATGAACGTACAATGAAACCGATTATTAGTTTCAAATAACTAATAATAATCCTCAGTAAACAATTATAGATTGAAGTAATTATTTCTAACAGAAATAATTTACAGTAATATGTCATCAAGTATTCCTATCTATTTGACCAATAGGTTATACTACTTCGACTCAGAGTGGAGATGATGGTAATGGCAATAAAGGGGTACTCCATTCTCCCTAGATCTCTATCAGATGCAGTTTAGTGTAATACCCAGGACACCCTTTTAGGGCGTCCTATCGTAGTGTAATGGCTAGCAAGTTAGTCTCGCATATTTATTACTACTGAATAGCGTGTTCGATCCTTGGTGGATGCTCCTTACTTGTGACCTTGCGTCCATCCTACTTGTGGCGAAAGGGTCGGACAAATGCCTATCCAGGACACCCCTTTTTGTGGTGGGGGTTTACCCCTCAGCAGAGGATACAGTCAGTGTATTCTTAGTCCCATCAACAGAGCATTGATGGATTTAGAAATTCGAAAAGAGAACTGCACAGGTTATTGTTGAGGGATTTTTGGACATTATGTGCTAGAAATTTGAGGGACTTGCTGTCACTCAGTCTCCAGCGACAGCCACCAGACATCAGGTGTGGAGATGCAAATACAAGAAATATAATAATGATGATGTTGAAAATCAAAAAAATTACATTGTCTTTCGCAAAGGTTTCTACAATTGAATGTGACCTAAGGCATCGTAACGATAACTTTACTAATGACCAAGATAACAATTTAAAGAATGATGATAATGGCGGTGAAGGGTTGTCGCTGGTCGAAATTGTATTGTAGATAACATGGAATAATGAACTTGGCCAAATAAAATGGCTTTCATCTCGTAACGACACGTCTGTCGAACTGTTTGTCTTTTGGTCAGTTGAACAGAAGAAGAAACACTACTCAAATGTTGAGTGCTGATTTCTGATAGCCTTGTGGCATTTCATCACCATTTTCTTTCATTCTTATTTTCCTTTTCATTCCAACGTTCATTTCTTTCTTTCTTCTTCTTCTTTCATTCTTTTTTCAGAATGTCTTTCATTTGTTCCTTCTCTTAGTTTTTTATTCATTCGAGTTTTAGTTTGGTTTATTTATGTGTACTCTACCTTTTTTCATTCACCGTTTTTCTTTTCTTTTTTCTTTGATATCTTTTCTTTTTTTTTTCTTTTCATTTTTCTTCTTTCTTTTCTTGTTTTGTTTTGTTTCTTTTTCGCCTGATTTTCTCTTTCTATTTCCTTCCTTTTTTTCCTTTACATCGTTCTTTATTTTCTGTTTTTTTTTCATCCTCGTTTTTTTTACTTTCTTTTTATAATTCTTATGCCTATTTATTTCTCTTTCTTTCTTTACTTTTTTCTTTCTTAATGATTTGATTTTTGCCTTTTCTTCATTTTTCATTCCTTTTCTTTCTTTTCTTTTTATTTTTGTTTCTTTATTTACCTCATTTGTTTACCTTCTTTTTTCGTTTTATTTAGTTTTTCTTTTCTTTCCTTTCGGTTTTTATTTTCTCCCTATTTTTTCTTTCTTTTTTTTTCTTGTTTACGTCTCATTTGTTTGTCATATTTTTTTCCATTTTTCATTTTTTATTTCTTTCGTTTTTCTCTTGTATCGTTGTTTATAATGTTCTTTCTTTCTTTCTTTTTTCTCTCTTGTGTAGATATTCTTAGTTTATATCTTTGTTTTTTTTCTTCTTTCGTTTCATTTGTTTGGTATTTTCTCTCTGTTTTTCTTTTTCTCCCTTTTTTTAAAGTAATTTCTTGTTGTCTACTTTCCTTCTTTCTTGTCTTGTGTTTTCTCTCATATTATCTTCTTTCTTTCTGTCTTTCTTTTTTTTTTCTTTCTTATTATTATTTCTCCTCTATTTTTACTTATTTTCGTTTTCTTTTTTCCTTTTTCTTGTTTAAATTTTATTTCGTTTCATATATCCTTTAAAATCTGTCCTCTTTCTTCCTTTCTTTCTTTCTTTCTTTCTTTCTTTCTTTCTTTGCATTGTTTGCTTTTCATCTTTATCTTTCATTTTATTCCGTAGTTCTTTTCTTTTTCCTTTCTCTTTCTTTCTTTCTTCTTTCTTTCTTTCTTTCCCAATATGGCTCACGTAAGCCCCAGATGCTAATGTGGGCCACTAATCACGAAAAACGGGAATTGTCGTTATTTGCAGCTGCCAGCCAAAGAAATACGGGTGTGGTCAGGCAAGGGTCGAAGTAAGAGGGAGAGAGACGCTGATGTGCATCCACGCATCCGCACACACACGAACACACTTGACAATGCATCTTTGTGGCTTTTTTTCTCCTCTTCACCTTCTGTGCACTTCTAATACAAACGCAAACTCGCTCATCTGCGTCTTTGATAATCATTCGTTTGAACTTGTAAATGTGTTTTGCTAGTGAGCACTACTACCACTTTATCCGCGGTTATATTTACCCACGGTCCTCCCCAGAAATAGACAACTGATAAGTTTTATTTAATAAGGCTTCCAAAATGCAAGAGTAATAATGCTGTCAAAGAAAAATCGGAAAGTATTTTGTAAGTGAAAAGAAGATCGGCTTTGAATGGAATTTTCCTTCTCCTAGGCTGGTTGCCTAACCAAGGCTAAAGAACCCAGTCTACCTTACTATTTACGCATAGCTAAAGGGAGAACAAATGGATTCATGCTTTTTCGAAGGTTATTAGTTCGAAGTGAAAAGCAAACAGTCCCGTCCAGGATTTGAACTTGGGTCGCCGATTTCATTTCTTACGACAATAATTCTTACGATAAGCACACATAATAGAGCTGACTAGTTGTCCAACTTATACGCGATTTCAGTTATTCTTGATCAATCCCAGTGTTCCATAGTCTTCTTATTAAATTATAACGACTCAGCTTTCGGGTTCTACTTCTTTTTCGTCGCCATCTTTCATCCGGTCGTATCGGGGTTCGCCTCTTTCTCTTATCGGACTTAGTATCTCTCTGGTTCAGGGTTCCATTTCCTATTTCTGTAATCAGGATCACGGAGAGATATTCGTGGTGAACACTTTTATTTCTTCCCTGATACATCTTAACTCGCACGCAGGGAGAATCAGCTCAGAGACGGAATTACACGTCTCACCCTGATGGGCGCTAGCTTAACTGACTAAATTCTACTTTTCCCACGCTCATCTAATCACGTGACTCTCCAAGCCAATGAGAGGATCTCTTCGGATGACCGTGGGACCAAGGTTTGTCAATTTAAATTCACTGTGATATCCAAACTACAGCTTCTAAACTACAGTTCCTTAAAAAATAATTGGTTATGCCAATTCTTTATATAACACCAGGAATAATTCAAAGATTTCTATTTAAAAATGATCTCAAATTTGGAGATATCACAGAGAAAACATATATAAAGTGCTCCTAAAAAAAAAAAGACGTGAAAATTCTTGACTTAATAAGAAAAGGAAAAAAATCATAACTAGCTGTAATTATCCATATGATATATCAGATTGATCATTATTAAAAATAAAAGATGAAAGGTCGTTTTTATTAAAGTTTAGAGAGAGAGAGAGAGAGAGAGAGAGAGAGAGAGAGAGAGAGAGAGAGAGAGAGAGAGAGAGAGAGAGATACAAAAGAGTGGGATACCGGTGCTAGGCGTGAGACTAACATCCTTTTGCCGTGAGGTGGATAGTAAGACAGAGAGTGAGAGACAAATCCCATTTAAAAAGAAGTATCACCCGGACCTTCTAGTACAGTTAAAATCCTTTCCATTCTAAAAGTTTCATTAAAATCAGACAAAAAATAAAGGAACATTAGGTGTACGGTTGATTGGATGGTTATATTTTACGGCATGTCAACTCTTGTTGGGTTAATTTATACCGAAGACATTTTGTTTTATTAATTCCTGATGGGTATTCATTTTTTAAAAATCCTTTTTTTAAATCCTTTTTTTAAACACATTTTTTAAAACTCATTTTTCCCTATTTAACACATGGATGGGACCCTAACATATACTACCACTCCGGGTCAGGGTGGAGCAATGGTGATAAAGGGGCTCTCCACATTCACCAGAGCTCCAAAATTGGAACTTCACCACAAGATGCTGTTTAACGTCATACCCAAGACACTAAGTCACTCAGCCACTGCCTTCTAGTAAATATATGATAAAAAAGGTTCTATTGCCATAAAATCAATAAATCGTAACATTCATATAGGTGCTAGGGCTTGACATTAACAGCCAATTGATCGTCTAACCTAAGGCCAAAGTGGAGTGTTGTATATCATGGACTACCGAGCAAACATGATTCCATCCTTAGGCTTTACGGATCACCATTCAAGGCCAACAGGTGGCTATATTGAGGTATTTTTACCCCTCTCTATGTGTGTATGTGTGTGTATGTGTGTGTGTGTGTTGATTGTCTACTCACACACTCGTCTACATTATCTTTTTAACAGCTTCTATTTAAAATATTTTAATTTCATTTTAACTCTACTTCACCAATCTACTGGATGTGTCAACCATTCGCGTAGTAGTGATCGACAGATGATCGGTCAAAGATCAAATCAACATCTATTGGAAGCAATGATTGTCCTTGTGTGTGGATGTGGACTGTCCAGTGGGAATTAAAATTAAGTTAAATTAAAACAAGTAGTGTTCAGTTTTTAGAAAAATACTTATATTTTGAACTTAATCGAGACCATCCCAACCCCAGTGGCGCTGGGCTACCATTTCTAAAAGAATGAAAGTGCATAGAGTATGATCCCTTCGGCATTCCTCTTTTGGGCCTCCTCAGGTACTGGGCATGGGCAATAAATCCGACCCTGTCCTGCCCCTTTTAGACGAGGGGACAGGTGTTGTTTGGTGTGTGGGGGGAACTGTCCCCTGGGATCACGTAATTTATTTTATATCTTACTGGCCCAGGAGACCAAGTCCCTGGTCGCTGGGTAAGTATATATATATATATATATATATATATATATATATATATATATATATATGTGGTGTGTGTGTGTGTGTGTGTCTGTGTGTCTGTATATCATATCGCCCATAAATAAGTATATCCTTACCAATTTTTATTAAAGAGTTAATTTTCTTCTAAACTAAAGATACCAGTATTTTATTATGACTAGTTGAACATCATAAAATCAAAACGGATATTATTAGTTATTATTATCAAAGTATACAATATTCAAATTCTGAAACGAAAAATAAGATTGTGTTAATATATATAAAGTGCGTATTTATATTATTTGTTACAAAGTTTTAATGCTGTTAAGTTTGCTAATAAAGGATATCTCGTTTTGGTTGAACAATGTTTCACTAAAATAATAAAATCTTTGTATCTTTGGTTTAAAAGCAAATTAACGTTTAATTAATAAAAAGTTTTAGTGTATTATATAGGGGTAAAACTGCTTATGTTTTATTA
>CM042156.1:68644052-68696552 GCA_023376005.1 Doryteuthis pealeii
ACTTACTCAGCCACGGAACTCCTATTGATCTGTTGAAAGAAAGTCTGCTTTCATGACCAAAAACCAACAGCTCTTTTCCCATTTTTTCATTCTTTATAAATTTTCTTCTTTTCTTTTTTCTTTCTTTCGTTTTTCCTTCCTCGTTTATTTAAATCTCTCATTTGAAAAACTTTTGTTCTTACGTTTTGCCTGTTCTTTGTCCGCGCAAAACCTGTCGACTTCCTCTTTTTTCAATCGACTGAATCGGTTAGAAGGTCACTTACCTTCGTACGTGTGACACCGGGGAATAATGCGTTTATTTAGAGTCCAGAAGAATAATATGATCGCGTGTGTGCGAACAAGTGGGGAAGGGATCAAATCAGATTGACGTGAATACATATGGAAGTTGAAATGAATGGATTTACAACAACGGATATAGAAAAAAGAAAAATATGAACAAACTGAATTACAGTGCGTGCTAAATTATTATGCAGAAGGGTTCTATCATTGCAAATTTAGTTTCACGGAACTGGACAAGAATGATTTAAAACAAATATTAACAGCACCAATCTACACCAACGTAGAATAAAAGAAGACATGACTACTACTTAAAAAAAAAAATTGTTATTGTGTTGATCATTAGGTAATCATGGACAATTTCTCTCTCTCTCTCTCTCTCTCTCTCTCTCTCTATCTCTCTATCTATCTATATCAATATCTATCTATCTATCTATCTATCTCTATCTATATCAATATCTCTATCTATCTATCTATCTATCTATCTATCTATATATATATATATCAATATCTATCTATATCAATATCTATCTCTCTCTCTCTATCTATATCAATATCTCTATCTATCTATCTCTCTCTTTATCTCTCTCTCTCTCTCTCTCTCTCTCTCTCTATATATATATATATATATATATATATATATATTGTCACGCACAGACACCGTGTTTCAACGTATCACGTCTCTTCAGTGTGGCTAGACATTTGCAGGCTACCTCTAGCCGGGACGGAAACCCGATTAACCTATCACCAGTCAGGCTCCTTGCCGCTCGGCTATTATCAGCACCTACAGACTGCGACTAGAATTTTAACTGATAAATACATGTAAAAGCCGCCAGAGAGTGTTCCATCTGTATTATAGGAAAGCGTTGCCTTTTAAGCTTAGTCGACGGTCGTCAGCAAAAATCCCCTCTAGAGTGCTCTCTCTCACTCTCTCTCATATATATTATATATATATATTATATATATATATATATATATATATTATATAGTATGAACAAAAAGTAATAAGATAAACAGGAATATTTCTTATATGTTATTTATTCTCAACTAGTTTCGACCTTAGGTCATCGTCAAGAGAAAATTTCTTGTTTGAAGAAATTGCTTTTAGAGAGTTTTTTTTTTGTTGAAAGGAGCATTTCATTATATTGAAAAATTTTTTAGGGTTTTATAATCCGGGTAGAGGAGTGTATTATTAGTAGCAAGTCCATCTGTTCCGTGAAAAAAATAAAAGAATTATATATATATATTATATATATATATATATATATATATATAAATATTAATATATATATTAAAATAAAAAACCTAACATTAATAAAAATAGCCTTTAAAGTCGGAGACAACGTATTAAATATCTTCAATAACTAACACTCACCTACCCCCCCCCCCTCTTAAAAATAATAGACTCTCTGAATTAGATAAAAGCATAGATAAAAACTAAAATCAACTAAAAACCAAATTACATAACCCCATGAATACGACTGGAGCAACAGTCGAAAGCGCTCGGGAAATAAGTATGAAAAATATGATGAATCAACTCGATCCAGATTCAAAAAGGATAGCCAGAAGACTGGAAAAAATATCCATACAAAAAATGAAAAAGAATACTCCGTGGTATTCAAAACACATGTCTTACGAATAATTTGCTGCCAAATACACAAAATTTAAAAATATATATATTATATATATATATATATATATATATATATATATATATATATATATATATATCCGTCTATCTGTCTGGATATGATATTAAATCAATACATCTGTTTTCTTATAATCAAATCATTGGGAAAACGGAAAATTTTTAGATAAACGGTATTTTAAGTGAAATTTCGAGTTGATTCGACAACAGAGGGTCGAATTATGGGTACTTATTCAGTATCCTAACTTTTCAGATCACAAACCACAACAATTATCTCTTTAGTCTTTCACTCTTCCATTCCATTAAAACTAAAACTTTTCTTAATTTCGAAAGCTTTATGCTTGCTTTTCAGAAAAAAACTTTGTATAGATATATTTTCTTAGTATTTCTTTATTCAATTTTGAAAAAAAAATTGTCTAAGAAAATAAAAGTTTTCTAAAAATTTATATTTTCGATGTCTCCTACCATTTTTTTTACTTTTTCATTTAATCTTTTCTTTTGAATTTTCTAAATAGAAAGAAAATTTGTCATGGGAAAATATTTCCTATTTATATTTTGTTCATTTAACAAGGAGATAAACATCTATTTCGATAGAGATTTTAAAAAAATCTACTTCTAGGTAAACAAATATATAAAATGAATTAATAAATTAGTTAATTTAGAAGAAATGTATTATAGAACACATTTCTTGGTATATTGGTATATGCGATGTTATTCTCACCACCCAGGTAAAGCCAGGAAGATCTACTAGTTAAACTATAGGCTGTCGAAGTGATTTTATCAGAGGCTGAGAATAATTCCCCATACATTTTGGAAAAGGTAGGGTAACATTTGAAATAGAGACCATCTAACAGTGAAGGAAATGCGTTGAAGATGCAAGTGCATCTAATAGAATATCAGATAAAGGTGATTATAGAGTATAACACAACGAGAATTGCCTTGAATTAAACTGTATTGTGAGAAAGAAAGAAAAGAAAAAGGCAATTCTATTGTAAAAACTCTATTCCCAGGAAGTTGAACAAATCAGCTCATTGCTAAATTCTCTGGCATTCTGCAAATGGTGCTAAGCCTGAGATTCTACTCCTGCCTTTGAAGCCCAGACACAAGGTGAAACATCTGGAATTGGCTTGGAGGAGTTTGAAAACAGATTTCAATGTTGTTCTTACTGAGTGCCGAACTACCTTTGATGAACCAGATGAACGGCCTGCGACGAACTGGCTTGCAAAAAAAAAAAAAAAAAAAAAAAAAAAATACAGAAAAAAAAAAAAGAAAAATGCAGCATCTTGTACGACTAAAGCATCAGAGGAATTATGTTTTGTGTTGAAATTGTAGAAGAGAAATGGTTGGAACTTGGACCAGATGAGTTCCCAGTGATATTCTGGATTTTTGGTAAGGAACATTTCTAGCCTTTGTTTAGGAACACAATCTCAGACTACATAGAAAATTTATCTTGCAAGAAAACTTTCCAGTACGCATACAACAATCGATTACATGACTAAATTGTATTGTCTTACATTTGAAAAGCAAATGTTTTTTTAACTCCATATTTTCAATTTATAGGCTTTAGTATTTTATAAAGTTTCATTGCCTGTTTAAACTTTTTTCATTCTGTCTACCATTTAATGATCTTATCAATATGAAAATAACACAAGAATGCTGCGTGTTATTTTGAACAAATCCTGGAAGCAGTACCCCAGAAAAAGCAGCCGTATAGCCACTTACCTCTTGTCACACAAACCAACCAAGTAAGACGGACAAGACATGCTGAAAACTGCCGGAGAAACAAGGACGTACTCATAAGTGGCGTTCTCCCGGGAAACATGGACACACTAGTGTAGACTGAGCAGCAAAAACTTAGGAGCGACGAGAGAGAGAGAGAGAGAGAGAGAGAGAGAGAGAGAGAGAGAGAGAGAGAGAGAGAGAGAGAGAGAGAGAGAGAGAGAGAGAGAGAGAGAGAGGAGAGAGAGTCATGGGAATCCGTGCTGTTGGTGATAATGCTCAATCCATAATTAGTGTCATACTGTTTTGGACCAATGCTTGATAATCTGGCACGATAAAAATGAAGAAATTCTAAAAGGAAATAAACAAAATTAAAATAAAATATCTACTATTCTTTACCTCCAGTACATTGAAGTTTAATACAGTGATACCTTGATTTACGAGTTTAATTCATTCCGCTCGTTACTCAATTTCCTCGTATGTCAAATCAATTTTCCCCATTGAAATAAGATGAAATGACATTAACCCCCCCCCCCAAAAAAAAACAAACAAAACACCCGATTTCTTTTGTTACGTTCTTTTGCATAGAAAATAGCACTGTATAGTATAAAAACATAATAAAATTGAATTATGTGCTCGAATGTTTTAATTTTTATTCTTTTATAAATAAAAGTTTTTGACGTAATAAATTTCGAAAATTAAATGTTTTTAGTTAACTTATTAACACAAGTGTATTTGAAACTCGCTCGTAATAGGTAAGTTTCCCAAGGCGAAAAAGATGACTTTTAGTTTCCAAAAAAAGGGGTGGCCATTATTTTTTTGCGGTAATACATATAAAATCATGAGAAACATTCTGTAACTTTTCCAGGTTTATATCTTCTCATTTTAATTAATAATCTGTATTATATTCCACAAATTAGATGCTAAAATTTTAGCTCGCTTCGTACAACGAAGTAGCCAATCAGAATTCATCTTTCATTGACTGCTGATAAATTAACCAATCACGATCACCGTAGCATGAGTTGTAATTCAGCATAACTGCCTCTAACGTAAAAGAAATGTAAAATGTAAACAAAAAATTTAAACGTGTTTTATTTGCATCTTTCCGTCTTAAAAGTGCCAAATTAAATCTTTTTCGGAGAATACATGAATGCACTTTCTAGAATATGTCTCAAAATGGAAATTTTTACAAGGTCCCGAACAAAAATTGCGAAAAAATTCTGCGCATCAAACTTTTTTGTTACCTAAAAATCGTCTGTTAATGTTTGCTATTGTTTTTTAAAAAAAATTAATAAAATTAATTAAATCGATTATTTAAGTCATACATAATTATGATTTATATATATATATATATATATATATATATATATATATATATATATATATATATATATTTTGTAATAAGCATATATATTGCTGTCACAATGTAACTATGATGTAATTTCTCAATATTTAAGAGACTCCCATCCTCAGAAGAATACTGGAACTGAATTGTCTTGTAAGGATAAAATATTGAGAAATAAATGACAGGTTAAATATTGTGATTCATATATAAGAGAGTTTCATAATTTGCTTGAAGCATTGTGAATAATAATAATAATATTAAATTGATTTTACATCCAATACGATACATTTTACATCACCATGGCCACAAAACACAAATACGCTTTTTCATTCGCACATACACACGTACAAAATCCCGCGCTGGGATACAGTCTTAACGTCCCAACCAACACCCATTTTCAATGTCACGAGCATTACAACATACACACACGTACAAACAAAAATAAGCGCATTCACGCTCACACGAGAATACAGTTATTTAAAAAATAACGTCATTTAAAAAAAAAAAATTCATTTGGGAAGAAATGCCATAGCTGGACTGCTTCAGTTCAATTCTTTTGATAAAGACGTATTACCTCGAAAATTCAAGAAAGATAAAAATACAGGTCAACACGCATCACCATTGTTACCGTATTATTATTTTTTATTCATTCCAAACTGCATTGTGATAGCCTTCTAAATCAACCTCCTAACCAATATATATATATATTTTTGGGAGAATATGTGCTTAATTGAAGTCATACCTAATTTGAAAATTAATTAGTTGATAATTAATGAATTAGGCGAATATATCTGTTCAAATGTAAGGCGTAAACAAATCGAGAAAAAGTCGATCTCAGTATGCCGAAATGTACATACAGAGATCGACTCAAATTAGGTATGACTTCAATTAAGCATATATTCTCTCAATATATTATATATATATATATATATATATATATATATATATATATATATATATATATATATATATATATATATATATATATATATATATATATATATAAAATTTAACATCTTGAAAAATATATATATGAAAAATAGATGGAAATCAATCCGACAGTATGAAATTTAACATCTTGAAAAAACAAATAATGTTTGTTATGTAATTGCTGACAGAACATGTTTCGACCAAATCGAAACAGATTCTGTCAGCAATTACATAACAAACATTATTTGTTTTTTCAAGATGTTAAATTTCATACTGTCGGATTGATTTCCATCTATTTTCATATATATATATATATATATATATATATATATATATATATATATATGAGAAATGCAATATAAAAAATAAAATGAAAAAAAGAGGAAATTCAGTCTCAAAAGCAGGTGTAGCGATTTAGACATAAATATAACTCGATCTTCCCATTGAATTCAATATCCGTAAAATGAAATGAGCGGCTCCACTACTTATATCCTATATTATGATAATAGGCTAACAATGTTATTGAAAGCGTGACAATTTTCATGGTTAATTTTTATAATAAATCAAGGCTGTCGTGTGTTAAACCAGGAAACGTAATTCGGCTCCAGTTTATGAGGGATGAAGTGAAGGGTGGAATTTCAGATCGTGTAAGATCATAATTGCCAACCTTTAATTCATATGGCTCAGTTACCCGGAGTGGGGTGGGGTGGGGGGTGACGTTTTCAAGTGGGAGGAACAATACAAGATGTAGTCTGGAAATCTTTTAATTCTGGTCAGTCGTCCGAACAAGAAAGTTGTGCAACTGGAGTTTCATAGAGGTGGAGGGATTGTTGGGTACAGTGGGGGTCTTGACTCTTACATTCTGGACACACAAATGCCATTCAAGGGAACAAACGGATATATAGGTGAGTGGATAAGAGAAAAGAGTGTGTGCGTGTGTGTGGTGTCAGAGAGAGAGAGAGAGAGAGAGAGAGAGAGAGAGAGAGAGAGAGAGAGAGAGAGAGAGAGAGAGAGATCTACCTTCATACACATACATACATGTGCTTTGGGTAATCGGCGGCACGAGTTCAATCATTGACGAGGTTGTTTGCATTTCACATTGCGCTAATACCATTTTCCAGGATTCTTTAGAATTGATCAAATTTGCTTAAAAAATTAAATTGTTGAAAAAAAAAAGGGGTGTTGAGTCTTTTCATTGATAATCATTTCTACTTACATAAATAACAACAAATTGAAAAGAAAATTATTTAAATTTAGGAAGATATAAATTCTGTGATCAAACGATTATAGATGACGCATATGAAAGATGGTAGTTCACATTTCGTCAATAGCTACTTTCGAGATGTTCTAGGGGGTCGAGAAAGTATTCACCCAGAGTGATTAAAAAAATAAAAAAAAATAAAAAATAAATAAATAGCAATGATATCATGGAGAGAAACTGCTAATGAATTGTACTACACGGATTGTACTATTTTTTCTTCTAAATAAATCGTACTAGGTTTTTGCTATTTCTAGTCAATCAAAATGGATGTTATTAGGTATTATGTATTGCCAAAGTTTACAGTATTGAAACTCTGTAAGGAATAGTATGAATATGTATCAGTAGAAAAAAATCTACAGCCTTTATATATATTTATGCTATTTTATATTTTTATTTCAGTATCTCAATACTAATAATACCTAATAATATCCGTTCTGATTGTACCATGTTCCCCTAGACATAATACAACCCTGGTATCTTTAGTTTAGAAGAAAATTAACATTTATTTCAATAAAAAATTGGTTAGGGTGTACTTATTTATGGCCGATACTATATATATATATATATATATATATATATATATATATATATATATATATATATATATATATACATAAAGATTAATTCTTTTAAAAATCGTCCTGTGATCTCGCTTAACCCCCAAATGTCCACGGCCAATCATAATTTCCCATGACTAGGGGATTTGATTTTGACCCATCATCTGTTGGTTACCCATACGCGAATGTTCGCCACACCCGGTAGGTAGATGGGGGAAGGCAATAAATAACAATTATTTTCAGAACTACAATGAAACTAAATAGTTTAAAAAGAATCTGTTAAAAAGAATGTTATATTATTTTTAAACACACTCTCTCTATATATATGATAAAATAGAATTAATAAATTAAGCACAAAAAGATATTAACAACAATAACTGATATTAAAACTGAATAATTATAAATTGCAGAAATAGATGTTCTTATTTTTGTATTGTTTTTTTTATTTGTTCACAGACTTTTTTATGATATAGTGTTCCAATATAGATGTGAAGAAACTGGGATAGATAGATAGATAGATAGATAGATATGAACAGACTGATAAAAAGAAATAATGAACATGATAAAAAAGAAATAAATAACCCGACTATAAAGAAATAAAGAAATGAAAAAGAAAATCGAAAAAAGAGCGAAAAAACAAAAATAAAGGTAATGAAAAGAGGAATTAACAAATAAATAAATAAATAAATAAAGATAAATAAAAAGAAAATAAGGGAAGAAAGAAAGAAAAAAGCTGACAAGAAAAACTAGGAAGAATAAGGAATAAATCTGCAATAAAACTACAACCAAATAGAAAATAAAATAAAGAAATATTGAAAGAAAGAAGACGAAAACAGAGAGAGAGAAGGAAGAGTATTGATAATCTCTAGAAAAAAGAGAGAAAAAATCAAGAAGAAAAACAAAGGAAGAACATTTGCCGAAGAAATCTACAAAATAATGTGAAGCGTTGGAATATTGCAAATTCCACCTGCTTTTGGGAATGTCTTCAATGTCTCTTTCACCATTTCTTGAAATAACTTTGGCACACGGTTCGTTTCCAACCCTTCCAGAAAGTATAAAAACATAGTATAGACTCCAGCAATTAAATGCCATTTGATCCCATTAGAAGAGGAAGAAGAAGAAGAAGAAGAAGAAGAAGAAGAAGAAGAAGAAGAAGAAGAAGAGAAGAAGAAGTTGTCTCTTTCCCCCTGAAATGAATGACAGATTGTCAGAATCACTGACTTAAAACCGAGATAGTGTTGCGTTCAAATCCCAGCCCTGATATATTAGATTGCGTAAAAGTTTTAGCTCAACCGTCATTTTCTTTTTATTTCAGACAATTTTTGTTTGTTTCAGCCAATTTTTTTACTTAAGCAAATCTACATTTGAATTTGATTGATTGATTTTAACGGCATGTCAAACCGTCGGTGTCCTTTTTGTCAAGCGGTGATGGAATTGTGTACAATTGTGTGTGTGTGTGTGTGTGTGTGTGTGTGTGTGTGAAAATAAGAAAAAATGTATTCCAAAAAGATAAATATATTCTAGATAGTGAAGACGATGTTAAAATATTTGTTTTTTTTAAACCTTCATCAGGACATTAGGGTGAATAAAGTGTTGTCTAAACAGTGATGGAAATCTTTTCAAAATGAAACGAAAGATGAGAAAGTATTAGAGAAAAAGAGATTCTTTTTTTCCGTTAGCAGCGTTCTACTTTTTTTTTAAGTTGACGTGATTGATAATCAAAAAAATATTTGAAATGTAACGTGTTTACCTAAAGAAATATAATGTGTAAATTAGAAAAAGAGAAATAAGTAGAAAGGAAGGAAAAGAGGAAGACTAACTTCCTCACCATACGTGATTAATTTAGATTTAAAACATATAATTGTTACACGTAAGCTTATTATTATAAACTACATTTTTTTAGCTGATTTTATTTATATAAGTGAATAAAGCGTGACAATATGTAAGTCGATAAAATTAGAATAAATTCGATTGACAAGAATAAAAGGAATTTTACACGGAGAAGAAACTGTTTGTAAAATAATAACCAACAATTCCATGGACAGAAATGTTTTTTAAGCCAGCAAGAGATTTAATGTCTATGGCCAAAAATTGATTCAAATGAGATTTTATTTTGTTAGGAAACTACTGTTAGGCAATTGATATTTTAAAAGTTATGAAAGTATTAAAAGATGTTATTGCAAAATTGCTTGAATATCACAGTAAAAATCGTGGAAAATCTACAGATTGGCTTACCTTATTCCTAACAATGTATGATACACAGGCAATACTATTCTTAGTAACCAATGTAATGCAGGTGATACAATATAATGCATGAGAAAGTGTCCGCTGAAAAGCTGAAAAAAATGAATAGACCGATTAAATCTTGGATTGATATTCTCTTATCACTCAATTATACTGCCCTTTCGTGGGGCTAAAAATACGCAGACTGTACACTGAGTAAGATCCTATTTTAAAAAAAGGGGTGTCCCGGGTATGGCACTAAACTGAATTATTCCCTGATCCATTCTGACTTGCAGTAGTAGCACGTGTCAGTGTCTCATGTATAGGAAAAATAGATATGATTAAAAATTATTCATATTTGATAGGATCATGAGCAAAAAACAAAAAAACAACAAAAACTCTAAAGAAACAACACAGAATAAATATAAATATGAATTTATAATGAATGAAATTCCTTAACCTCTACGTATGAAATAATCCTAAACGAGATGACATGTCGTTAAAATAAATCTATCAAAATTATGAAATATATCTTCTCTATGTTCTATTACCCGGTCTCATTTTGAATGCTGATAAAATTGGACTTTTTGTTAGAATTTATTAGGTTGAATGATTTTTAATTTTAAGCTTTTGAATATTGGCCATATTTTCTACCTGTGAACTGGAGGGGGAAGGCAGCCGGAAAATATGTGTATAAATCTAGATAAAGAACAATATTCCCCACCCACGAACAAAATGAAAGATTCCGTTCGTGGTTACCGGATGCGGCATAAAACTTTGAAGGCCGGAAATAATACCGACCGAAAGATTAAAAAAGGTAAAAAAACAAACAAAGGTAGCAATGTTTGTAGGAAAGGAAAAAAAATGGTGAACTCATTTTTTTAAAGACACTTATTTGAATGTTAACAAATTCTGATGCTGTTAAAAACAATAAAAGTAATCCAGCTTGTCGGCGGGGTTTAGAATACATGACTGTAATCTAGGTACCACCAATTTTACCCTGTGAAATTTATCCCCCGCCTATATTTTACACAATGAAACTTGCAGAAAAATTGATATTTTCTTAAAAATTTTTTTTCCATTCGAAAGAAAAAAAAACATTAAATAAACTCCTGATGATTTAAAAAAAAATTTCACCTTAGGGAAATAAAGAAAATTATGATTGAAAAACAATGTTTTCGTTTTTGGACTGTTAAATCAATTGAAATTTGACGTAGCTAAAAACAACTTACGATAAGAGGTTTTTTTTAAAAATTCTATAAAAAATTAATTAATAATCTGATTTTCATTAAAGTTTCCATAAATGTTTACCATTGGATGTAAATACATCTGAAATAGTTTTTTTCTAAAATATATTAGGGGAAATATATTTTTACGAGGTCTATCCCTCATTATTTTATTTTATGAGATAAAAAAATGTTGCGTCAGAAATTTTTTAAACTTTTTTTCTATAAAAATAAGAGTCTGAATAACTATATCAATGAAATCGTATGAATGTACGAGGTGTAGTTTTTTTTAGGAAAAATTAATGAAATCGGAAATAAAAAGTGCAAAAAAAAATGTCATAATATTAATATTTTAAAACTTTTTTTTGCTTTTGTAATTGGTATGTACTATATTCTATTAAATTGTCAAAAACAAATTTTTTTAAAGAAATTAATTTTTAAGAGATTTTCAAACTTTTGTGTGCTTAAATATTTTTATTTTCTGCGTGAAATAAATTAAATATTTCTTTTTTTTTTACGTAAAAAAATCGAATTTTTCACGGATATTTAAAAATATGAATTTTAGAATTCAAGTGAACTAAAAGTTGGTCCGATCCGAGCTCGATTAATATTTTTTAAAAGAATTTATAATTTTTATTGTTGAATAGTAATGTGTGATTCTTAGAATATACGGAAGAGCACAACTGACATATTTCTTTTGTTTTTATACAAAGAGACGAGACGCTTCTCAGTAACCAAAGTTTGTTTTTCTTAACGTAAAAAAATATTTTATTTAACTTTTTCGACTAATTAGAATAAAAAGCAAATATATATTGATTATTTTATCAGTTTTTCTCTTAGAAAAAATATTCAAATTTTCATTTTATTTTCGATTTTAAAAATTAATACCAAAACCGAAGACATCTTTTTTTTTCAATTTCACTGTGAAATTTTAATATTAAATTTTTTCAAGTTTTTATTCACTTTAATAGTAAATTTTAATATTAAAGTTTTTAAAGTTTTTATTTATTTTAATAGTAAATTTTGGCTAAAAAATAGTTACGGTCCACCGTATGTATATGTATCATCGTAAGAGGGTAATAATATGTATTTTTTCTGTCTAAATTGCAGCCTAAAAATTACCCTTTCGCATGTTATACGGATAGGTTTATTTATTTTTTAATTTGATCTTTGAATTGACTGTTTTTCTTTGGAACAACCCTGTACGATCTTTAATTGTTTTTTACGAGATTTTTGATAAACAAAGTTCGTAAATATTTATTTCCGTTTTTATTCAAGATGGCGTAAGCTGATCACGTGACCGAAATGGAGGTACCTACTGTAATCTCTAGATCTATGATATCCTGAGTATGACACTAAATTGCATCTGATGTTGAGGCTCCACTTTTGGAGGTTTGTGGAGTGTGGAGTCACCCCTTTATTGCCATTATTCCCAGGTCCACTCTGACCTGGAGTGGTAGTATCTGTTAGGGTACCATCTATGGGTTAAATGGATCAGTTTAAAATTATTCGTATTTGATAGGATGTGTAAAAACCTTTTAAAATCAACTACAATAAAAATGTATATACGAATGTAAATGAACGCGAATGCGTAAACTAACCCAAGACGGGTTGAAATACACTTAAAATCTATCCATCTATCTATCTGAGTCTATCTATCTATCTATCTATCTATCTATGCAACACTTTCCGAATGAATTTATATTCCCTAGGAGAGGCGCACCTAGAATACAACTTTTGTCGTCCGTTTCCTTACTTGGACAAGAACCCTTACCGACCCGTTCCCTTAGTCTTTTTTTTCTGCTTGACGTGGGCACCCCTAAGCCCAGTTCTGATCACCTCATACTTGTTTGTATTTCATCGAAAGGTTTAAATCATTCGAAATAAATTAGATCAAAGAACGCGTCTGCAGTTCTTTTCAACCCCTGCCAGTAGCTCTAATCCACCACACAGGCTCTCTACGACGAGGACATGGACTTTTTTTCTTTTTCTTTTCTTGCCTCAAACATTAATCAACGTAAAGAAAGCTGGCTAGCTTAGTCAATTCATCTCCAAATACAGAAAGTTCAGCCTCAAGCGATTTGGGGCCCGGGGCTCTGGGGAGACGCCGGCAGGGTGACGCGGGTGGAATTTTTTCTTTTTTTTTATGTGTGCTTAAATATAATTTACTGTGGTCGGCAAGAACTAGGCAAGGGAGATAATTAATGGCAGGAGGTTGGCCGAATAAGGTTGGTCGAATCTTATTTATGAAGTTTAGCCAAGTGTGACACAAGGCTAAATTAAAGAGTTAAAATGGGTATGCAGAGCAAATCTTTCAAATGAGGAAGGCCGAGCTGTTTTAAAAATTGGTATACGAATATTTTTGAATCTACAGTCAAACAGTAACCACTACTGTCGATAAAAATGTAGGATGGTTGAATCAGTGAAGAGAGACTTGATAATATTAGCGTAGTCATTATGCATACAATGATGATTGAAGTAACTACAGTAATTGTTTACTTGGTTAGCTGGCTAAAGTAATAAATCTTAGACCAATCTAACTATCTATCTATCTCAATCTGTTTATATATATATATATATGAAAAATGAATGGAAGTGAATCCGACAGTGTGAAATAAATATTTAGAAAAAACAAACACATGATGTTAAATTCGCTGACAGAATTCTGTTTCGACCCTTTATTGAAGTGGTCTTCCTCAAGAGCGAGTTGTGTATGATAGAGAGAACGGCGAAAGTGGACCGTTATGAGATGAAAGTGGTGCAGATGAAACGTTCAATATTATAGCCGGAATTTTTTTAAATTTAAATTTAGAAAATGCGCATTCTGTTTTTAAAATAAAATAAAATAAATTTTATTTTATTTTATTAAATCAGAAGCATTATAGTCCACAAAGAAAACTCAAAAGAGTTTGATGTAAATGTGTATAAAATGTAAAAGAAAGTATCAAAAAGTTCAAAAATCCCAGCACTGTAGACCACGATGTTCACCGGATAAGATGTAGAAATCCTGGTATTTTTGTTTTTTCAAAAGACAATATGAAAAATGAATGGAAGTGAATCCGACAGTGTGAAATAAATATTTAGAAAAAACAAACACATGATGTTAAATTCGCTGACAGAATTCTGTTTCGACCCTTTATTGAAGTGGTCTTCCTCAAGAGCGAGTTGATCATGTGTTTGTTTTTTCTAAACATATATATATATATAATATATATATATATATATATATATATATAGGATACCTCCCAGGGGTAATGAATGATAGGGAAGGTTGGCGAGAGATTGTCATGGATATTCGTGCTGCCTGTGCGACATGATGAGGATGATGATGATAGGGCCGGGTTAGCTCAGTCGGTAGAGCGTTCGGCTAGAAACCACAAGGTTCCTAGTTCGATACCGGTCCTCGCCAACTCAGCGTTATGAGTAGCACAGGGATATGTGCGGTAAAGTAAGGAGCTGATGGTAGGTGTGGCGCTCCACCTCAGATGCAAAAACAATCTCCTTGGTCTAGCGCTAGTGAAAAGGGGATAGACTCCCTCGCTGATTGGCTGATGCCGACATTAGGCCACCCAACGACTTTTAATATATATATATCATTATCATCATCATGTCGCACAGGCAGCACGGATATCCATGACAATCTCTCGACAACCTTCCTTATCATTCATTGCCACTGGGAAGTATTCTGTGCAGCAACCAGCATCCTCACATAGTTGGTCAATGTAGGTCCTTGGTGGGCGACCCACACTAGCATGTTCATGAGTTGGCTTCCACAGGAGAACGTCACTTATGAGCTCGTCCTTGCTTCTCCAACAGTCCTGTACGCCTAGTCCGTCTCACTCGGATGGTTTGTGGGATGGGAGATAAGTGGCCATACAGCTGCTTCCCTGTGGGGTGCTGTTTCCGCGACTTGTTATATATATATATATATATATATATATATATATATATATAAAAGGATGATTTATAGATTGAATGACATATGAAGAAAGATGAATACAAACGCTGAGATAGATAGATAAAATTAACATAGCACGAGACTAGAGAGGAACAGATATGTATAGAATGCGTGGGATGAATAGGCTGAAACCGATACATAACAGATATAAAGAAAACAAAATGTGACACACAGACAAATAAACAGATACATCAGGATAAATTGACATAACTAAATAGACAACTATATTTTAAAATACAAAATTGTACACACGAACTCAGAGGCCCTTACATTTTCATTTTTCTTCCCTACACACACAACACACACACACACACACACACAGACAATGAACATCTGTTGTTTAGATAGTGGGTCTCTCCGGTGATCGTAAAATATATAAAAAATGTATGTATTTAGTATTTAAAACACTGCTCCTTAACGCTGTCGATGGCCTAGAGGGTAACAAATCAGGCTGATGAAAAGTCAGTCGGGTTTCGCTCCTGGCCGGAGGTAGTTGCTGTGTCTAGTCACGTTGATGAGACGTGAAACGTTGAAACACAGGGTCTGTGGATGATTTATATATATATATATATATATATATATATATATATATATATATATATATATATATATATGTGTGTGTGTGTGTGTATGAGTCTATGTTAGGATAGCGTCAACAGCGCTTAGTGACTCAGTTCCTCACCTATTCATTGTGGGTATCACTTTCTATACCATTGTGTGGGACATAACGGAAAGTGTAGAATAAATATCATAGAAGAGTTCCAAATACCATCGAATTAATAAGACAAGGCTACAAGGAAGCCGTAATTTAATACGGATCTTAGCTTGTTGTAAGCCTACTGCATAATGCCAGAGTATTTATGAAGCATCTTAACATAGAAACCAAGCGGCCAATCAGGATTCAAGGAATGGAATAACCCAAATACATGAATGGAGTATTTCTGAGTTCTATAAATACCAGCTGTTTTGGGCACCAGTCAGTAGTGCTTAGTTACTGTTGTTCAAGCCAACAGCATACTAGCTCATTTCAACATACTCAACTCACAACACAGTTGGATGTTAACCACGCAACAAATTTCTACAGGGAAGGTCGGTCTAGTTTATTTACCAGACTATATTATATTAATGTGTTCATTTATTTATCATTTTCTAGAGATGTTTATTTATCAATGTCATCAGAGTTTTTCCCTACCGTCCTTGCTGGTTGTCTTTTATTGGAATCTGAGTGACAAAAAATGTTCTCAGATCTCCAGGACTCTTCTGTGTATTCTAGCCGATAACAACAATGCTGTTGATTGGGTGGTCTCTACTCTTCCTCTGATTTCCGATTTCTCGTGTCTCTTTTCGAAACTCTTGGGTAACATTCCAAGAGCGACAACAACAATTTAACCTCATGTTTCATAGGTTTTTTTTTTCAATCCTCTGGCAAGGTCCAAATATTTGCTTATCTTTTCACCCTGTGATCCATCAGAACGACCAAATTCACAAGATGACTAGTTCTCTTTTTTTTAATTAACACTGGGCCTGATCTCCTGGTCGGGATTTAGTGATCCGTCTGTAACTTAAAGTCCCATGGAAATTGATGCATCTCATTCTCTAGAATGGATTCTGGATTTTGAGTTATTTGATTGCATGGTCAAACTTTAGTTTCTTGCACAATTCCCAGTAGGTCAACTTTCCCACCCAGTTATGTCTTATCTTGTACTCCTTTTGAGCCAGCTTGCTACATTCCCTTATGAATTCTATTGCGTCTTATGTATTTTCGCTTTGATATAATTGGTCCTCATGGCATTGTTTTGTGCTGACATGATTAGAAATTAAGTCTTCTCTCCATTTGAGGTTTCTCCTTTCTTAGCCATTTCCAGGTTTTCTTATATGCTATCTCTCCAGTTTATCGCTTGAAGCATCCATATTGTGTTGTTGTTGTTGTTGTTTCTCTTTCTTCTTCTTCTTCTTCTTCTTCTTCTTCTTCTTCTTCTTCTTCTTCTTATTATTATTATTATTATTATTATTATTATTATTATTATTATTATTATTAATGATGATCACATAAAAGAAAAATGCCTCACATTAAAGAAAGCAAGATGCAGGCGATATCCGACACATACTATTACGGATGCGGCCTACGCAGATGATCTGGCATTTCTTGCAAATACACATGTACGAGCCGAATCCTTGCCACATAACATGGAGAAGGCAACACAGAACATCGGCCTATATGTGAACTCAGATAAAACTGAATTCATGTGTTTTAAAAATAAGCCTCTAAAATCAGTGGAACAATTCGCGTACCTGGGTAGTAATATCTCACCCACAGAAAGCAATATCAATGCACATAAAATGAAGGCATGGTCTGGCCGAGACAGATTATCAGTCTTATGGAAATTCGATCGTCAATTATTTCAAGCTGTTGTTGTATCAGTGCTACTGTATGACTGCACCACTTGTACTCTAACAAAGCACATAGAAAATAAACAAGATGGGAGCAGTATAAGAATACTACGCGCGATATTAAACAAATCATGAAAAAAACATCCTACAAGAAAGCAGCTGCACGGCCACTTGCCCCCTATCCCACAAACTATCCGAGTTAGACAAACATGACATGCTGGGCACATCTGGAGAAACAGGGACGAACTCATACGTGACCATTCTCCTGTAGAAACTAGCACATGGGCACGCCAGGGTGGATCACCCAGCAAAGACCAGCTCTGTGCGGATATTGAATGTTGGGCAGAGGACCTCCCAAGAGCAATGAATGATCGCGAAATTGTCATACATAGCCATGCTATTAGCGCGACATTATTATTATTATTATTATTATTATTATTATTATTATTATATTCAATTCTCAACTGTACTTTTGGTTTCTTACGATATTTCACCGGGTCTTTACCAAAACCGACGATGAAGAAAGGTAGTGATTATATACTTTCAATGTATTTATGTTCTTGGCTGCCTCTTTTGGGTGTTCATTTTCCATTCAAACTGATAGAACTTTTTTAAGGAGATTAGCAGTTCGGCAATTTGTTGTATTGTATATAGGCTGGGACTACCAGTTATCTTGTTAATGTGTTTATCTGTCCCTTTCTTGATCATACCCAGGACTCCTACTATTACTAGTACGGTGGTAGTTTTAAGGTGCCACATTTTTTCAATTTCTATTTCTATATCTACTTATTTTATCATGCTCTTTGACTGATATATTATTATCTGTTGGCACTGACATATCAATCAAAAGGCATGTTTGTCTTTTATATATTGGGTTTGATCCGTTTTTATAGTTTCTAGTTGGTCGGCTCAACGCAATTCTAAATTAGATCTACCTATGCTCTATCAACGATATTAAGCACTCTTTATTTACAAATATTTATGAATATAGCAAAGTGTTTATATTTGAGTTAAGATATCGTGAACATGGAGTCAAGACCTGGTTACTGACGGTTTCTCTCCTATCTTTTTTTTTTTTTGGTCTGAAGATCGCATAGACGAGAAACTGTCAGTAACCATGTGTTGACTCCATGTCCACGCTACATTAACTCATATATATATATATATATATATATATATATATATATATATATATATATATAGTTGTAGAAAAGCTTTTCTCTCTACCACGGTTTCGGTGTTCCTGAGGAGGGTGAATCTTGAACACCGAAACCATGGTAGAGAGAAAAACTTTTCTACAACTATAAATGCTCTATATTTTACGAGATATATTTAGCTCTTTTGGATTAACTACTTATGCTACTGCAATGAAAAGGTGGTTGTAACATTTTGACGAATATGTACACACACACACACACACACATATATATATGTGTGTGTGTGTGCGTGTGTTTGTGTGTATATGTTTGTGTGTACATGTATATATATATATATATAATATATATATATAAAGTCGTCGGGGTAACCTAAAGTCGGTATCAGCTATACAGCGAGGAGTCTATCCCCCTCTCACTAGCGCTAGACCAGGTTTTTACGTTTGAGGTGGAGCACCACACCTACCATCAGCTCCTTATTTTGCCGCACAGATCCCTGCGCTACTCATACGCTGAGTTGGCGAGGACCGGTATCGAACCAGGAACCTTGTGGTTGCTAATCGGACACTCTACCAACTGAGCCTCTTAGAATATTTAGGTTTATTTTTCTATCCTAATTCGCCCTCTCCTCTCTCTCTCTCTCTCTCTCTCTCTATATATATATATATATATATATATATATATATATTAGTCTTATCAAATCAATTTATGTCAGTCTTTTCAATCTATCTATCTATCTCGGTTCATATCTATCAATCTATTTATATTTGTATATATCTATCTTTTTTCTTCTCTAGCGCTACTCAGCTAAAAGAAAACATCACCCTAACCCCTAACCCAGGTAAGCAGATTCCCAAAAAGTATTTCGTGATGCATTTTCCTACGAGTTGATGAAACGATCAGTCCCCACCGTCCATTCGTTTAAAGTAGCGAAACTAACGACTTTGCAATAAGCGATACTGGACACCTGACCCGCCAACGCATAGACAGACACACAAACCCGTCTAATGTTTCCAAACGTTGATGATCCATTAGACAGAAGACTCAATTATTTCTCAGCCTGTTAAAGTTGTTGACTAAAAATAGGAAGAAGAGAGAGAGAAAAAATTTGGAACGATTTTACATATCTTTCTAATGGACCAAATACTTGGCATTATCAGCCTCGGTCATTTACCAATATGAAAATAAAAGATAAAACTAGTTTTTTTTAATTTTGTGAAAAGTTATTTTTTTATTGCAATACGTGTTTGTATTACTGGTATCATAGCTTTTCTTTAAATTTAGAGATTAATACATAGTAATTACAAGAGTTGTCCGGAATACGGAGCCGCACGTTTTAATATACCATTATTAAATTTTGAGTCGAGTCTATACGAATAAACAGTTTTTAAGCTCGCATCAAGCAAAGTTGTGACACGTCATTCGCAAATAAAATAAAACAAATAAATAAATAAGCTGAATAAAAAGCTAAAAGAAATAAATGGTTGTCTGTCATTTTCAATAAAACATACCTATAAAATAATCTGCTGCCTAAACAGACTATATATATATATATATATATATATATATATATATATATATATATATATATATATATATATATATGAGAGTTTTATAATTTACTTGAAGCATTGTGTATATATTGGTTTGGAGGTTGATTTTGAAGGCTGTCACAATGCAGGTGTAAAGAATAAGGTAACAATGGTGTTGTGTGTTAACCTGTATTTTATTCTTGAATTTTCGAGATAAAATCTCTTTTTCAGAAGATCATTATGGTATTTCTAGCTAAATTTAACTAGAAATGCCATAAAAAGACGACTTCAGTTCCAGTGATCTTCTGAAAAAGAGATTTTATCTCGAAAATTCAAGAATAAAATACAGGTTAATACACAACACTATTGTTACCTTATTCTTTACACCTGCATTGTGATAGCCTTCAAAATCAACCTCCAGACCAATATATATATATATATATATATATATATATATATATATATATATATTAATGCTGTATAAACTATTAATATAGCCGGGGTTTAAGCCTTTTCTTTGCGAAATGGGTTGCTCTGTATATAATTGCCTAATTATTACGCATTGAGCTCTCAACAGGGACTATACCAATCTTAATATTTTGATATTAGAATAGGTCCAGTTTAGAATTATTCCCAACACAAATTACCTGGTTATCATATATATATATATATATATATATATATATATACGTGTATATATATATGTAGAATATATTTATACATAGACGTGTATATATATATATATATTATATATATATATATATATATATATGTGTGTGTGTGTGTGTGTGTGTGTGTGTGTGTGTGTGTGTGTAAAATATTCAGATATTCATAGCAATATATATATATATATATATATATATATATATATATATATATATATATAAATAAAGAGAGAGAGAGAGAGAGAGAGATATATATATATATATATATATATTATAATATATATATATGTATATATATATGTACCTAGGTATATAAACAAACAGTCAAATTCATCAAACGTGAAAAGTGAGAAAAGTTGGTGTGTCAGGATAGGGGGTAAAGATCCAGTTACCCCTGCCAACTGCCAATCACACGTATATACAAATACGCACTAACACATACACATTGATATCTCACCCTCGTCACATGACCCTTCTAGGCGCGCCCGTGCGTACAGAACAGGTGTGAGCAAGATGTTGCTATGATGATATATTCTTTTTGTCCCTGTCTCCTTTGCTGCTTTTCAATATCCAGTTTCTTCATTAGATGGAGCCGGCACCCATCTCCCAGATAAGAAAAGAGTCACTGGTTGGGTTATTGGCTTCATAATAGACACCCTTATAACCTGTTCCCTAATGGAAATTGTTGCTTATTTCCTACCTGAGCAATGGATCTGGTAATAGCTAGCGTTATCCAGACTTGATATTCAACACAGTCTTCTTATTTCTGTTTATTTCCCTTCAACAATTGTGTTGCGCCAAGCCACTAATAGCAGAAATATAAATCATCGCCATTTTCTTTTCAGAAATCCACATAAGAGAACTACACAAGAATGCTATCTACTGTTTTAAACAAATCCTGAAGGCAGCACCCTAAGAAAACAGTCATTGTACGCCCACTTACCTCCCATCATATAAACCTTACAACTAAGATGAACAAGACATATTTGTGAGGTTTTAGTTAAAGAGATTTGGTGAGTGTGGAGTACCCCTTGTCATTACTCCCAGCTCGACTCTGACTCAAGGTTGTAGTACCGGTTAGGTTCCCATCTATCGGTGAAAGAGATCTGTTAAAAGAAAGGACCATGTGCCAAAAAAGGGGGGGGGGATAGATAAACCCAAAAATCTCTCCTTCAAAAACAAAAACAAAATGTAAGAAACAACTACACAAAAATGTAAATGTGAAAGTACAATTAATGCAATTCTCTAGCTTCTAGGCATAGAATAACCCCAGCCGGGTTGATATGCCGTTAAAATCAATGAACCAATCCACAGAAATACAAATTTCAGAACTCTACATAATACCATTCTTATTCATTGCGAACTTTTCACTGAAGCCTGAGTGATAGCAAGTCTCCTCAGTTCTTCAGGGTTCTTCTAAATATTCTCACCGAATACCTCTCCAGCAAGGTCCAGGTATTAATTTAGTTTTTGACTCTCCTTTTCTTTTACCTTGTGTTATTTGCTAGGATGGAAAAATCTATTAGATGACAAGTTCTCTTCTTTTTATTAACTAGAATTAGATCTTGTTTTCTTGTTGGGATGAGGTGACCCGTTTGTATCTCAAAATCCCAAAGAATGTCTAATTGTCTCGGACAGATTTTTAGTCTATGTGCTCCAAAGCTTACACTTACTATTCTCCTGTATATTATCTATATTAGATTTTGATTAATTAGTTTTAATTGGTTGTTGTTCTAGGCTACTATCAATAGCGATTCCATTTCTTTCTTGTGGTCTCCTCTGAATCGCTATGTCTAGATCATCAATAGATTTTGTTCATCGTTACCAGTTTGCGTGTTCTGAGTTACACCCTTGTCCAATTTAGGAAGGGTTCTGAGTATCTTACCGGGAAGACTGATGATGTTTGTCTTCCTTTGATTAGGATTCCTGCTGCAGAATTTGCTTTCCAGTATTTTGCTTGTTCTTTTAAAATTCTACTTTCTTGGTTTTTCTTTTCTCTGATTGTCTTTTGTCTGCTTCAAATGTTCCCAAATATCTGTAGCTTTCTTTTTCTCCAAGCATTTTGATTGTGTAGTTTATTACTTCAATCTCTGAAATTTGTTGACCAGTTTGCATACCTCGGTAGCAATATCTCATCAACAGAAAGCGATGCCAATATATGCATAAGTAAAGTATAGACTGCTATTGTCAAGTTAACGATCATATTGAAATCTGATCTCTCTGATAAAATAAAATGGGAATTCTTCTAAGCTGTAGCCATGTCAATACTATTGTATGGTTGCACCACTTGGGTGAAATGCCAAGAGAAAAAGCTACATGGGAACTACACAAAGATGATGCGTGCTGTTTTGAACAAATCCTGGAACAGCCTATAAAGCAACAGTTTTACGGCCATTTACCTCTTATCACAAAAACATCCAAATAAGAAACAAAACATGCTGGGCACTACTGGGGAAGTAAGGATAAAACTCATAAGAAATGTCCTCCTATGGACTCTTATACATGGGCACACCAGTGTTGCTTGAATCAGCATATCGTTAGATGACCACATCCGAAGCGAGGTAATTTCGAGGCAGAGTAGAATGAAGGAAGTGATCAAGGACTACTGAAAGCAGAAGTTACACATATTGCAAGATTCACAGATAATGGGTGGACCCGTGCAGTTGTCGTTTGGTATCTGACGGAAACGACCACTTCGAAGACCCCCAACTACGATGGGATGACAGAATTGTTAAACAATAAGGACCAACAATGGAGAAGAAGGACAAAATCAAGAACGAAGTGAAAGCGCATTGTGTCGTGCAATGTAGAAAACATCATGGGAAATAAGGGAAATATTATCTATAATTATAGAATCCATGAATACTATCGTAGCTTGGTACGTTACAATTTTCTTGGTTCTTACTCTGTGTCGTTCCTCGATTCCTTTTAAGTCATTCTTCATGTTGATTAACCACTTGACATTTCTATTTTGTGTTTTTTTCTCTTATCATTATTTGCTCCAGAAATGTTTTGTTTCAGTTGTATCCGGTTGCTGAATTTTCTTCGTGCTTTCCTATTTACTTGTTGTTGATAGAATTTGCTTTCATTATTTTACAATATCCTGTTTTGATTTTATTGTTGGATCCTATTTCAGTTATAATTCCAGTCACATTTTCTCAACCCATATTTTTAGTTTATTTATTTCTTGTTGAATTGTCTCTATTTTCTTCAACTGTTATTCTTTATCGGTTGTTTGATTGCATTGATTCCTCGTGTTTTATTAATTCATTATTATTATAATTATTTCACACCTTGAGAATTTTTTTACCCCCGCTTTGGCTGGTGATCTTTTACTGAGGCTGAGTGACAGCAAGTCTCTTCAAGTTTCTAAGACTCTTTTGAGTATACTATTTGATCTTAATGCTGTTGTTTGGATGGATTCGACTCCTGCTCTGATTTCCAATTCCTCCAGTCTCTTTTCCAAACCCTTGGGTACCATTCTAAGGGCAACAACTACAATTGGTACGACCTTCACCCTCACAATTCTTTCAGTTCTTTAAGAAATTCCAAGTCCATCTTTTCGTTTTCATTCATTTTCACTCAGTGGCCCACAGAAAAGGCAAAATCCAAAAGATGACAAGTTCCCTTTTTCTTGTAAATTAATACTAGGTCCTCTCATCTGACCGGGATAAGGTAATCTGTTTGTATCTCAAAGTCCCAGAGAATTTCATGGGTATTATTATGTAAAACGGATTCCGATTTGTGCATTTACCATTTGTAGTATGGTTCAAATTGAATTGCTTGTACAATTCCCAGTGGCTCGTCTTTCTCACCCAGTCGTGCCTAGTCTTGTACTATCGTTATTATTATTATATTATTATTATTATTATTATATTATTATTATTATTATTACTACTACTTTACTACTAATAATAATAATAATTTTCATCTTTTCTTTCGATTTCTCAAAATCCTTCAACGGTTCTCAATCCAAGATCTAGGGTAAGGGAAGGTAGTGATTATATGCAATCTATGTATTTATATTTTTTGATGCTATTTATATGCTATTTTCTTCAAGCATATTGATAGTACTGTCATAAGGATATAAGCTGTTTTGCTAAAGTACAATTTGTTATATTTCATATTGGCTGAGACTGCCAGATATCTTGTTAATGTGTTTATCTGTCCCTTTCTTGATCATGCCCAGGGCTCCTACTATTACTGGTACGGTGGTAGTTTTAAGGTACCACATTGTTTCAATTTCTATTTCCAAGTCTTTGTATTTTCTTATTTTAATATACTGTTTGACCGATATGTTATCATCTATTGGCATTGTTATATCCAGCAAAAGACATGTTTTTCTTTTATAGTCCTTAACCACTATATATGATCTTTATTTTTCTATCAGTTTGGATAGCAAACTCACAGAGAATAGTAGCATCTTTCGCTTCTGTTATTCCTTCTGCTTGGTATTGATACCATTTTTCCGATTTCGTAATTCTATAGTACATACACATTTTCCAGCTAATATACTGTCCTATTTTATCCTATCTTTTTTGTATTCTATCGGTGTTAGGATTAAGCAACCAGACACTGAATGGTCAATTGATTCAATTTTTTGTTCACCATTCTATATATTGGGTTTAATAATATAATAAGCGAATACAACAAACTAGCACAAGAGGAGTACAACACTAGGCAAGAAATTCAGATTAATTAAGTAAATACTGGGACACTACAACAGATTGGATGCTACAGTTAGTAAACGCACACGAGAAGCAAAAGAAACAATATTCGGTAAGTAAAGAAAGCAATGAATTTACTAAACTATTCGACATCACACTGAAAGAAATAGACATAAAAGTTAAAATGATGAGCAAAATCATAAGACTACATAAATCAAAAAACGTATGGGAACAAAAAACAGAAAAAAACATAGATGGACGATACACACAAAGAATTAAAAATGCCGATATAGATGTAATAAAAACTAATCGATGCCTGAAAAGTACTGGACTGAAAGTGGAAATAGAGGGGATAATAATAGCAGCACAAGAACAGAGCATACAAACTAGAAACTATTAGGACAAACCCATCCACAGGAGTAGGATGTGACGTAAGGTCAATTTCTTAAGCGGAGTTTAACGGGTTTAAATTCAGAGATTTCTCCTAGACTGGTCGGCTAACAAAGGTTAAAAAACCCAGTCTGCCCTACTATTTACCAATAGCTGTAGGGAGAATAGTGGTATTTATACCTTTCTCAAGGGTATTAGCGCTATTTGAAATGTAAACAGCCTATCCAGGATTTGAATTCGAGCCGTCATGCCCCTTTCTTGCGACAATAATCATTATACCATGCGTCTTCGCAAGGGCATTAGCACGAAGTTAAAACGCAAACAGGTTCATCGAAGTGAAAGGCAAATAGACTCGTCAAAGATTTGAACGTTGTGTCGCCGATAACAGTTACGTAAAGCGCGCCTCTCCCGATATATATATATATAATTATATTAATATATATATATATATATTATATGTGTGTGTGTGTGTGTGTGTGTGTATTCACTTCGTACAAATGCACTTGAGAAAGCTATGAACGCACCTTGGTCCCCCAAGTATGGGTAAATAGTAAGTCAGACTGGGTTATCTAACATTGGTAAGGTAACCAGTCAAGGAGAAGGAAAACACTGAATTTTAAACCAGCTGTACCCGCTTAAATTGATAAGGTAATTTAGCTAGTAGGACAATTCAACACTTCATGGGCACGGAAATCTAAAACCGTTGGTTTGAAATCTTTTACAGGTCTGAATCCAGCAGCTGAGACAAATGCTGATAGAATAGAAGATATTTCTTGTATATTGCCTTCTTAAACATCAAAAAGTGATCTAAGATTAATTACTGATGCTACTAAACAAAGATTTTTAAAATGTTCTTTTTGAAACAATACATATTTTATACACGTCTTTGACAGTAGCTGTTAGGCTCTCAATTATGAATCAAATTGATCTCTCTCAAAATTTCTAGTATTAGATTGGAATAGCGAAACCATATAGTTATTTACTAACCTTAGCGTAGATGTGGCACAAGTCCAGAAGTATGGGACACCCAGTGAGAATCGAACTCCCTAACAATGGACTGCGAATATAGCTTGCTAACCATTAGACCACGTGTGGGGCCTCACAGTGAAACCATATATACATTTACCAAACCCCTCCGCACGAGCACGATTCGACACAAGATCAATTTCTTGAGCAGATTTAACAAATTTAAATTCAGAGTTTTTCTTCTCCTAGGTTACCTAACCAAGGTTAAAGGGTCCAGTCTGCCCTACTATTTACCCATAACTGGAAGGAGAGTAGTTGGGTGCATACCTTTCCCAAGGATATTGGTGCTATGGAAATGCAAACAGGTTCGTCCAGGATTTGAATTCGCATCGACGAGTCCATTTCCAAGGACTCCAACCATTACATCACGCGCCTCCATTTAGTAAAACCATATAACAGTGTGAAAATTATTTCTTATTTAAAATAATTACGTAAAACTATAATTGTTTACAAATTATTATTTTTATTTGTCATTTAAAACAATATAAATGCTTAAGTAAGTAAAGTCGTCGGTGTGGCCTAAAGTCGGTATCGGCCAATCAGCGAGGGAGTCTGTCCCCCTTTCACTAGCGCTAGACCAAGGATATTGTTTTAGCGTCTGAGGTGGAGCGCCACGCCTACTACCAGCTCCTTACTTTACTGCACTGGCTACTCATACGCTGAGTTGACGAGGGCCGGTATCGAATAAGAAACCTTGTGGTTCTAGCCGCACGCTCTACCGACTGAGCTAACCCAACCATGCTTAAAACCCCCAAAACAAAACAAAAAGCAATGACTTCGGTATTAGATCACCCAAACAACCAACCAACCGTGGCTTGATGTAAGAATAAATCTATAAATGTTCAAAACTTCACTGTTTGCTTATTTTTGTTTATATATCTTGTATATAAATTTTTTTCTTCTGTTTAATTGTCTATTCTACAATTCAAGTACGTAAAACGGATGGTAATTTTGTTGTTATTTTGTTTTCATTTCCTCACCGCTAACAGAATATATTGTTTATCTATGAATTATAAAAGTTCGATTTCATTTTTAACTTGTACCTAGATGTATTGTACGGCGATGGGAAGAGTGTGTAGCGGTTTTAGGCTCATCATCAACTCTTGAGAGGAACTGGTCAGTACCTCTCATCTCACAAACCATCCGAGTAAGGCGAGCAAGAATACCTGGCAATGCTGGAGAAAGTAAGGACGAACTCATATGCGACCTTCTCATATGGACTCCTACTCACAGACACACCATGTTGGCTGACCAGCAAAGGCATAGATTCATCAGCTTAGTGTGGACATAGGGTATCATATATATAAACTAAGAGCGATGGCACGTATGTCGAGAAGTGATGAGGAATGATGAGGATGATGATGATTATGATGATGGGGAGGAGAGATGATGATGATGATGAAGGATATCCTTTTCATATACCCATCTTAAAATAAATTTGAGGGTTTACCACTTCAATTCAAATCAATAGTAAAGTCAGTTGTATGAATTAGAAAATTAGTTTACTATCTACTTCTTCCTGCCTCTGGTCCAAATGGAGAATTTTAATATTTAAATCTATATATTAATACTCGTGTTCCTTAATTTTCCGTCCGTTATCATCTTGCAACACTCTCTAGTTAAAAATGGACCGCCAAAATCGTCCAAGATAAAATGCAAAAATGTAAATACTGATTATCTGGTGTCGATTATCCGTCGAATTCTTATTTTTTATGAGTGTCGTCACTTCTGATAAATAATGGACCATTCCATTTTTATTATAAATATTTATTTGTTATTATAATTATTATTATTATAAAGAAACAAATGACATGCCACACATAAAAGATATAATAAGAAAGCTAGAAAGAGGGTAGGAGAAAGACGGTGAGAACGCGAAAACAATAACGCTAATCTATTTCAATCGATGATCAAAAGAAGAAAAGAAGAAATAGAGAGAGAGAGAGAGAGAGAGAGAGAGAGAGAGAGAGAGAGAGAGAGAGAGAGAGAGAGAGAGAGAGAGAGAGAGAGAGAGTTAAATCAAGATTATTATACTTTTTACATATTGGACCATTTCGCAATAGCTCTTAAGTAAACATATCAAACGTTGTAATAATTGGATTATCATACTGTCGTATATCCACAGGTCCTGCTAGTATTTAAATATTTATATAATCTAATAAATCATCTGAAAGTATTTTTATAACATTCTACACCGAGTTTCAGACTTACCTGCCTCACCTGGTGACACTTTCTGTCACAGATCTCAGATCGTTATTCTACGTAAATAGCGTGAAATAGAAGGTTATATCAAGGTTAGATTAACACAATCGACCTCAGTGACCCTAAAGTCATAATCACACACCTGCAAGTTTCTTATGTTCCTTGAATTTATCGAATTCCGTTCGGTTAATACGAAATAAATTCGTTAAATCTAATGTTCATTACATCGAGGTTCGTTGTGGTGAAAATCTACAGTACTTAATCATTGGTCTGCATATCGTCATATGTTTTAAAGTAACTCATAATGATAATCCTTAATAACTAATTATAACTTCAAGTAACTATTTTTAATACAAATGATTTACAGTTATGAAGCATCAAGTATTCATATTGAATACGAATGATTTTTAAACAGATCTATTTGATCCATAGATTGGGCCTTAATAGGTACTACCACGCCGGTCCAGAGTTGACCTGGGAGTAATGACTGAAAAGTAGACAACAGAAGCCTACTTCCCCATCAACCATAATGATATTCATAAAGCTGTTGCTATGTTCGAGAAGTCTTCCTACAGCGCAAGAAGTAACTCGAAATGAAATAGAAACAAACGGATTGGAAGACAAAGGCAAAACAAAATGGTAGGGGTTTCGAACGCTGCCGAATAATCAGGGGCAGCCATTCGACCACGCCCTAGTTGCGCGCATGCGCATCACGCTGTAAACTGTTTGAAGGAAAGAGGCAAAGTAATAGTGTCGTTGACTAAATATTTATGAGAAAACAAAAAAAATAGAGCCGTTTCCGGTGTAAAAACGGGTCGAGTTGTTTTGAGAAGAAACATAACGCGGAATGGTGATTAAAACAGCCTGCCGAGTGATATAAAATATCCCTCTTGTAGTTCTAACATCTCTCTAAGTCTATCTCCACCTCGCTCTCTAGCCCTCTCTTTTTCTTTCTCTCTCTCCCTCTTTTCACTCTCTCCTTATATATATATATATATATTATATATATATATATATATATATATATCCGTCATTGTTTCTCTCTCTCTCTCAGCGTCTTTATATCTATCTGATACTGTTCTCACCCTATCCATCTATCTGAGTCTGTTGTTATCTATTCCTTGTTGTCTGTTTATGTCAATCATCGGAAGTCTGTTCCCATCTATCCATCAACCTATCTGTCTCATCCTATTAATATCTATCTATCTATCTATCTATCTATCTATCTATTGTACATCTTAATCAGGTTATTGAACAATTTCTCTTATTCCCAGGCAAGGTCTAAGTATCTCTCTATTTTGCCATATTCTTTCAGCCATATTTACATTATTTAATGTCTACGTAAAGATTGTCTGTTCTCCTAATTTCCCTTGGTGAATTCCGTATAAATTACTCTTTCCAGCCAGTTTGTATTTTTGTATACTTTCTGTGTCGTTATTAATTTTCGTAGAGTCTCAGACTTACATTCCTTATCGTTGGGTGTTTACGTTTCATCTTGGTTTTTGTTTTTATTACTATATCTTGTTTTTTGGCTGAGATTGGGTAACCCGTTTTTTTCCTAAAGTTCCAGAGAATTTTGTGGGTCTTATTTTCAAGAACAGTTTCTGGTTTGTGCATGTACCATTCGTCACTCAGGTCAAATTTAAGTTGTTTGCACAATTCTTAGTGGATCACCTTCCCTATCCCATCCTATTTGTGATTGTATTTTTCCTGTACCAATTTCCCACATTTGGTTATTTTGTTTCATCTCTCCCTCCATATATTCGACACTTGCTATTCTGATTGAGCCTATTTTTATTTACTTTTATTTTACCTTTAATAATGATTCCGTTTTTCCCTTTAGATTTCGTCTTCGAAGTTATTTTCAGTTCATATTGTGTGTGATGTCCTTCGTTTCTCTTCTGAGGTGTCTTTTTTTCTTCGTTTTTTTTCCTTATTTCTGGAGTTAGTAATTCTTTGTTTTTGCTTTTATTAGCTGATGTAATTAATCATTCTTTATTATTGACACATCTACACATTCTTCAAAGTTGTCTAGACATTTTCTTTCTTTTATTGTCACATTGTTAGGACCAAGTCAGATTGGGCTCAAATATTGTACAATCAACGTTCACCATTTAGGGTGGCCGGTTCTTAAAAAGAGAGAATAGCAAAAGAGAATCCTAACCACTTCTCATCGCGGCAGGATGGTGACAACGTGGTAGTGTCAGAGTTGCGCCGTCCGGAACTCAAATTCCTGGTAGGGCCGCCCAAGGCGGATCGGTCCGTCACCTAGTGGTATTTGGGCCACAACCCGACCAAAGGGGCTCTGGTGAAATCGAAAGTGACGCCTGTCTCCATTATCACAAGAATCAAAGAATTTTGGCGTATTTGTCACTACAACTGTGGAGATTTGCGGCAAAAAAGTGTATCTCCTTCCTTTCCCTGGCCGGATATGTATGCGGGATTTGGGGACCGCTTGTGAATTTCCTATTTCCTTGTTACTCTTTTCATGAATTCACTATCTAGTTTATTCAGTGATATGGTGAATTCTTTGGATAGAGCCGGCTCAGCCGAACCCGGGTGAATGCTGTAACAACAACAACAACAACAACAACTAAATAAATAATAAAACAAGAGGTTTGAGGATCACACAGGCTTCAAACTGATACATCTGGTTCAACACCGTATGCATTAAAGAAAAAATGCTGCCCAAATATACATACATACATACATACACACACACACACACACACACACACACACACACACACACACATATATATATATATATATATATATGTGTGTGTGTGAGTGTATGTGTGTGTGTGTGTATGTGCGTGCGTACGTGTGTGTATTGATAATATACTTTGCTATATTTATAAATAAAGTGTGTTAAATATCATTGATAGAGCATATACATCTTTAAGGTAGAATGCCGTAGACATAGATATCCTAATTTATTTGTCAGGAATGCTGACTGTATCCCCTGCAGAATGGAAGAACCACAAAAGGTGTGTCCTAGGTACGACATTAAACTGCATCTGATGGTGAGACTCCAGTTCTAGAGATCTGCGGAATGTGGAGTATTCCTTCATTACCATTACGTCCAAGTCTCATCTGACTCAGAGTTGTGTAACTGTTAGTATCATATCTATGGGTCAAATGAATATGTCTAAAATTTATTCGTATTCGATAAGACCGTGTGCAAAAAAAAAACAAAACAAAACAAAAAAAAAAACAAAAAAAAAAAAAATAAATAGAAAAATAAGTAAAAATAAAAATAAAAACTCTTAAGAAAGAAAAACATTAAAATGTAAAATGAACATACAATGAAATCGATTCCATAACTTCTAAGCATCGAATAAAATCAATCACTATTTTTACAAAAAAAAAAAAAAAAAATAGAACAACAACACAAAAGCTCTAATGTTCTGGCTACAATACTAAACTACATCCGGTTGGTAGGCCCCAGTAATGGAGATCTGGGGAGTGTGTAGTCACACTTTGTTGCTATTACTCCCAGGAATACTCTGATCTCTGTAATGGTTCAAATTTCTATGATACATTCTTTAAAGAAAAGAACTTAATATTATATTTACTTATATTTACCTATCGATTGAGGCTTTAAAATCACCTACTACACATCCGCAGAGGGACAAGAACCCCCTCAATAGAACCACCTGTTGGCCGGGGGTAGCGACTTGTTATGCTTAAGGACGGAATACTGGTGGCTGAGGAGTCCATGACATGCAACACTCTACTTTGGTTCTTACTTAGGATAGACGGTCGGTCGGAAAGGCCTTCTCTGATCAATCAGCTGGTCACGTCAAGCCCTAGCACTTATATGATTGTCCCAACCCTATTGCTCTTATGGCAAACCCCAACTCTTTTTATCCTATGAATGCTAGAAAGCGTTGGCTGATGGTATTAGTGTCCTGGGTATGAAGTTAAGCTCTATCTAATGCCGAGGTTCCAGTTCTGGAGGTTTGAGGAATGTGGAGCACTCCTTCATCACCATTGCTCTAAGGTCCACTCTGACCCGGAGTGGTAGTACCTGTTAAGGTCCCATCTATGAGTTAAATAGAAAATTTGTTTACAAAAAAAACTGAGTTTAAAAAGTTTTCTTCCAAACTGTCGCTACGAATTTAAATGACCCACCGTAGTTGATATGCCGTAAAACAAAACAAACAAAAAACAAACAAAACAAACCTATATTTACCATTGTGGCGTGGCTCTCAGTAGCTAAGCAAATCACTGCTAGTGACTGTTTTGTGAAGGATTGGTAGAAAGCAGTAGGAAGAGACGTATGATCCGATGACAGCACGATTATCATTTGCTGAGTCAATTCTTCAAGGCTCAACCCCGGATAGAATATTTTGGAACGTGATCTTTTGAGCACAACACGAACCTATTTGTCTGCCGATTGAACCTATAAAAAGGCCTTAAACCTTATCACACGTGCTCCTGTGTCGTCTTCAATGATGTCACCAATCTCGTTCTCCCACGTTTTCTTCTCACGGTGAAACCGACATCTAGATCACTTCTGTACAACCAGACACACCTGCCCATCCGGGGTCATGGGTTTAACCCTAAGCATCCGGTTGTCTATCGGCAATTCACCAATTTACTGTATAGAAGTTTAATTATTACCGTTTTTTGTTGTCTTAGTAACACAAGATTTGCTCACTTGGAGTGATGTCAACCATACCATGTGTTACCATAATGAATTTTCTCATTACTCATTTCACCTATCTCTTTGAAATAGAGTATTTTGATGATGTTTGTTGCGCCCGGATATATATATATATATATATATATATATATATATATATATATATATATATATATATATATATAGTTTAAACACTTAAGAATTAAGCAAATAAGTTACCAAAATATTTCAAGACTTTTGACTCACCCTAGTATATATATATATATATATATATATATATATATATATATATATATCCCTACGCAAGTAATAGGAATAAATTTAGACATTAAATATGAATAAAGAAATATCTAGCTAAATACATATTTACATACGCCACTTCTACAAAAGAAGTAAAGTAAACTATGAATTTAAAACTTTATGAGCGAGTAAAAGTAAAAGTAATATCAAGATAAATACAGGGTGTTCGGGAGAAATTTGACAGTTTCATAAGGAAAAAGAAAAAAAGTGCTTGGTAACTACAAAATTTAATGGATTGTAAAGAAATTCGACACACACGGAAATTACACTACTGTCAACAAGTATCACTCAAAATAACCACCATTAGCGTCGATCACAGCCTCAATCCTGCCCCAGAACCTGGAGCAAGCTGCTGTTACAGTTTCTCTAGGAGGGGTCTCCAAAGCCCCTTTAATTCTGTCGATTAAATGGGCTTTTGTAGTACTGGCACGGCGATTGGTGTCTTTCTCAACAGCGCCACATACATAATAATCCATGGGGTTAAGATCTGGGGAGTTCGGAGGCCAAACATTGGGACTGCTGTAGTCCCATAAGACTTTCCCATAAGTTTGGCAGGGGACCGAATCCTGCTGCCATACCTACAATTGTCTACAATTGGCTATCCTTGTTATCCAGGGCTTGACTACATTGTTTAGCAACTCCACGTAGGCATCTGAGGTTTCTCTAACACTTTTTCTGTAGATTTTCTGCTGTACGAACGAAATCAAATCGTCTGTTAAGTTGCTTTCTTCTAGCCACAGCCTCGTAGTCTTCATTGCAATTCTCCAGTTTATGCCTGATTGTTTTTACAGTGTTCAGGGAGCATTGGGCAGCAACCATAATCTCCTTATTTTGATGGCCGGTGCAGATCATCATGATACAAGTTATTCTCTTCCATTATTCAGGTGGGTTCTAGTCATCCATTCTATCTGTCATCACGTATATGAATGAAGAAGGGTCCAAGCTTTTAAATGATGCATATTGTGCGTCAATACCTCCAACTACGGAGAAAAATAATCAAATATAAATATGTCAAATTTATTCCGAACACACTGTATATACATGCTTATCTTAATAAGCTTAGTAACATAGTTTAATAATTAAATGTACTATAAATACGTATTCTGTTATTGATACTATTATAGTTCGTGGTCGGGATTGTTGTGACATAAAGCTGACTCAATCACTAGCTATTGGGCAATGTTGGTCAGATCACAATATTGTTCACGCATACAAGGAAACCTCCAAGAAACGTAGATGTAACAATGTTGAAAGATACGAAAATCTTGAGCGCTTTCCAAATAATGTCTGACTCAAAGCTCATATCTTTTGACATCGGGGATGAAGTTGAAGCGGCATAGTCGGGTCTGCGGGAAATTCTCTATAGCTTGACAAAAGAAACACTTGTGTATGCTCATCGGAAACATCAAGATTGGTTTGATTCAAATGATCCTGAAATACAACCTCTCCTTGAAAATGTCATCAAATCTGGATGAACGATAAAAAATGTCAAAGAAAGATGCATTTAAATCAACCAAAGTAAAATCGCAAGCAAGATTGAGGAAGGAGAGTTGGTGGACATCAAGGCAAAGGCTTTGCAGGAGGATGCCGACAAATATGATCTTAAATCGTTCTTTCAAAATCTAAAGGGTGTTTTTGGTCGAATTTCCAATATCATCAATTATTAAGATAACACTCTTTTGACTGACAAAACTGATATTGTCAAATGTTGGGTAACAATCTTCCACAGAGAGCCCAGACCCCTCTCTGCTAACCCATCAATACCTGAGGTGAAGATAGCTATTAATCAACTTACAAATGGAAAAGCACCGGGCGAAAATGAAATTGCTGCTGAATTGTACAAATGCGGAACCAATGTTTTTCAATCTTGTGTGGAATAGGGGGAAGTCCCGCAACAGTTTAAGGACGCATCAATTGTCATTTGTACAAGAGGAAGCAAGTATGACTGTGACAACCACAGAGGAATATCTCTTCTCTCGGTTGCTGGCAAAATTATTGCTCGTATTATCCTTAACAGGCGTAATGACTTTGTTTCGGAATCAGCACTACCAGAAACTCAGTGTGGTTTTCGCTCAGGTAGAGGAACGGTAGATATGATTTTCTGTCTTCGACAGACCGAGGAGAAGGCTCGAGAGCAAAAGAAAGACTTATTTATGGTTTAATTCTTAAAAGTAATGTCATTCAGATTTGAAATCTTGCAGACACCTTAATATATTTATAATTAAGAAACAAACAAAATGTGGTTTTTGATGTCTACTAATTGAGAGATATAATTAATTAAATAAACAAAAATTAATTAATTTCTAGAACTCTTCTCACTAAGGAAAAATAAAGTAAAACTTAAGTAAAATAGGATATTAAATTAGACTGATGCATTTCTTCGCTTTAACTCAAATACCTACGTGTTTTGTTTTTGCTCTCTCTCTCTCTTCTCTCTCTCTCTCTCTCTCTCTCTCTCTCTCTCTCTCTGTGTCGCATACTAATATTATCATTTGTTTTTTCTATAAAGTTTCTGTCATATATATACAATATATATATATCTAATATATAAAGGAGAGATTTTGGTATGTATGTGTCGACGTATAACTCCAAAACGGGAGGTCATTCAGATTTAAAATCTTGCATACACATTGATATCGTTCTAACTAAGAACACTCCAAATTTGGTTATTGATTTTTACTGATTAAGGGATATAATTAATTAATTAAACCAAAATCAAACGATTTTTCGAAATCTATAAAATAGCTGCTACTGCTGATATTCCAGCTACAATCAGCACGCAAACCCCACCGTGCTGCCCGTCCGTATGTACGCTCTATTTCTAATGCGTTATTGAATGCGTGTTTATGTAAAAAAGAAAAATGAAAACCTTTTTATCAATATTTTTACGAATACTTTCATATTTCTTAGAATGAAATATATCCATTTTTAATCAGCGAATCAAATTTGAATTAATATGCGAATTAGCAATTACAAAAACTGAATTTAAAATAGTCTTACAAACGAAAAAGTTTTTGAAAAAAATCCTTCAAGCGATTAAAAACAGGGGATTCTTAGAATAATATGATTAAATATATCCAGTGAAACTCAAAATGTTTTTGAAAGAAGAATAACGGTCCATCTTTTTTCTCGCCTATTTATGGTTGAATCTTCTTTAAGATATCTATATTGTTTCGAAAGAGAATGAAATAATCTCTCTAAATATGTAATTTGATTGAGTTTTTATCAATGAAATTATTTTTTACAGCGAGTTAAAAAAATTGTATTTTGCTTCAGTCAGCCTATAATTGGTAGTATAGTTTTTTCATACTAAAATTTTAACCTAAAATCACATCTTATTTATCGCATATTTCTGTTTCTATCTTTAAAATATTTCTTTGGTTAGAAAAAAAAACTTTCTAAATATGTAATTAATAAGTCTTTTCATACATTGAATATTTTTTACAGCGAATTAAATAATAAATCAAAGGAAAACATTTAACGACAGTTCAACTTTGTTTTATAAATTCCCGTCGGTCGTCAATTGTAAACAAAACCTTTTTTTTATTTTCATAATGGCGTTAATTTATTTATTTTAATATTATAAATACAATTAAAATCATGATACTAATGTAGAATAGTACACAAGATATAATACCATTAGATTACCTAATACGTTTCACGGAAATACCTGCAAACTCAAATTATCAAATTTATGATATAGTATACTTTACTATAATTATTATAGTAAAGTATAGTATATTCGATCGGCTATGTTTTGAATGAATAATGTAATTTATTTTAAAAGATTATTTATCGTTTTACATAAATTTGATTACTTTATTTAATTGAAATTTTTTCTTTTTCAAATATTAATTTGAAGTTTAGCAAATCGTGTTTATTAAAAAAATATAGTTAATCATTGAATTAAAATTCTTACTATATAATTATGTGATGAGGTAAACTTGCAATTCGGTTAAAAAATTACGGTCTACTATTAAGGGATATAATTATTGAAGCCAAAACCATCCAATTTGCGGAACTGTCCGTATACCAGCTCCTGGTGATAATAAAATATTGCTCGTTGCCTGCTTGTTCTTACAACTATACCAGCAGTGAAATTTAATCTTATTGTATGAGTTTCGTATTTTAAATTTTTATAAATTTATCACTTGTTTATTCTTCAAACCTTTAGTTACCTCGCTTTATTTGTATATATAAACTAACTAACTAACTAACTAACTAACTCTCTCTCTCTCTCTCTTTCTCTTTTTCTCTCTCTCTCTCTTCTCTCTCTTTCTTTCTCTCTCTCTCTCTCTCTCTCTCTCTCTCTCTTTCTCTCTCTCTTCTTCTCTCTCTCTTTCTCTTTCTCTTTCTTTTTTTTTCTTTTTTTTTCTTTTTTTTTGAGAGTGAAAAAGTTAACGCCTATTAATTAGAAATAGAGTTCATATAAATGGTTTTACCTACCTAGTGCCAATGGTTTGCCTAATTTGCATAATGTCTTTAATAATCTTTGTTTAATCAATAACCCTTAGTTCCAATTTATTCCTATTATTATTATTTTATTCTCAAACGTATTGAAAGCAATCCTATGTATAATTCTATATCGAAAGCAAATCAAAATTAAAATTAAATCTAAAAATTCAATAAAAATAATTGTAATCTTTTTATATCCGGTCTTGTAGAGTTTCATTAGTTTATTCTAATCTCTATATAACAGAATGTCATAGTACTTCCGTTTCATCTTATAACTCATAAAAGACACGTTATTCAGCATTGAAATTTTCAATATAATTGAAAATTAATTTCGATTTATAATTATACATAGGATTACTTTGAATACGTTTAAGAATAAAACAATGATATTAGAAGTCAATTACAAATAATAAATATTTATTAAACTATGATTGTTGAAAGTAGTATGCAAATTATGCAAACCATCTGTACATTGTACGTAAAACCATTTTATATAAACTCTATTTCTGTTCAATAGGCGTTAACTTTTTCACTCTCAATAAACATTGCACACACACACACACACACACACACACACACACACACACACACACACACACATATATATATATATATATATATATATATATATATATATATATATATATATATATATATATATATGTGTGTGTGTATGAACAGCCGATAAATTTTTTGATTAACAACTTAAAATATGAAACTTATTCAACAAGATTAAATTTCACTGCTGGTATAGTAAGAACAAGCAGGCAACGAGCAATATTTTATTATGAGCAGGAGTTCCGCAAATTAGGTGATAGAGTTAGAGTTAGTTAGGTTTACAATATTAGAATTTTAAAATTTTAAAATTGATTTCATAACTTGTGAATACGCATGTTCTAATTTTATGTTCCGATTGTCGTATATATCGGTACGGAAATGTTTTTATATATATAAAAAAAAATAAAGTTTTTATTTATGTTTAAAATTATTTGCATGTTTACATTTGAATATAATTCATTTCTTTTATTCAATAGTTTCTTCCTGTTTTTGAATTCTATCATTGCTACTTTATATATACTAGCAAATATATGCACCCTCCGGGTGCAAGTATTTAAGTTTTAATGTAATAAAATATTGTATTAAATTAGAAAGGCTAATGAAACTAAATAAGAATACAGATAAAAAGATTTGAAACAGAGGGAGTATAATAAGAGATTTGAAACAGAGGGAGTATAATAAAAAATGGAACAACTGAAACTTACTCTTCCATCACTCTCGTCTTTCATTGTTATTTTTTCTATTATTATTTTCTTATTTAGTTATAAGAGGAAGTAAAGAATAACATGACAGTTATTTTATCTTGTTAATGGATTTCATTTAAGATTCATTGAAGAGATTTTTGCTTATATTCATTAAAATAAAACCAAACAGTTAGAAATCAATAATACTAAGCACATATTTATTAAATTCGATTTTTTAATATTAATATGCAAATTAGCCTTCCCGTTCACATTGTAAAGCGCTATTTTGTTGTATATATAAATATAATTGCATGTTGTTAGTATGTAGACATAGTTAACAGTATCAATAATGTAAGACAATTTTATTAATAATTGAGGTTTAGATAAAAATAAAATCATGGAGAATGTGATGTCAATAACTAAGAGAATTGTGACTTGAGTAGGAATATAGTTTCGTTACAGACAGAAAAACACACAATCTCCATTATAATAAGATATATATATATATATATATATATATATATATATATATATATAAAATAAAATAAATATATAAAGGTTTTACATATCTATTAGGTGACAAAGGAAAATCGAAAAAATTTAAAGAAATTCAGAAGATTCAATCGACATAGGATGTGGATGATTGGATAAAGTGATGTGGTTAGTGGATTTTCTTCTCTCTAGATGGGGAGTGTCAGAATGGTGGATGGCGGTACCACAGGTGTCAGTCTAGAAAATTGGATTGTTGAGGATTGGTTAACTGAATATGTGTATGTGTGTGTGTGTGTCTGTTTAATTGTTTTTTTTTTTGTTTATATGTGTTGGGGAACTGGATATGTCGTTAAGTTATATGTGTGTGGTTGGTATGTTAGTGTGACTTTTTTTTGTAAAGGGGTATAGGGTAAAATTTGTTAAAATTGTAAGTGAGCATATGTATAATTTATGGGTAATCTGTTAGTATCTGTCTGTCTGTCTATCTGTCTGCCTGTCTATCTTTTTTATTTTTATTTTTATCTTATTTTATTTTGTTTATTTATATACAATTAAACATACACACACACACACACACACGTATTCAGTTAACCAATCCTCAACAATCCAATTTTCTAGACTGACACCTGTGGTACCACCATCCACCATTCTGACCCTCCCCATCCAGTGAGAAGAAAATCCTCTAACCACCCCCAACCATCCCTACTGACGATCTTCTGTTTCAGCATTTTGAGAATGTCCATCATTGAAGCAAGTACTATATCCAAGTCCTGAAGATGGTCTAATAGACCGAAACATTGCATCGTCGACAATAAACATCCCGTGTTTGTCTACCTTTCTCCACACACACACACACACACACACACACACACACACACACACACACACATATATATATATATATAAAATAAAAGCAGTAAAGCCACTTGAAAATCATTTTTTTAATATATTTATATCGTTGGCCTTTTTGATATAAGCTGATTATTACGAGAGTGTTTTCATGTACTTCTGTATTATCTGCGTTATTCGGACTATTATCCCTATCTTCATTGTTACTTGTACAACGTTTCGGCCGATATGCCCTGCGGCCTTCTTCAGGTATTTCTTGTAGGAGTTGTGTTAATTAATTATTTTTCTGACTGCTTTCACTCAGGATTGAACTCGGATAACTGTCACTTAGAACTGTCTTAACTTAACTACCTTATCCACTCGGCCATGTGTGTGAATTTTGGGAACTTATAAACCTAATGTCTTGATTTGGCTAGAATATCTACCTATTTACTTTGTATGATTTTTTACCTAGACTCATATTGTGTTTTTTTTGTTGTTTTTTACTAATCTTCAAGCCTCATCTCAAACATTCAGAGAAATGTACTTTTGTTATTTAGGGTAATATCAGGTTTTGCCATTATTTTGTTATCCATACTTCAACTGTCCCATGAGACACCTGATTCTAAATTTATGCTGGCTTTCATCACCCCGGGTAAGGAAAGCAAAAAACACCGTGGCATTTTTGTGCTACAAGCCAACGGACATAGCCAACACACACACACACACACACACACACACACCCGCGCATATATATATATATATATATATATATATATATATAAACTGATGACCTGTACCAATAAACAAAGGAATCCTGTAATATAGGGCTTATGCCGTTATCGACATAGACGACTAAATTTATTGGTACGTCATATATATATATTATATATATATATATATATATATATATTGTTTGTGTGTGTCTGTGCTTGTGTGTGTGTATGTTGTTTATATAGCTGTGTGTGTGTGTGTGTGTGTGGTGTGTCTGAGTCTAGCCAAATTCTCTCGTGTATCTTTGAGAAACAGGAGAAATAAACCAGAGAGAGAGAGAGAGAGAGAGAGAGAGAGAGAGAGAGAGAGAGAGAGAGAGAGAGAGAGAGACAGACAGACAGACAGACAGACAGTCTTTTCTTTCTTTCGTTCTTTGTTTCGTTCTTTCTTTTTTCTATTTTTTTCCTTCCATTTTTTACATTCTCATTTTCTTAACCAATATTTCTTAATTCTCTTAATTTTCCTTTTCTTTTTTAAAATTTCTTTCTATTCCTATATTTCTTTCTTTTAGTTTCTTCATCCTTTTTTTCTTCTTAATCATTCTTCGTTTGCTTCGCTCGCCTCGTCGTTCTTTCTTTTTATTCTTTCTTTCTTTCTTTTTTGCTGCATTTTTGTATCCGTTTCATTCATTTTTAAGTCCTTTTCATTCTCTTTCCTTTTCTTTCTCAGTCTTTCTCTCTCTTTCTCTCTCTTTCACTACTCCTTCAAGTTCTTTCTGATAGCAGGCATCTTTTTTCATTGTCATTCAAATTCTAAATTTATTTTAATAATCAATCATTTTCATTCATTCTTTATTTGTTCTTCCTTTTTCTTTCTTTATCTTTCTTTTCCTTTATCGATCTTTCTGTTTCTGGCTTCATTTCCTCTTTTTATGCCAGTCTCTCTCTCTCTCTCTCTCTTTCTCATTCTTTCTTTCTCTCTCTCCTTTTCTCTGTCAATCTATCTTTCTCACTCTTTCTTCTTCTTTCTCCTTTTCTTTATCAATCTATCTTTCTCCCACTTCACTTTTTATGTTGGTCTTTTTATCTCTTCATATTTTATTTTTTGTCAAATTCGCCTATTTCTTTCTCAGGCAATTTCTTTTTGTCGCTAGCTGTCTTCTTCTTCTTCTTCTTCTTCTTCTTCTTCTTCTTCTTCTCTCTCTCTCCTCTCTCTCTCTCTCTCTCTCTCTCTCTCTCTCTCTCTCTCTCTCTGAGCAGCTTGTCATGTTTGCCTATGCCCTTAAGATTCAGATTGTGCTGACCTGAAAATTAAGGGCCAAAGTCTCGTGCCAAGAGCCTGGAATTTGAGGTCAGAATGTTACCCTAATTCTTCAACCCTCATTCCCATGCGCCTTCGCTCCACTAACCAAAACCCAAAAAAGGCATCCACACAATATGTCTGCTAACCATTTTTTCTTGGTTGAAACTAAACATTTTCCAGTTTGTTTTCTATAGGAATTGTGCATTTTATTAAAATTTCCAGTGTTACAATCTGACGGTGGGGCGTAAAATATGGTAACTGTATCCCCTGCAGAAGGGGATACAGTTACATCCCATAAAAGGTATTGCACTAAACTGCATTCCGTGATGAAGCTCCAGTTCTATCTATTAGATTTGGAAATGTGGAATACCCCTTCATAGCCATTATTACAAGTTTAACTCTGACCCAGTGGAGTAGTACCTGTTATTCCTGAGTGACTGAAAAACAAACAGAAGAATATTGTAAGGATATCCATCTCTCTCTCGCTCTCTCTCTCTTTCTCTCTCTCTCTTTCTTTCTTTCTTTCTTTCTTTCTATCTCTCCCTTTCTTTCTTTCTGTCTTTATATATATATATATATATATATATATATATATATATTATATATATATATATATATATTTGAGTTAAGGTAGTGAGGACATGAAGTCAACACCTGGTTACTGACAGTTTCTCGTCTATGCAATCTTTAGACCAAAGTTGCTCTGAAGATCGCATAGGTGAGAAACGGTCAGCAACTAGGTATTGACTCCATGTCCACGCTATCTTAATTCAAATATAAACACTCTATCAATGATATTGAGCTGTATTTGCTTAGAAATATAGCACCCATATTATCCAATACATACATATATATATATATATATATATATATATATATATATTATATATATAGTTTGTTCCTATCTATATAGCTATTTTTCTAGTATTGTACAAAGGATATTTCTCATCTCTTTCTGTTTATCCGTCTTTCTCAGTTTGTTCCCTAACAATCTCTCTCTCTCTCTCTCTCCTCTCTATATATATATATATATAGGTTCATTTACTTTTTTTATTTCGTTCGTTCTTTCTTTTTTCTTTCTTTCGTTCTCTCTCTCTCTCTCTCTCGATATATATATATATATATATATATATATATATATATATATATATATATTAAATTTCTTCCTATCTATCTATCTATGTGAAATTCCTTGTCATCGTCCATCCAATGATAGTTTGGAAGTTTTACCCCTGTAACCATAAATAAACCCTTACTGCAAGTGTAATGAGTTTTATATGTTTTTATATCTATATATTTGCAATTAAACCCAACTGTATCCCTCTCTTGTGTACAAAAAATTGGCAAATTCCAGAATTATCAGCGTATGAGAAACGCCATAAATACAGCTGAACAGGAAAAAAAAAACAAAAAAAACAAAAACAAAAAACAAATGAATTTTTTTATTCTCTGGAAAGAAAGTTGTAAGCTAAGCAGCGTGCGAGATCTGACACGATTGGTCCCGGGACAGTGCAATTGTGCGCAAGTCTCTTTGGCGGTAAAACCAGACACGCAATGCTCGCCACTGAAGCCTGAACGGGGCCTCACAAGTTGAGACAGTTTAAAACACTTGAAGGTTGTATCATCTCTCTATCTTTAATACCGGATCAGTGACACTCATTGCTACAAAATAGTTGGAATAACTACGCATAAATTTTCACCGAATCCAACTTTTAAAAAGAAATTATTCTGATTCATCTTTGTTTTGGTTGGTTGTTTTTACGGTATGTCAAGCTTTTTGGGGTTATTTAATGCTCAAGTCAGTCTTTTTAAGCAATTAATCATATTTAATAATAATAATAATAATAATAAGAAGAAGAAGAAGAAGAAAAAGAGAACTTGTCAACAGTAGATTTTGCAGTTTCAGTTGATCATAGGGTGAATATGAAAGAAAACGAAAAGATGTACAAATACCTGGACTTTCCTGAGAATTGAAAAAACTGTGGAGTATGAAGGTGAAAGTGATACCAATAGTAGTTGGTGCCTTTGGAACAGCCCCCCCCCCAAAAAAAAAGTTTAGAAAACAGACTAGGGACTAGATCTCAATTCTTTCTCTGAAGAATTGAGATCATCCAGACAACAGCATTGTTAAGCAGCTAGAATACTCAGAAGTATGGGAAGGCTTGCTCTCACTCAGACTCCACCAGCGAACAATTCATAAACAATGATTGATTTTAACGGCACGTTAACCCGTTTAGCGTTATTTCATGCCTATAGATAAGGGAATTGCGTTCATTGTTAAGAGCTTTTTTTGCACACGGTTATATTATATCACATATTCCTATAGAATACGAATGAATTTTTGAAACATCTTTTACCTATAGATGGTACCTTAACAGGTAGGACTACTCTCGGTCAGAATGGACCTAAGAGTAATCGCAACAAAAGTGGAGCCTCGTTATCAGATGCATACCCAGGGAACCCCTTTTGGGGTACGGGGGTCTCATCCTACTGCAGAGGATGCAGTCAGCGTATTATAATCCCCATCGACAGGGGTATAAAAGGCGACTTTGTTTCAAGACAAAAGAGAAACTTTAACGCTGATTATTTGATTTTCACTAGATTTTCTTTCTTAATTTTTATTAGAAAAGTAAAGCATTTGGCTCTCTGGTTCAAATTATTTATCGTTTAGTAACCAAAGAATATAATAATATATTATTTTATATCATATTCAATATGCCGAGTAAAACGTATAATTAAAGGTGATACAATTCGCTTGTTGTTGAATTACTTTTGATAACGCTTTGAACCGGCGTTATGATTCAATTATAATCGCAGACTTTCTCATCCAACTGATGTTCTATATCAATATATTGTATACCCCATTGGATATATAATCGAGAGAGGAAACACCGGTGAGAGAGAGAGAGAGAGAGAGAGAGAGAGAGAGAGAGAGAGAGAGAGAGAGAGAGAGAGAGAGAGAGAGAGAGAGAGGGATGATCTTTACTGATTCTTCATTTCTCTAGTTGGGTAATGCCATGTCAAATCATCCAGGCCATGTCACCCACCCACTTTCAATTTTTCTGAAATTGTGTACAGGTGTAAGCTCAGACAATCCCCAAAATTTGAGCTTCCAATCTCAAGTATTGGCGGAGTTATGTCGATTTTTAGTTCTCAAATTTTCTCCAAATTTGAGGGGTTTCGCGAAAAATGGAGACCTTTTGCAATCTATTTTTGTCTGCAAAATGAGTTCTAGAGCTTCCTTACTCCTAATAACAACGAGAGCTTAAAATCGACATAACTCGGCCAATTTTTGGAATTTTGGGGAATATCTACCTTTAACAAAGTCCACACCTTTACAAAATTTCTGAAAAATTGAAGTGGGTGGGTGACAATTTTAATTTTTGTCTGGATGATTTGACAAGGAATTTCCCAGTTACTTGTTGCTTCTAACTGCTTCTGTCGCCATGTTCCTGTCTTTATTCTTAATTCTTCTAACTTCTGGGCTGATTTCTCATGGGCTGATTTGAATTGTCATTGTCTTAACATTCATTTAATTAGTTAAAACAAGACTTGGGTTTTACTTGATCAAGTTTATTAGCCCATATTTCCATCAATTCCGCGCTGATGAGATAATCCGAGAGAGAAGGACTATCACGTCTTCCCCTTCCAAAGCCTGGGTTGAATCTAATTTCTAAACTAACTATTCCCACGTTTCTCTGTACCGGGGTCAGTTGGGGTCATCCAAAATGCAAATCATAACCCCGGTTATGGAAATCTACCCCTTCCGCTTTTCATTATAACGAACTTATTTTAAACTCTACAGGATCTACCAATAATTTATGATTCTCATAAATTGTAACACTAATGCTCATACGACTTAATTTGGACTTAGCTAAATTATTCTAATGTCTGATTGCCGCATTATTTTCTTCAAGTGTAAAATGTAAAATCTAAAAAGGAATTTAATGATAACAAGAATATTTTCATTCTCTGTAGAGCTATGGATGTTCTCTTGTTTTAAATGAAGAACTTTACGGTTTCTCTTTAGTATATCCGTATTGGAAGTTTTTATTATTTGGAACTATGCCTGAAATCACAGACATTACCAAAAACCATATATACTACTTTTGCTTATTCAAAATTTATTTTTTATCTAGTTAGAACAAATGTAATGTCCGATTCTAAACGGTTTGGTTTGGTCTTTTTGTTTTACTGCATATCACGTTATCTAATGCTAAACCCACCCTTTTAGAAGAACAGTAGTGGCATTATTTAATCCATAGCTAGAGGACGAGGGGGTTTATACCTTTTTCAAGAGTACTAGTCCGAAAATGAAAGTAATAGCGTGACTCGAGATTGAACTCGCTTACTACAATTGTCACAATCCAGCACGTTAACCATTGTTAGGAATTGTCCATTACGAACTGTTAGACAATAATCAAACAATCACCTCTAGTCTTTACTGCAATCACCTTTGTTGTTTGCAAACAGATTAGGACAATTAAAGAGAAAGGAAGTCATCCATCACCATAATGCCCGTCTTCACAAAACTCAGTTGACTAAAATGCTTCATCCTTCATATTCATCTGATTATATCATTTGTTACTCATTTGGATTGAAACTTAGGTTGAAATTGAGATAAGTTGAACACGAGTTGGTCTCAAATTTTGCATCAAAACCTAACGAAATCAGGTCCTAGGAAACAATGGAAGTTATGTTAATGATGAAATATTTCTATAGTAATATCATTTATAATCCCAAATCAGACATTGCATTCGTTCCAACATGACGCATGCATTCCTATGATAAAGTTTAATTTGTAATTTATATACACTTAAAGATTAACAACAATAATAAAAATAAAATAGAACAAAATGGAACAATTATGAAAAATGGGCTGTCTTAAAAGTTACGCAATGATTAGAAAATACGTTTCTACTGTAAATCTTATCTCACTTTATCGGAGGGGCTTATTATACGCTGACTGTAGACCGTGCAGAGGAATGAGACTCACCCCTAAACAAGGGTGTTCTGGATATGACACTAAACTGAATCTGATGTTGGAATCTGGGAAGAGTAGAGTACGCATTCATTGTCAATATTCCCAGATGCACTCTGACCCGGAGTGGTTGTACCTATTATGGTCCCATTTATGGGTCGAATTGATCTGTTTGAAAATTATTTGTATTAGATAGGAATACTTAATACAATATAACTGCGTGTAAATTATTTGTATTAGATAGTGTTATGGTAATTTACCAAGTACGCATGAACTCTTCCAATTATAAATAGCAGCAGGGTCTGCACTTAAGCGAGAGTTAATATTTCAGCAGACAGCCGATACAACAGCCTCGCGTGTAACCGACTCATTGGTATATATTTGTACTACTGTTCTCTGTTAATATATTTGTTTAACTCATTTCCTGTTTTGTGTCTTTATTCTGGCCCCTAACCAGTCCACAACAGATAGGAATTGCTGATATAATAAACTGTAAATTTTGCTTTTTTTTTAATAGTTATTTCAAGCTAAGGATTCTTATTTCTAACTTGAAACAATATAATTGTGTACAAATAAATGACCATTATTAAAAAGAAATAATTACTTGAAACCATATAATAATTAGTATTAGATAGAGATACTTAACATTCAACTGCGTGTAAATCACACAGGTCAACACGATGGTTGGTGCTAAGAAATTGTTTTAGCTGATTTGATGTTGCTGATTTCGAAAAGAATCTTAGTTTTTCATGGTTAGCTACCGTTTTTGTTGTACTGAAATTGATCATTTTTGGGAAAAAAAAGTCAATTTACAATATTGGCTGATCACAAAATTTAGTTAATAAAGGTTTTAGAAATCCATCAGAGCCAGATTATAAACTATTTTTTTAAAGAAAGAAAGTGTTTTGAGTAAAACATTTTAAAATAGAAATACCGAATTTTTTCAATGTATCGCAAAAATTAAAATTAAGTAATTAACTTTATCTGTAATACACTTTAATGAACCTGATAATTAAGGTGACATAAAAAGAATGAAACCCTATAATATTTTGTTTGATATTCATAAGTCTATCCCATCACTTTTGTCCCTTCAATACGGAAGGAAACCAAGCACATTGAGAGCTTTTGTTTTCACAGTTGGAAAGAAACTTCAACAAAAGATATCCCAATTAAATGCACCTATTCCATTGTACATGATGAAAATGGTTTTCACTATAAAATCTGTCCTCTACCCGGGATTAGGAATATCTAAATATATACAGATCTGAAATCGCCAAAACTCCGTTTGTGTTGTTAATTTTAAATATCCTCATCTTTTGAAACCCCCCTTTTTTTGAAGCTGCTTTTTGAATGCGTCCAAATATGGAGTTTCCAGTTTGAGTTTAATTGGTGTAGATATTTATGTGAATATGTGTGCAAGGTCTGATTTAGTGATAAGACCTTGTTGCATTTCATACCGATGCTGGGAACCAAAACACCCACTAGAAGTTTTTCTATTGATGCATGTGTTAATGATATTATGACAAAAAATATGGTTTCCTTATTATTTTTGTATTTTTGGTCGGATTAACCAGAAATCGCACGGCTAGTTCTGGAAATTTGGAATTCATTGCCATTTAATTACCACTAAATATCGCGATTGTCATGTGAAATCTCCCTTACATTAATTAAACTCTTGTTAGTGGGATAGATCGTACATTTGTGTGTTAGATCTAATACTTTTGTGAGTTCTATTCTGTGTTAGACACCGCTACTGTGTTTAATAAAACAAAATAACGGCTTTATTCAAAAAAAGGTGGTACAGGAAACCGAAAAGAAAATTTCAACAAGAGAGTTCTAAAAGGGCGATAACTCTATTTTGACTAGATAGGGAATTATCTTTCTTGAGGGACACAACAGCACCCAAAAATAAATAGTGTTAGTAACCACTATAAAATAATTACGACAAAGATACGAAGTAGAATCAGCGTAATGAATCTTTCCGTCTTTTGTTATTGACAGTTTTATGAGTCTTTCCGTAGGAAATTAGGAAATATCAAATTACCAAAATGTGAACCAACAAGTGTAATGTAAATGCTCAACCAACTTATGTTCTTATTTAATCAAAGAGATAGAAATATCAAATGACACATCTTCAACGAGAGCATGCATTATTTTGCTACACACCGAAAGCCAACAGAAAACCGATGCCTGACTTTTACAAGAAAGCATATATTGCTTACTTTCACATTTGGTGATCAGGACATATCATGAGGCCTTCACATTGTTTGCAAGACATGTTTAAAACATATGTTACAATGAACCCGAAAATCGCTGAGATTCACTATTTCTATGATCTGATGAACCATTTTGATGAATATTATTTTTGCTCAGTGTTGTGGGACTGAACCAAAAGAAACGCAGATCTATCGACTATCCCAGTCGTCAATCACCAATTCGATCACATTCAGATGATTTGCCAATCCCAGTTTTTCACGAAAATTTATTGCAACTTAGTAAAAGTGACGAATCTGACGTTGATATAAATGAGAGACACAGTGGAAACGATCCTGACTATATTCCCGAAACCATTCCGGAGCCGTTTTTACAATAAACGAGATTTTCTAACTTCTAATCAAAAAATTACTCTAGACGGGTTGTAGTACCTCATATCAATCAATCTTTACATGAAAGACGTAGCTTTGCGATATAAATTTTTAAAATCATTAAATTGTGACATAAAAAAAACTACAAAGCGACTTAAGACTCTGTCATGAGACCTACAATAGATGCCCAGGTCATTATCAATAGTTAAATCAGGAAAATACATGTATCGTGTTTGTTCGGATATCCTAGAAGAGATATCAGATCTGATAAATTCTTTAAAATCAAACATTTCCCTCACGATTCATAGCTAATGCAATAAATCTTATTGTACATACAAAATTCTTGAATTGTTTTGAAAATAACTTTAAAAATTTTGATAAAGATAAAAATTTATTTTTTTACGATACATACAATATATATATAGGTAAATTATCGCCATTTTAGATTATTAATTTCGCGCATGCGCTTTCTTTGTTTCAGGTTAGGTCAACTATGCAAGCAGACTAGAGCCAGTTGGATACTGTCAGCGAAAAAAGCAGCAATGTGACGCAATTCATTCCTCCAGAAATTGGGAAACGGCATACTGTACTGCTTGGCATTCACGCCAAAAGCTCCAATACGAAGATTTTTCAGTGTTTGAGTGTGCAGCGGATGTGAAAAGAGTTAGATGGTGATTACGAAGGTGTCACAGTTCGGAAACCTTACTCTGATCGACCTGATATGAAAACAAATCCCGAATTTGTTGGTGAGATCGAAGCCATGATTGCCAACAATACCAGCAAGTCAATCAGGTCTATAGCCAGGGATGTGAGGATGTTGAGTTTCTTATCAGGCAAGTAGTGGATAAAGATATTCGTTATTTCTCATACAAGATGAGAAGGCCAATTTATATAACGAGTCATGAAGGAAAAGAGGAAAGACTTCGCTACTAAGCTTATCAACAAACTTAAGCATCCCTCTAACCAAACATGCTTTGCTTTTTTTTCAGATGAAAAGCAAACAACCAGTTCAAATTAATATTACCACAAGAATATGGATAAATAGACATACATTTCTAATGGAACCACTTTATCAAAACGGATATTAGTAGGTACTATGATTACCAAACTTTGCATCATTGACACTCTATACAGACTTCGTCAAAGTGGTCCATATAGACTCTTGGGGGTGAATAACATTTTGGTAGAGTAAACAAAAGCATAGAGATCCCCAGTGAATGAATTTACTAGTTTGTATTTATAAATCCCTTTATAACAAAGGAACAAAAATCACTGGATCATGTTGACTTGTTGCCAGATATCATATTCATAGCATAGTTATTCTCAAAGTGGCCTATATACACTCTTGGGACTGAGTACAATTTTTAAATGGTGAGCAAAAGCAATGGTGTCCACAAGGGATGAATTTACTAGTTTGTATTTATAAATACCTTTATAACAGAAGAACAAAAGTCACTGGATAATGCAGACTAATTGCCAGATATCTTACACATAGCAGAATTCCTGATTGGGTGTGATGACCACTAGTGATGTGTTATTCACATACGGTCCTGTTCAAAACATGGGTCATTTAGATAATTAGACCGAAATGTCCCGGATCTTTCCGACATGGAATTTAATATTCCATTTATTTTTTTATTGAATTATGTTTAACTAAATCAGTTCATATTGTTGTATACCCCTTATAAGACATCGGGTATATAAACGGTTAGAGAGGCAGACAGATAATAGATGGGATGATGGCTCTTACTTGTTTACTCTGCTTACTGCTTCTAACTCGA
>CM042156.1:68704052-68711552 GCA_023376005.1 Doryteuthis pealeii
TTTTTCATTTTTCATTTTCTTATGTTTATTTGTTTATTGACTCTTTTTTTTGTCTTTTTGTCAGTATTCTTCCAAATTATGATCTCATTTGCATACATGTACGTCAACAAAGTATTCACATAGGTCACACTTGACTTCACAACACCATTCAAATTTGCAGTGACATCTTTCCTGTACTTTCTTTCTGAAGGAATTATATCCACGACCACAGCACATAAGGGAACAGCCTCCGAGTCCCTTAGACGTCCAGTTACATTCTCTGCCAACAGTTCCCAGCACTCCTGCTTCAGCGTTGGCTGTACAATAATCAGGAGAGTCGTCCAGGTAGATAATATCCTCTTTTGTTGGTTTGTTGAACTTATGATCGCGTCGGACCAGGCGTGTACCTCGGCTGTTAAACCGAACTTTGGTGGCTCCATTGTACTTTTCTTTCAGACGATTTCCGACAGCCCGGAAGTCTGGCAATGACTGCCAACAAGTTTTTAGACTGCAGGAACCGGAAACACCGTGACACTTGCAACTGACCGTGGCGTGTTTGAAGATTGCCTGGAAAAAAAAAGAAAGGAATTTTTAAAATGGGAATAATTGAATTATTCGTATCTTTTTTGTAGTTATCAAGTCCATCAAATAACCCAGCAAAGCCTGCGTCACACACACACACACACACACACACACACACACACACACACACACACACACACACACACATATATATATATATATATATATATAATACAAGGGCTATTAAAAAAAGTGTGATGTTAGAAAAAAAAGCAAAATACATCTTTCCCAGCATTTTTCATAAATATAAACTCTGCATTGTTAGGAATATGTTAATTTTGCAAAGATATTTGTTTTGAGGCAATTAAAAATGATTGCAAATCAAACAGAAATCTCATATAATATAAAAAGATACGGGCAAATGAGAAACGTTTGCAAGAAAAAGTTCCCGATGCCACTACAACAGAGTTGGTTTACAACCCATGAAATATATCAAATTATGAACACAAAATCTATTACTGTGCGGCCTTCACAATAATGAAACGTATATATATATATATATATATATATATATATATATATATATATATATATATATTGGTGCGAAGAAATATCTCTAGTCAAGTCCCCGCTCTTCAAGGGTCGATATTTGTATTAGTATATCCATGATATACAAACACCTAAACAAAAAGTAAGGAAAAACAATATAATCAAAATTACATATACTAGAACATTTAATATTTGATATTCATTATATACATGCAGGTGGCATTACAAAGAAACAATACACAAACATGTCCCTTGGAAGACATATAGTTCTATGAACAACTAGTATGTGGAAGGGGTACAAAATGGAAAAAGTCTTACTAGACAAGTGTGAGTAATATAGCTATGATACCTTAGTGTTACCTGGCAATACTACTACAGTACTACACAAACTTTAGGGAGAGTTATCTCCCCCTAACGATTTAAACCGTATATACTCTCCAACAAGGGGGGGGGGCAAATACGGACAGTCAGGCAGACAAGGACTGGCCCCACATGTGACCACACGCATGAAACACATAGCTGAACTGTATCCAAACCTATCCACTGTATTCCCTGTCAGTAAGAATAAATAAAACAAATATGTTAACATATTTCACTGTTTTTATTATCATTTTGTTGTTCCTACATCTCGGGATATAACACAAACAAAGTCAAGAATTGCATTAGCACGAACTCATTTCATTCTCTCTCGCTATCAGTCTCTATCGGCTCTAGGTAAGTCCTCTATACGGTACCTACTGTCCATACAGAGGTGATGAATGTAAGTTTTTGCTGGCCAGCAACACTAGTATGTCAATGTGTCGGAGTCCGCAGGAGAACATCACTTACGAGTTCGTCCTTACTTTACCAGCAGTGCCCAGCACATGCAAGTAGATGTATTTCTCTATTTGTCTGTCTCTCTCACCTTTTATTTATCTATTTCTCTTACCTTTTATATATACATCTCTCTCTGTGCATGTGTGCGTGTGCGTGCGCGCGCGCTTATACGTTCCTAACGGTTACAATCGTAAAATCTTTCTTAGTTTCTTTCTAAATTTCATCCATACACACGCAGGTAAACACACACACACACACACACACATACATATATGTATATATATATATGTATATATATATGTATATATATATATAGCTATTTTTATCTGACTCTATGTGTTTATCTCTCCTCTCCTTTCGTAAATAATAATGATGAATGAATTATTCTGTCTGGCCGTCCCGACACACCCGTACACAACCTTATAAAAGAATGGCAGCCCATCGGAGTGCGAGACGGAAGGAATGTGTGCGTGTGTGTGTGGAGGGGGGTAAAATCCCAAAAATATAAAAAGAAAATCATAAGTAATAAATGCCGGGGTATTCGAAGAGCGGGGTTGTTGGCAAATAAAATTGGGGTGAAGTTTCAAATTACCGTACGGGTCGGTGCGATAGGGAGACAGATGAAGGCAATGGAACCCGTCTTTACTTTATTCCCCACTATTCTCAGAGATCTATCTATCTATCTATCTATCTATCTATCAGTCGGTTATCTCTCTCTCTCTCTCTCTCTCTCTCTCTCTCTATATATATATATATATATATATATATATATATATATATATATCTCTCTCTCTCTCTCTCTCTCTCTCTCTCTCTCTATATATATATATATATATATATATATATATATATATATATGGGATCTGAAAAATTCCCTTTTATTATTTTACGTGTGTGAATGACATTTTATTATCTATAGTATTAACTACATTTAAAAGGATTTTTTGAAAAGTAAATGTTTTTTTTTTCTTGCCAGCCACCGATTCATCTCACTTTCACACACACACACACACACACACACACACACACACACACACACACACACACACACACACACACACACACACACACACATATATAATATATATATATATATATTATTATATATGAAAGTGAGATGAATATATATATTGTGAGTAGGAGACAGTATTATATATACTTATATATGCACATACCCTGTGAATATCTCTTTAAGTCTCTTTCTCTCACACACACACACAAATATATACATTATATATATATATATATATATATATATATATATATATATATATATATATATATATACATACACTGTAAGAGGGAAATGAGAGGGATAGAAAGTGAGAGAAAGAGATAAAAGCTTCTAAATACGGTATTTACCGGTAATATATCGCGACAGTGACGACACACAAAAAAAAGCTCCAATTCTCGTGGATCTGATCGGTGGTAGGGGTGGTGGGTAATGATATTTTAGAGGGAACCGTACCAAATTAATGCTGATTTTTTTTTTTTTTTGCCGTCTTCCACTTCCTATCATCACGCATCAGTGAGCGTGGCTGAACAGAGGACGAAGGTGAATCTCAACCGTGTCTTGTGGGAGTGGGGGGGGGGTCATGGCCTGTTGCTGCATTTTTCATCTCATTCCATCCCCCGACACCCTTTTCTTTGCTACCCTCTTTGTGCTGTGGTCTGCCCCATCAGAAAAAAAATTTAAGTGGCTAGATAAGACATTCCGACTCTGTGTGTGTGTGTGTGTGTGTGTGTGTGTGTGTGTGTGTGATAGATAGATAGATAGATAGAGAAAGAGAGAGAAGAGAGAGAGAGAGAGAGAGAAGATAGATAGAGAGAGAGAGAGAGAGAGAGGGGGAGAAATGAAGAAAGAAGCTAAGAAGGAGATGAGAAATACAATTAAAATGATCAGAAAAAGAAGACTGTGGAAAAAAGGTGGATGAGAAGAAGAATCGAAGAGAAGACGTACAATGATAATATGAAAGAAAATGAAGGAAGAAAGAAAGAATGAAATAGGGAAGAAAGGTGATAGAAGATAAGAATTAAGATGATAATAACGAGAAAGAAAGAAAAAAAGAAAGGAAAGAAAGGAAGGATGCGATGAAGAAGAAAAAAGAAAGCGATGAAGAAAAAAAGAAAAAAAAAAGAAAAAGAAAGAAAGAAAAAAAGAAGATGCGGAGAAGATAAGGTACCCGAAGAATTAGAATAATAATAACGAGAGAGAGAGAGAGAAAGAGAGAGAGAGAGAGAGAGAGAGAGAGAGAGAGAGAGGGGGAGAGAAAGAGAAAGAAAGAAAAAAAAGATAAGAAAAGAAATAATGAAGTGGAGAAGAAAATTTGTTCGAAGATAAGAATTAGAATGATAATAACGAGAAAGAAACGAAAGAAAAGAAAGAAAGAGAGAAAGAAAGAAAGAAAGAAAGGGAATAAAAGAAAGACAAAGAGGAAGCGGAGAAGACAAGGTACTTAAAACCAAAAATTGGTATGATAATGAAGAGAAAGAAACAAAGAAAGAAAGAAAGAAAGAAAAGACGGAGAAGCCAAGACAGTCAAATACAAAAATTAGAATAATGTGAAAGAACGAAAAAAAAAAAAAAAAAAAAAAAAAAGAAAGAAAGAAGAAAGATAGAATAAACTAAACTAACAACACCAATATTATCATCAATTTTGAAAATAACAAAGACAATAATAAAAATGAAAAAGAGAAAGAATAAGTCAACAACAACGACAACAAAAAGAGAAGATGATTGAACAAAAATGAGGCAATGAATGAATACTTTGGATTCCAAAACAAGGGACCATGCATAACGCCCCACCCCCACCCCAGGTATGGGAAAAGAAAATTTAGTGAGTGTCACCAGCCGTTTCGAAACCACTAGTTCAAATGCAGTTTGTCGACTGCCGTGGCCCCATATTTCATCGTGGCAGAATAAATATATTGATAAATCGTTGGCAACGTTTTTCGCTTCGTCGAATATTGTTCCGAATGCTCCGTTCATGATTGGTATTACAGTCATCATATTCCATAACATTTTTCTCTGGAATGTTCCAGTTTTTCGCTTTCTTTTAACTCTGTGATCACATCTATAAACTAGCCAAAGTGAGGGGTGGGACTGACGTAGCGGTTATGGAATCGCTTTCATTGTACAATCATGTTTACAATTTTGTGTAGTTTCTTCAAAGGTGTTTTTTTTTTTTTTTTATTTTTTACACATGACCTTATCGAACACAAGTAATTTTAAAACAAATCTATTTGAACAATTAATGAGACTCGCATTCCAGGTGCGAGTGGAACTGAGAGTAATGGCAATGAAAGGTACTCTACACTTTACAGAGCTCAAAAACTAGAGGCTCACCATCAGATGTGGTTTAGTGTCATACCCAAGACACCACTTGCAAGGGGGTCTTGCAGGATATATTATCAGCGTATTTTAAGCCCCGTCGATAGGGCAGTAAGTTTAAATTAGCCTATTACAAGGCTTCATGTATAATGTAAGGTACTTGGTGAGAGTTTCATGTTTTCAGTCCTCGGTGAGCTAATATTCAACATGTCTAGATCCTCAGTTGATCTCGTAAGAATACTAATATACTGGCTCACCTGAGGACAGAAAACGTGAAACTCTGAGTCATGAGTTTTATTATTATCCCATTTTATACTTAAGAAATATATATATATATATATATTATATATATATATATATATATATATTGTATCCATGAAAATATCTATCATCGCATCAAATAATGTATTCACACATATCGTTGTGTGTGTGTGTGTGTGTGTGTGTGTGTGTAAATAATTTCCATTTATAGTTTCCTTCCTCTTCCTATCTCAAAAGCTGGGCCATTTAAATCTGTGGGGTCGGGTGCATGGAAATAGATCACAGATTAGTATTGTCAAAAAGATTCTGACCTTCTAATTCTAATCAAATCTTCTCCCCTAATCTACCAAATTTTTATCTACCCCCTCCTCCACACCCATTTTCCCCGTCCTTATTACAAGGGTTAACCTGAAACATGGCTGTGGTTTTTAGGGAGCGTGGTCAATTTATAATAAGGGCTTAGGGGCTTTGCGGTAAGGGAAAAAAGGTTCTTATTGGCGTACTGACCTATGATTAAAATGCATCTTTTCCTTCCTCATTGTTAACCCTTGTGGCCGGTGTCTATTTCAGTCTTGTCCTCCCCCATCAACCCCAAAGTTTTGGGGCCTGCCCTGTATGAATTGGTCATGAGAAAAAAAAAGCACCGAGCTAATGCTAAAGGCCATCTTTGGAGCAGTGGGGTGTGGGGTAATTAGACTTGTCAGAACATCTGCAATTCACACATGATCCGTCGAAACATCAAAGCCAGTGAAATGGCAATACTAATAATTATTATAATAAAAGGAAATAATAATAATAATAATAATAATAATAATAATAATAATAATAATAATAATAATAATAATCTGAAGAGACTTGTTGTCACTCAGACCCCAGCGAAATACCATCAGCTAAAGCTGGTGTGAAAAATAATAATAATAATAATAATAATAATAATAATAATCTGAGGAGACTTGTTGTCACTCAGACTCCAGCAAAATACCCTCAGCTAAAGCTGGTGTGAAAACACCCAATCCCGGCAACAACACCAGACCTAGTATCAATTAACAAAAAGGAAATAACTTGTGATCTAGTTGATTTTGCTGATCTAGTGAACCTCAGAGTGAAAATACAAGAAAGCAAAAGACAAACAAATACGTGTATCTTGTCAGAGAGATTTAAGAGCTGTGGAACATTAAGGTGACGGTGATACCATTTGTAGCTGGAGCTCTCGGAACAATCCCGAAGAATCTGAAAAAGAAACTGAGGGAAAGGTAATCCGAGGAAGAATTGAGACTGTCCAGACACAGCATTGTAGAAATCAGCTAAAATACAAAGAGTCCTTGAGAACTTAAAACACTTGTTGTTACTCGGACTTTAGAGAAGACCGCCAGTTATACTGGAGTGAAAATAATTGTACCGATGGCAATGACATACCACTGGCAAATAATAATAATAATAATAATAATAATAATAATAAATAATAATAATAATTATTATAATGGAGATTGTGTGTCTGTCTGTAACCAAAACTACGTCACCAACAACGTTACAATTCCTTTAGTGATTTGCTTTATATTCTCAATGGTTAATCTTAATTAGCATCTTAATTATTGACAATGTTTCTCTTACAGTTATTGACAATCTATACATATATAAAGGGCAGTTGGTGTGTATGTATGTCCGGGGGAAATTAGGAAAATAAAACAATTAAGGACAAATATATATATATATATATATATATATTATATATATAATATATAAATCTAATGAGTCAGAACGAACCTACTAAAAGTTTCGCTTAATGCTCTTCAGGGCTAAGATCTTAGCCCTGAAGAGCATTAAGCGAAACTTTAGTAGGTTCGTCTGACTCATTAGAATCTTTACTCTACTTAGGTATTGAGCACTTTTTACTCAATAGCTTTAGTGTCTGCGGGTTTGTATAAATATATAATATTATATATGAGAAGATTGGATGTTTGATCAGGATTTTTAGTGTCAATACTTAAGCATTTTATATTGTACCATCTTCCACTTTAATAATTTATTGAAAAATGAAAGAT
>CM042156.1:68716552-68719052 GCA_023376005.1 Doryteuthis pealeii
TCCGATCTTATACTAGTCATTTGCATACGGTTGTATGTTTCAAGTATTTTATCAAATATTAATAATTTATACACCATTATATGGTTTCAAGTAACTATTCTAATTTAATAATAATCGTTTGTTCGCAAGCAGTTATATGGTTTTAAGTATTCCTATCTAATACTAATAATTTTCAAACAGAAGAATTTGGGACTCTAACAGGTACTAGCACTTCAGGTTAGAGTGCTTTTGCGAGTAATGCCAATGAAGGAATTACTTCACACTCCCCAGTGCTCCACAAACTGTAGTGTCACTACCAGATGCAGTTTAGTGCCATACTCTTTCTTTGAGGGGGGGGGGGTCTTACCAATGTAGATTAAATTCTATATTCATGTGCGAGAGATATTTGAGTTGTTGTTAGGAAATTGTTGAACGAATTTCATTTTTCTTTTTCTTTTTTTACGCTTTAAATTTTGTTCCCCACTTGAATTTGACACTATCAATAAACAAAATATTCTCAGCATGATCTCTCGGGGTCGCATCCAAATCCGGGGATCTTAGCCTGTGCCTCAAGTGCCTCATGCTTAATCAGGGCATAATCGTAGATTTCTAATTTCAGCTTGCAGATATTATACCATAAATTTCACTGAATAATTTTTATGTTTTTATTTATTCATTAAAAAAAATTAAAGGCCGCATCTATATATCTATATCATAATTATTTTCAAATAAATGAATAAGGGCAAGTACAATTAGCATTCGATAGTTATTTCACTTGAGGAACACTTATGATTGGGGTGAGCGCAAACTCAGCAACCACACTATCATTACAAAGTTGCATATTAGATTGGGAGTTATTTACTAAGCATTGCTTAGATATGGCATATAGGCTTTATGTAGCTTAAATGTCGTCACTCATTTAAATATTGAACAGGCTTATCGCTACTTAACTTTGGTGATGTAGCGGGAAACGGTGACTGTAAGTCATATTAGGTTTGAAGTTACTAAACTGCAAGTTTTTGTTTTACATTTAAAATGTAAATATGCGTACAAGACACAGACACAACAACAACACACAACACACACACACACACACACACACACACACACACACACATATATTATAATATATATATATATATATTTAGTAAATGAAGAAAAACTCTAAACTTGCTTCATTACAATAATTTATTTCAACCGTATTAATACGGTTGAAATAAATTATTGTAATGAAGCAAGTTTAGAGTTTTTCTTCATTTACTAAATATCTTGCTCTGTCCTTCTACTCACTGGTATTAGGTACATTGAGCTCTCCTTATGGTCTACCTGCATCAGCTTGGTTAAACCACACATGGAAAGACCCTAACTACGGAAAAAAACTATATATATATATATATATACACACGCATATCTAATTACACAGACATCAGAGTTTGAGACAGAATAGCTCACCCATGAAAATTGTCAATTTTGTTTTAATTTACAATTTTTTATAATTAAATTAGCCATTCCGATAAGAATAAGTTTCAATCATTTGTTTCGTTTTTTATTGAACAATTAAAATAAAGTCCCAAAATTAAAAATCGCTCACCAACCAAAATTCAACATCTTCTCTCCTAACGGGAAGGGAAATACTAAAGAAACATAGTCTGTCGCTAACTTAAAGCTGGGATGAAGAACATCAAGGTACAAATGCAATATTTGACTGGTACATCGGTATATCACAATATTTTGTTCAGAAACATATTTCTCGGTTATTTCTTTTAAATAAATCGTCTATCGTGATAAATATCATATCACAATATTTTGAGTTACATATTGTGTGTGAAAGTTTAAAAAAGAAGAGAAAAAGATATATCGTTGCAGTAAGGAAGGTTTTATTTAATCATTTTTATTTCAGTATTTTCTTACTATGTGAATAAACTTTGATTCTACATTCTTTATAATTGTCAATTACTGTATTTATAAGACGCACTTTAAAAAAAAGTCCCCAAAATCACCCTGTGTCTTATGAAGTTAAAGAGTCAAGTTTGGCTAATGAAGTTTTAGTGCTGAAGTTGCCCTTAAATTAAATCGAAAATATTCAGCAAATGTAAAAATAAAAATGGTCATCTCGTCTATACCAACAACGGCAACTCTTTTCTAAGATAAAAGAAGTACTTATCGATACATCATCTAAAATAACAAGTCAGGAAGTTTACTTCTCAAAGCCGAACTCTTGAGTCTAAGAAGGGCCAATTCTGGAAGGTCACAGCAATTGCGTCTTGTGAATTGTTAACTAAATGTTTTATATTATACCTTGACCTGGGTTTTAAAAACGAATTGAAAGACTGCAAGGTGTTTAGTTTATTTCTATAAACTTTATATGATTTCCCCAAGAATTAGATAAAGATGATATGAAAGGGGAAAGAAACAAAACGAAATAAGGCAGACATGTATAAAGGAAATGGAAAAGAAAGAGGATGATAGCAACAGGGAAGAAGAAGGAAGAAAAGAAAGAAGATGATAGCAACAGAGAAGA
>CM042156.1:68724052-68749052 GCA_023376005.1 Doryteuthis pealeii
GATACGCCGCCTGCTGAGATAGAAGCTCTCAATTCACTGGATTGTCTTCTGACGAGCATACTCAGAATTGGCGAATATCTTCGATGGAGACAAAGAGTAGAAAAGAAAAAAAAAAACCTTTAAAAAAGTCCATAAGAAGCACCAACAAATAAATAAAATTAACAGAAAATAAGAATAATGTAAAATAAAAATAAAAAACCCAAATTAATAAAAAGCCTAATTTTCTTGAAATAGACTTTTTTTTTAGTTTATTTATTCTGTTGTTTTTTTTTGTTTTATTTTTGTATTTGTAATTGTTTGTCGTTCTCTCATTCTCTGTTACCCCATCTCTCTCTCTCTCCTCACTCTCACTCTCTCTCTCTCTCTCTGTCTTTCTCGTCCTTCTCTCTGCCCTCCTCCCCTCTCTCTTTCTCTCTCTTTCTCTCTCTCTCTCTCTCTCTCTCTCTCTGTGACTGTTGATTTTTTCCCCTTTCTATTTGCCTCTCCTACCACCCCGTACTCTTTTTTTCATCCGAATCGAGTGCGGAAGGATTTGGGGGAGCTGGGCGGTTGTTCGTTTTATCTCGAACGAAACGCGTCTTTTGTGTTTGGTGCAACAAGGATGTTTTGTTTAGACAGCACAACTTCCACCGCGCGTAGTTTTTTTTTTCATTTCTTTTTCTTTTTTAAAATTAAAAAAAATTCAAAGTTGGGGAGGGGGCAGAAGTGTAAGGGAGAAGGGTTATATATCCGAGCATTATTATTATTATTATTATTATTATTATTATTATTATTAATTCTAGAGTGCTCTGAACAAGGAAAAATGGTATCTATCTATCTATCTATCTATGAAAGTCTGTTCATATATATGTATGGATCTATGTATCTGTCTATCTATCTTTCTAGTTAGCAATTTGGATATATTCTAAAGCATTCATGTATTTGTGTGTGTATGTATGTATGTATGTATGCATGCATATATATAATATATATATATATATATATATATATGCCTATTTATCTCTCTCTCTATGTCTGTCTCTCTGTCTCTCTCTGTCTCTCTCTGTCTCTGTCCTCTGTCTCTCTGTCTCTCTCTCTCTCTCTCTCTATATATATATATATATATATACGTGGTGATTAAAAAGGTTAACATTTCTATGGAAGTACTTTTATCAGAAAAGCCGAACCGATACAATGGAGACAATTGTAAAGATACCCAGAAAGTGTTAACAGGAATGTTAAACAGCTGGAGACTGTTTGAAATCGTAATATCAATTCCCCCACCCTCTTTCGCTCTCTCACTCACACTCTCTCAATACACACACACACACACACACACACACACACACACACACACACACACACACACATATATATGTGTGTGTGTAAGAGTATACATATCATTCGTTTTACAACAATTACTACCAATGATCCCCGTGAAGACGACCATAGACATAGTTGAAAGCGCTTGGAAACAAAATATGGGGCACCTATTCTACCATCTTGGACCCTAATATAAGAAAAACGACAAGAAGGCTTGTGCGTGTACACATAAAGACCATTATGAAGTATTTCTTGTTATTTTAACAAAACCTGTTTAAATAGTATATATATATATATATATATATATATATATATATATATATATATATATATATATATGTGTGTGTGTGTGTGTGTGTGTGTGTGTGTGTGTGTGTATATATAAGGGACCAACAATTAAAGCATTGAAGTTAAATTTGACAGTACTAGAGTCATCAACCTCCGAAAAAAACCTAAAAAAATCAGGGAATTAAAGGATTTTAATAAAATGTCGGTGTTGATATATTAATGAATGAAAATTATAATGCACCAGTTATTTTGTTTAAAAACTTTTCACATTTTTTCAGGTCAGTTAACCTTGACTCCCCTTCCTATATTTGGGGCACAACATATATATTAGGTATTTAAGGCTGACTCTAATTCTTGTATAAATAAAAAGACTGAAGATATGAACTGAATGAAAAATATTTTTATAATTGACAGGAATTGGAAGAAAAATAAATACGAAAATCGAAAAATTAAACTTTTTTTAAAAGTACTCTGATGTACATGAAATATAATATTCTTTTTGATTATGAAAAAAATAGTTCCATATCTATTATTCTTCTGCTTAAATATTCTTAATATTTAATAAAGTTGGCCAGAAAACTTGAAGAAATCACAAATAAAATTGTTAAACAGGAGACGTGTCTTTTGTTTAATTCAACATGCATAAATGAAAAAATGCTGCCCCCACCCACACACAAACACACACACACACACACACACACACACACACACACATATATATATATATATATATATATATATATATATATATATATATATATATATATATGTCCGAACACCATAGTTTTAAAATATTTCGCAGGGATATTTTCTGGACAAATCTAAATTAACTTTTTTCTATGTGTTTTGAACAAAAAAAGAAGGGATATTACATTGAAATAAAATATAAGCATGTACATATTTTATGACTAAAACTAAGATTTAACCTTAAGTAATTGCTTTAATTAATTCTTATACGGTTTTTAAATGAAAAATAATGTCTTTTTGGCAATCCCTAACAGACAAATCGGTTTAAAAAACATGTTTCTTAAATCTAGACATTTTTATTTATTGAATTTTACCAATTAAATTTAAATTTTAACAAATCGTTCTCAATTTAAATAAAATAGATAATTTCAATTGTTTGATCTGTCCAAAAATGAGTCTCGTCTCATTACTCACTGTTGCTATACAATAAGTTTATAATTCTGTTTGGGAATGTCTGGAAATAGTAGGGTCAAAGGTTTTGCAATATTTTGGTAACGTGAAGCACAATTCAACAACTCCAGATACTTTTATCGAGATTGTGAAGGTGACGAACAAGACTAAACTGTGAAATTACGTGCTCGCCTGTTACTCTCTGAGTGCTTTCGATCCTTTCTGGATGTCCAATACTTGAGACCTTGTGTCACGTCCAACCCGTGGCGAACGGGTTCGGTAAATGTCTCTTCGATTACTACTCACCGGATTTGCTTCTATGGCTTGGAGGATGGCCTCCGAATCCACTGTTTTAGGTATGCCCAAAGTTGCCTGATCGTCGTGGTTCTTGCAAACCGAGCAAGATCTGGTTATTATACCGTGATCAACTGCGCTTTCACTTTCGCTCAACAAATGTTTTGGTTGCTTCTGCAGCATTATTGCTCGGTTCGAACTTGTAAAACACACGTTCCCGTGGGTAGCCTACAAATTATGTCAGTAAGTGTAGTCAGATTTTGAATTAAAATTCGTTGAAATTTAAAATCGGAGGGAGTTATATTATTGATAGGTAATGAACTTTAGTTAACCCACCGACTTCCGCCAATGGGAAAACGTGAGAACGGAAATTGAGGTTAGTTAGATTTTGGCCGTTAGTTAAACAGACTAGACGTAACGTTTATCTGTCCTAAGATCCCAACTTCTCACCGCGCGGTTGAAAATCCTTTTGGGCTTCGGGTTTTTAATAAAGAATAAAGATGTCTTGTAAAACAATAAGGTCTTGCTTGATTATTTCCAACAACAAGAAATAAGCACTGACAACCCAGCCTAGCAAAAGGAAGGAATCAAGCGAGAATAAAGATGGCTGCCGACGAAGCAGAATCAGCAAGACACCATCTTCTCTTCTCTCTCCTCCCCATTATATACCAGATATGAAGTGGTATATATATATTTACCAACCCCTCTGCATGAGCAGGATATGACATAAGGTCAATTTCTTAAGCGGAGTTTAACAGGTTTGAATTCAGAGTTTTCCTTCTTCTAGACCGGTTGCCTAACCAAGGTTATAAGCCCAGTCTGCCCTACTATTTATCCATAGCTGGAGGGAGAGTAGGATTCATACCTTTCCCAAGGGTATTAGCGGAAAGTGAAATGCAATTACCACATCCAGATTTGAACTCGGGGCGACGAGTCCATTTCCCATGACTTTAACCATTACACCACGCGCTTTCTATGAAGTGGTATATAAGAACGATACTACCACAGCGGTTACTACATAGCGGCTTGAACTGCTTCAGTCACATTATATACACGCCGCGAAGTTTCACGTCCCAAAATATTGCAAAATTCTCTGACTCATCCACCTATTCTATTTGCAACAGGCATGAACTGCAAATGTTGAACCATAAAAATGTGCACGCATAGACGCACGAGCTTCAATAAATTACTTGTTTCACAAAGAATGCAACACTGAAGCGATCCAATGCCTTCAAAGAAAAGGCAGGAACTGTCTCTTTCAGTAATTCTATAATGTCTTCGGAATTGGTTTTTATAAGAATATTGCACGTTTAAATTGACAGACTTCTTTATCCCACTGAAACGTCCATATTTTATAAATTGTCAAACATTGCAATGCAATGTAAAAAAAAATCATTTTAATTTAAAATAACGAATAGAAGGAACAGTAAACGGAGATAGATAGATAGATAGATAGATGTGAGTAGAGAGATAAGGGGAAATGCAGGGGAAATGCAGGGAAGAATGCTGAGCGAGATATGGGGTGGGGAACGTTGCTAATATGAATTGGGGTCTGGGAGGGGTACAAAAACGTAAGGCGCGAAAGAATGAAAGAAAAAGGATGAAAAATATTTTTAAAAAAGAAAAAGTTTAAAAATGAAAAAAAAAAGAAGAGAAAAACAAAGGAAGAATGAAAGAAAAATCGAGAGACGAATAAAATTAATAAGACAATGTGGAGGATCGTGGTGGGAGTTGTGTGGATTTTGCAAGCGAAATGTTTCAATTTCCTCAATCAGTTTATTCATTCGATTCATCGTAAACGCCCGCCTTATTCCCCCCTCCCGCGCAACGTCAATTCACCCATCACCTTCTCCTCATTCACCACCCAACTCTCCAACGTAAACCCCAACCCCTACACACTACCTAAAATTTCGGCAACTTCAAAGACAACGAACGAGGCAAAGAGACGCCATCACAAATTAAGGGTACCATAACAGTTCTTTTAGCCGAAGCGCCCTCTACCAACCAAGTCATCAACGTCGCCATCTTGCCTTCCCGAACCAACCAACTGTCTCCGAAGTTCGAAGCCCTATTAACATGCGCGCGTTCGGGTTCATTCTTTGCTTTCCCGCTTCCTTCTTTCTTCTCTTTTTATTATTATATTATTATTATTATTATTATTATTGTTGTTGTTGTTGTTGTTGTTGTTGTTGTTGTTTCATTCTCATCTGTTTTATTCCTCTTTTCAGCCTCATTTATTCTATTCGTTTCAGCCTTGTTTCCTTGTACTTCCATTTCAAAATCGTCCTTTTGGAGACTGGTTGGTCAATCAGCCATTAATTCATTCAAGGGTTTTAAAATTTCTATTTTTGGTTTATTTTTTTCCTTTTTTTAAAAATTTATTATTTAATCGAGTAATTCCTATTTTTGCTTAATTTTATTTCGTCATCTTTCATCATTTCTTCCTTTTAAATCCTCTTTCAGTATGTTTTCTTTCTTTCTTTCTTTCTTTTTCATTTTTTTAATTTCATTTTTTGTTTCACCTTTACTCTTCCTATTTCTTTCGCTATTTCATTTTTTTTTCTTTTCTTTCTTTCTTTTCTCTTCTTTTCCTCTTTCTTTCCTTCTTCCATCTTTTCTCTTCCTTTTCTTTTTTTCCTTTTCTCTTCTTTTCCACTCTCTCTCTCTCTCACTTTCTTTGTTTCTTTCTGTCTATTCCTATTTCTTTTTTTTTTCAACTTTTCCCTTCTTTTCTTTTCCTTTCTTTTATATGTTCTCTTTCTCTTTCTCCATTTCTTTTTTTTTTTCATCTTATAATTTTCTCTTTCTTTCTTTCATTTACATGTTCTTTTTTTTTCATTTTTCTTTTTTCTTTTGTTTCTTATATTATTTTTTTTCTTTTTCCTTTTTTTTATTTCACATTTTTTCTGCTTTTATCTTGCTCTCGCTCTACATACCTCTGTCCCCCTCTCTCTCTCTCTCTCACACACACACACACACACACACACACACACACACACACACACACACACACTTCATTCATTTTAAATAAAAAAGTAACCTAACGTCAAAGATTTTAGTTAACTGCAAAATAATTGTATTTAGCCACATACAATTTTATATTGTTTCTTCAACTACCTGGGTATTCCAAAATATTGAGAGTTGTAACGAATCAGACTAAAAAGATAATGACAATTGGAAGAAGATTATTGTTTTATTTGTTAGGAGTATTCTTTTGGGAAATTATGGAAGAATAAGGATATGTGTAAATCTTTTTTGTTTATCAGGATTTACAAAAATAATTTATTATTTATAACCGCAAATAAGTCTTCCCCACACACTAATATAAAACTAGTTACCCATCTCTGGGGGTAGTGAAGATAAGTTCATCCTTTTCTCAAAAGCATTAATGCGAAGTGAAACGCAACAACCTCGCCCAGGATTGAACTCAGATCGCCGATTCAATTTCCTACGATAATAACCGAAATGATATTTTGGGCATGCCTCGTGCATTATATTCGTTATTTAGTAAGCATAGCTTGGTATAATACAAGGCCTATATAATGGTGTTCCATAGGAGTAACGAGCTTGCTGTATGAACATAGAACTGCGAGACTACGCAGAGGTCCCGACAAACACACAACTGACACAGAAGACTCTTCATCTCAAAACTGTTCATATTTTATGACGTCTCCTTCCTCCTCCCTCTCCTCCTCCTCTACCACCGCCTCCTCCTTCGTGTTGGTCAAAATAAAGGAAAACAATCCCCCTCTACCTTCGTTCAACGTTCTGCTCACACAACACACCGACATCTTTCCTTGCCAGCTAGAGGGGCGTCCACACATTAAAATAATAACCTAATTTTCTCGTAAAATATCTTGGATTTCATAATGCAATCAAACGCTCATATCGAATTTAGCTTGGCTGGGAGAAGCGACTGGAGTTAATTTGGGTGCAAAAAGGGGCCATTTAGGGGCGAGTGGCGTAGATAAGGTAGAGAGTTTGAAAAAAAAGGGAGAGTTAACGCGCAAGAAAAACGCGGAAGGCAAGAGTGTAGGGTTATGACTTATGTTCACGCGTATTAGACAAGCTGACAGGGGTGACAGGGCCGTGGGGGTGATGAAGGAAATATTGGTAGTAGGTGGTGATGGTGCTGGAACAGGTCGTTAGTGCAATGGAAATATAGGGGGGGGGGAATATATGAGGGTGGGGTTTTCAGGGTTGCTCAATAATGGCGGGCATGGCAGTTTTAGTAGTTACTTCTGGAGATGGAGAAATCCGATGTCTTCATGTCGCAAGGGAATATAATAATAATAATAATAATAATAATAATAATAATAATAATAATAATAATGAATGGCGACCCACAACACGAAACCGAGCCCCTGTTAATGGCGTCTCAAAACAATTCCATAAAAACTAATTATATTAAGAGAGAGAGAGAGAGAGAGAGAGAGAGAGAGAGAGAGAGAGAGAGAGAGAGAGAGAGAGAGAGAGAGAGGAGATCACAGCAAAATAGTAAATATAGACGATTCAGAGAAAGTGATGGGGCCATCAATCATATAATAAGCGAGTGTAGCAAATTGGTTCAGAATGAATACAAAAATAGACATGGCTGGGAAGGAAGAGGATCTACTGGAAACTGTGCAAACGATTCTTTGGGACATGTTTTCACATGTTTGGTATGTTGTTCATGACAACTTAGATTGTTTTTCAAGCTAATTGATTGTTTTTCAAGTTAATATTGGTTAATTCTGATTAGTCCTGGTCTCTTTTCGTAAATAAAATAAAAACAAACAAAAAACCCAAAATAGAAGAACGTCTGGGGGCACCCTGTCGGCGGGGCTTAGAATACACTGCAAAAAAGGGCTGTCCTGAGTATGTCACTAAACTGCATCTGATAGTGAGGCTCCAGTTCTGGAGCTGTAGAGTGTCTGCAGTATACCTTCATTAGCATTGCTTTCTGGTCCAGAGTAGAATTATTGGTTATTATCCGATCTATGGTTTACAAATTATTCATATTCGATAGGACCGTATGCAAAAAAAAAAAAACTTCACAAAAAATGTAAATATGTAAAAAAAAAAAAAAAGGTACAATGAACGATTTCCTAGACGGGTTGACATGCCGTTAAAATTTATTAATCAATCAATCTAGTCAGAGAAAATGTTTAAAATGAAATGAATTGATTTTCTATGGATTTATACTAGGGTCATGTCTACAACATGATTAAAATGGCGAAATAGCTCCTGATTTTCCGTAATTTCCGCTATATATGTGCACGAATTATCGGCCCTTTATTTCGGCTGGAAGTGTTTGTGGTGTAATAACTTTCGTCGTAGGAAATGGACGTGGTGAACCAGGTTCAGTTCTTGGAAGAGGCCGTTTGCATTTCATATTGCGCTAATACCTTTAAGAAAGCTATGAATCCAACTATTCTCCCTCCAGGTATAGGTAAAATAGTAGGGCAGAGGGTGCTCGTTAACCTTGATATGACAACGATATAGAAGAAGGAAAACTCTGAATTCAAACCAGTTAAACTCCGCTTAAAAATTGACCTTGTGTTGCATCTTGCTCGTGCAGAGGGGTTGGGTAAATACACATCTGCCTTATGTTTTCATTTTCTTTTAGATGATATTGATGTCAGTGAAACAATTGCATCTATGTCATTGGTAGGATCATCTTAAAGAAACTCAAAACAGGGAGGAGATAACTCAAAAGTTTGATTGATTTTTAACGGCATGTCAACTCGTCTAGGGTTATTTTATGCCTCGAGATAAGAGAATTGCGTTAATTATACGTTCATATTTACTCTTTTTGTGTAGTTGTTTCTTAAGAGTTTCTTTTCCCACACAGTTGTATAATTTTATGTATTTATATCTAATACTAATTCATATACAATCACATGGTTTCGAGCAATTATTTCTATTTAATTTTAATCACAGTTATATGCACACAGTTATACCGTTTCAAGTAAATAATAATAATCCTTAGTAAACAAGTATAACTTCAAGTGACTATTCTTAATACAAATACCTTGCAGTTACATGGTATCAAGTATTCCTATCTAATACTAATATTTTTCAAACAGTTGTATTTGATGCATAGATGGGATCCTAAAATGTATTTACTATTTACTAGAAAGTAAACAAATTGTGAAATATGGTGACATCCTTACTGGGTTCCCTAGCCTTATACCAGACAAAGCTAGGTTTAATAAATATCCATAACTTGATGAATGCGGAAGAATTAAGAAAACATCGCCATTGAGTAATGGTTAGCAATTTTGCAGACCTATTGCCCCGCACTTGTGACCTTGTGTCGGACTATTTTAAAGTTAGAAGTTTTCAATTAAGAATACTTTAGAGCAACTGAAAGTAAAAATAGTTAATGAATTTATGATATATCGACATTTATATGCGTCATTTTGTTTATATAGGCCGATAACGAATATGATATTCCCGGGTTATCCTTTCTACTCGTTAGATCAAACCCGACGCTATCACCTTGAGCTCTACTGGCGAATGATATTCGTCGTTATTATTATGGTGATGGGCTTTGGCAGAGTGTTAGTTCTCAGAGCAACGGCGGCAGTAAGAGTGGACGGGTAGGTGTTGTGTTATTAGATAGTTTGGGTGTGGCAAGCCTCTACCAGGGGCTGTCAGAGGTCACGTAGTAGAAGGGCCAGATCTCGGCGAAATTTAATAACAATAATAATTAAATCTACGTTCGCGAAAGGCCTCCACCCACATCCACCAGAAAAAAAGAATAAGGAAGGAAAGAAGAAAAGAAAGAAAGAAGATATAAAGAAAGGAATGAAGGGCGGAAAGAAAGCATTTTGAAAGGAAAACAGAAAGAAAAAAATGAAAGATTGAAAATGTAAAAAGAAGAAAAAAAGAAAGAAAAGGAAAATGGGAATAAATAAATACAGACCAAAAGAAAGAAAGAAAGAAAGAAAGAAAGAATGAGAGGAAGAAAAGAGAAATAAAAAGATGAAAGAAAGATAGATACTAAGTAAAAAAGATACAAAGGATGGAAGGAATTATGGAAAATTCAAAGGAAAAAAAAAAGAAGAATTACGAAAGAAGGAAAAAAGGAAATGAAAAGATAAGAAATGAAAACAAAAAATACAAAGGGTGGAAAAACAGAAAGAAAAAGTAAAGGTGAAAGAAACACAGAACAAAAGAAAGAATGCAAACAGAATAACGAAAAAAAGAAAAAGGAAATGAAATGGTGAGATAGTGAGACAGACAGAAAGAAAGAAAGATGCAAAGTACGGAAGGAAAATACGAAGAAAGAATGAAAGAAAGAAAGAAAGAAAGAAAGAGAGAGGAATGACGAAAGAAAGAAAAATGAAAATGAAAAAAAAAGAGAGAAACAAAGAAACAAAAATACAAAGGAAGGAAGGAATGAAGAAAAACTGAAAGAAAACAGAAAGAAAAAGAAAAAAAAAAGAAAGGAATACATAAAGAAAGAAAAAAGAATGATGAAAGAAAGAAAAAAAAAGAAATGAAAATGTGACAGGGATACAAAGGAACGAAGAAATGAAGAAAGATAGAAAGAAAAAAAAAGAAAGAATAACAAAAGAAAGATAATGAAAAGACGAGAGAGCCAAAAGAATACAAAAAAGGAGTGAATGAATGAAGGAAGGAAAGAAGGAAAGAAGTAAAACATTATGAACGAAAGAAAATCGTAAGAAACAAAAAAAGAAAGATAAGAATGAATGAATGATGAATAAATCAAATGAGGTCGTGCTCCACTATCAAAAAAAAAAGGAGGAGTAGGATGGAATTAATAATAATATAATAATATTGATAATAATCAGGGTAAAATAGAAATTGATGACCATGCAAAAAGGCCCCAACACCCGAGAGATGACGTCGATATAATCTAAGTGAAGAGAGGAAGAGAAGTTGGCAGTATTAGAAAATTGTGTTAACTCCACTATTAAGACTTACGGACTATACACAGTGGAATAAAAAGAAAACTCAGACAAGCAGAAACAGTAGTAAAACTGACAGATGGACAAACATTAGAGCAGAATATTCAACTAAAATAGGACCCTCAGTATCCACGGAATCATCAACTGCGATTTAATTTATCCGCGGTTGGCCCGATCAACAAAATCTTTATCAAACTAAAAGTTTTTTTTTAAATATGAGGGCACTTCGTGGTTTGATTGATTGATGATTGATTTTAACATCAAGTTGAAGGTTTATTGTATGCCTAGGGGTTAGGGAATTGCGTTCATTGTACATCACATTTACATTTTTTGTAGTTATTTCTTTTCGGGGTAGTTTACATAATTGTATGATATCATGTATTCTTATCTAATACAAATAATTTGAAAGAAGAAGAAGAAGAAGAAGAAGAAGAAGACTTGCGTTTTGTAGCCTCCAGCCCACCCCAATCATTTAGATATCCTACCACGCCTAAGGACAGAACAATAGATTCAATTGTTTATTTGTTTTAACGAGGCAATCATTGATGGATGATTTTTTAATGAAAAAAATATGATAAGAATGACAACATAAGACGCATTGTAAACTCGTGGGAGACAAATTTCCGAGGGAAAAAGTCGAGATAAATTGGTCAGATTATAATCAGTGGACATTGGATAGATTCAGCGTTTGAATAAGGTCAAAGTACACACTGATTCTCTCTTGGGTTAGGAAGATTGTGTAGCTGCCTGCTCGGCTTACCGGGCTTGAAAATCAGCACTGGAAAGATGAACTTGGACTTAAATGCAATTACTTTTGCTGGAGGAAAACACCTGGTTGATCGGTGTCCTGGTTGTAACACTAAACTTCGTCGGATATTGAGGCTCCGCTTCGGGAGATATGGGGAGTGTGGAGTAACCCATGATTGCCATTACTTCCAGGTCCACTCTGATCTGGAGTTATAGTACCTGTTAGGGTCCCATCTATGGGTCATACAGATATGTTTAAAAATTATTTGTATTCGATAAGACCGTGAGTAAAAATACTCCCCCCAAAAAACCTCTTCAAAAACAACTACACAAAAAATGTAAATATGAATACTATTTCATAACATCTAGGCATGAGTTGACATGCCGTTAAATCAATCAATCAGTACAGAAATCAGCAGCTGGTAGAGATATCATCACACCACACTTCCACATCCCCTCCTCCTCCTCATCATCATCATCTCCTCCTCATCTTGCTCTGTGGTCTGCTGGAATGTTCTATTTGTTCCCCATTTCTTTTCTTGTTAATTAACAACAAGTCTTCTGGCTGGGATTGGGTGATCCGTTTGTATCTCAAAATTCCGGAAAATTTTGTGCTTATAATTTTCTATGATAGATTCTGGTTTTTGCCAATTATTATTATTTTCACTTTGTGCAAGTCTCTTCTGGTCCCCTTTACTCTTCTAAGTATTCTATCTGATGTTAACAGTGATGTCGTCTCGATGGACTTGATTCCTCTTCTGATCTCCAGTTCTTCAGTCTTGTTTCCAGATTCTTAAAGTCTGTTCCAAAGATCCCAACCTCGATTGGTATCACTCTCGCATTCATGTTCCACATCTTTTTCAGCTCTCTGGCAAGATCCAAGTATTTGTTTAACTTTTCGGCTTATTTCACTTTTCATTTATGGTCAGCTAGCACAGAAAAATCCACTAGATAACAAGTTCTTTTCTTCTTGTTAGCGCTATATCTGGCCTTCTGTTCGGGATAGGGTGATCCTTTTGTATCTCAAAGTGTCAGAGAATATCATACATATCATTTTCAAGGACAGCTTCTGGTTTGAGAATATACCATTTGTTAGTATGGTGAAATTTCAGTTTCTTGCTGAATACCAAGTAGATCACCTTTCCCACCCAGCGTGTCTCTTCTCGTAATTATTATTATTATTATTATTATTATTATTATTATTATTATTATTATTATTATTTACACGGATCGTCCTTTTTCTTAACGTTCGTCTTTTGATAACATCGGTAAAATTAGAAGAAAAATGTCATTTTAAAATGGCGACCGTGACTTGTCTCAGTTGGTCGCCCCCAATTCGTTATTGTTGTCTTCCTACCCATTGTATTTGTTGTTGTTATTGTTATTGTTGTTAGAGGTGGTGCTGTTTTGTTTGATTTTGGTTTGTTTTTCTTCGACCGTCCACCCCCACCCATTTCACATCCACCGTTTGTTCTCGCAACGGTAATTGCAAAATCTCGCTGCACAAAAAGATTACAGCGAGAGTCAGAGGAGGCGCAAAAGGGCGGAGAGTTAGCGTATGAGACAATGAAAACAAGGAGCGGTAAAAAAGAACAAAAATTATAGCAAAACAAAAACATGAAACAACAAAAACAAAGGATGTGTATGGCGCTGGGTGGTGAGGAAGTGATGTCCCAGGGACACATGTGTGCGCGCGCTCGTGTGTGTGTGTGTGTGTGTGTGTGTTTTTTTCATTGAGGTATGGCTTGTTTGTTGTCGAGATAGGGCGGGGTAAATGCGTGTGCGCTGGTGTGTATGTGTTGAGTTCTTATGAACATGACAGGAAGTGATGATAATGATAACTTATTGAAAAGAAAACGGACTCATGTATTGTAAAGACTGGTTACATTGAGATTGTGGGTTCGCGTGCGACTGGCTTTTGCTTCCTGTTATATTTCATTTTATTAACTATCTATCAATCTGTCTATCTCTGTCTCTCTCTCTCTATATATATATATATATATATATATATATATATATATATATATATACCTCAGCTTGTTCTTATCTGTCTAGAGTACATATATAGGTAATTATCGATCGACCCCTTGTATGTTCATACCTACCAATCTATTGATCAATCTATTTAGGGCTTTAGGGGACACTCGTGCCGTAACGGTTATTATCGTAAGAGCTGTCCTCTTACGATAATAACCGTTACGCCACGAGTTACAGCTACCCGAGTTCAGAGGCTGTTTGCATTAGTGCTAATAACATTGAGATGAATCCAACTATTCTCCACCCAACTAAGGGTAAATAGTAGGACAGAATGGGCTGTTTAACATTGGCATGGCAACTGGTCGAGGAGAAGGAAATCTTTGAATTCAAACCAGATGTAGACCTGAAAAGGGATGGGCTCCGACAGGCTATTCCTGTCCAAGACACGCTACATGAGTAGCATTTATTTAGAGCTGAAATCTTTATTTAGAGCTGAAATATGTATTTCAGATTTCATATCTATCACAATCATTTCAGATCTCTCTTTTTATCCACTCTTTCTCTACTAGATTATGTCTCCCAATAATAAATCTATCGATTTTGTGTTATTTATCTACTAACCTGAGTCCTATATATGTGTGTATCGGAACGAGACCACTAGCTGGTATGACCCAATCTTGGCAGGAATGGCTGAAGTGATGGCCGTCGATCGACAAATACGATATTGAGACTATAGGGTTCATGTGTGAGCGACTCTTACTTCTGTTGGCAAAAAAATGTTTTTTTTATCGCACAATTTACTATCTATCTATCTATCTATCTATCTATCTATCTATCTATCTGTCTGTCTCGTTCATTATCTATCTATCTATCTATCTATCTACCACCTTCTCTGCATGATCCAGTTGTGAGGCTCTATTTGTGGATCTCTGCGTAGTATGGAGTACCCTTTCGTTGCCATTATTCTAAGGTCCACTCTGACCCCGAATGGTAGTACCTGTTAATGTCTTATCTATGGTCATATAGATTCGTTTGGAAATTGTTCGCGTTAGATAGGAATATTTGAAGCAAAATAACACCGTGCAGATTATTTGCATTGTATTAGTTATACAAAGATAGAATTGTTTATAAATGGTTATTATCATCATTAGTTACTTAATACTATATAATTGCTTGGAAAACATTTAATTGCTTGGAAGTTAATTGTATTAGATAGGAATAGTTGATACCATATAACTATGTACCAGAAAAGGATCATTGTTAAATGGTAAAGTTTTACTTTTTACCATATACTTGTATTTAAATTATGAGTATTAGGAATAGTTACATTTAGCTATAATTATAATATGCGTTACCTGAAAACATATAATTGACTTATTTCGGCATTCAATAACCTTGACAGGCCCTGAAACCAACCAACCAACCAACCAACCAACCACCCCAAGACTATATATATATATATATATATATATATATATATATATATATATATATTATATATGTCAAGGCCAGTCTAGCTCAGTCGGTAAAGCTTCCGACTAGAAACCACATGGTTTCGGTTCCGATGCTAGCCCTCGCCAACTCAGCGGACAAGTAGCATCTGTGCGGATGAGTAGATCTTATAGAGAGCTGATGAAGATGTGGCGCTCCATCTCAGACGCCAAAAACCCTGCTTGGTCTAGCGCTGTCTGGCTGATACCAACTTTAGGCCATCCCGATGACTTTACTTATATACATATACATATACATGTGTGTGTGTATGTGCGTGCGTGTTGCAAAATATTTTACTATATGATGCATTGTAAATGATTTTGCAATAAAACTGCATCGCAAATTTGGTAGCTCTCCACAGAGGACAAACAAACAAACTGTTCCTGATTATTGATATAGATAGTCTATGTAATGGTCGTTTAGAGACCGACCCAAAAGACATAGAGATAAATTTGCTCATTCAGGATTCGGATAATAATGGACAGACTTTATTGCAACATTCATCTTTACTGTTTTGTTAAGCATTTGGTTTTTATAGCCTTTTGTATGTGTGTGTATGTGCGTGTGTGTTTGTGTGTGTGCGTGGATATGTGTGTGTGTGTGTGTGTGTGTGTGTGTGTGCATGTGTGCGGGCGCACGCACATCGGAACGAGGCCAATGGCTGAGTCTGACCCAGTCTCGGCGGGAATAGCTCTATAGTAATGGCCGCTGGTCGACAGACACGCCATTTGCCTTGAAGAAATAAAAAAAACCCTGCCAATAAACATGGGCCAGAGCATTGACACCATTTTTTGTTTTCCATTCATCTTTCGTGTCCCTTTGATGATGAGAGCCGAGACGATCACAATGGAGGATGCAAGAGGCAAGAATTCTAAAGGGCACAATAATTATTTTATTGCATAATTTTTATCGCAATTAAATCGGTCATTTTTTTGTTTGTTTTCCCTCATTTAATTTGTTATTGTGGAGTTTAAAAACATGGACGTCGTTGTCTGGACACAACTTGGCTTTTCTTTTACCAGAGAGGCTCTTCTGATAATGTTCATGTAGTTTAATATGTCGAATTTAATCGACAGTGCATATCTATGTGTTGACTAATACAAAACTGTGAATATCAGAGGCTACTTAATCAAAGATATTGCGAAAATTCTCATTACACACACACACACACACACACACACACACACACACACACACACACATATATATATATATATATATATATATATATATATATATATATATGTCCAATTACCGCTTTAACCTCTCCATTGCAATGCCATTAGCAATTTATATGAGTGGTCAATATATCATAAACAATAATATAATAATTGTAGAAAAGAGTTATGGATCTACCATGGTTTCGATCTATATGATCTCTTCAGGACACTACCTTATATTTGACTAAGATGAAGTCATTACTTAGTTAAACTGAGATAAATATATTTTCCAATAGTGACGGTTGAAATTTATGTCAGTTCATATTTTCCAATTTTTATTGCCACAGGCGGCTTCTATTCGTTTATTCATTTCTTAGTTCTCATCTCTGTATTTTCTTTTTACCTTAATTCTAATTGCGAATAATAGCCAGTGAAAACAGTTAAAATTAAGGAGCATGATTCTGATTATATTTTAGGAATTTGATATTAATAATTTATAGTGTTTCATTGTTCTAATTCAGTATCTCTCCTATTTAAAATTAATTACTATTCAAAAGATTACCAATGTATTTAGTTAAAAATGTAATAGTGCAACACACACCACACACACACACACACACACACACACACACACACACACTTTATATAGGTGTATTTGGGTAGCATTTTTTTTATTCCAAAATATTTCGTTGAACTCAAGAGTATCCAAATTTTGTATTTTTTTCTTTTCAATCTTTCTAATATATAATCATTAGAAAGATTGAAAAGAAATATTTAAAAAAAATTCAAAATAATCGGATTCTGTTGTGTTTAACGAAATTTGATTGAATATATATATATATATATATATATATATATATATATATATATATATATATATATATATATATATATATATATATATATATGTGTGTGTGTGTGTGTGTGTGTGTGTGTGTAACGGTAATCCACCAAAAACGATACATTATAGATGTTTTGGCGAAGTACAGGATTGTGACTCGAACTTTCTTTTCATATTTTGCTTTTAGCAAGGCAGATATTCCATTGTTTAGTTGTAAGGCAACTGCTATGTATTATCAGGCTTCTTCATGGCAAATAGAAATGTGAGTTCGAGTCTCACTAGATATATTTTTATTATTATTATTACTGAATTACACTATTCCTTTCTGTCATAGAGAGATCGACTCGAATGAGTTGTGATTAAAAAACAACTAGAAATAAAAGATGAAAGAAAATATTAGTCAAAATTTAGTATATCATCATGTTCTCATATACATATGTACAGAAAATGGACACGGCAAACTTGAAGCAATGTTCTAAATAAAAAGAATAAAATGATTATACTCGTCAAAATATACATGGAATAATGAAAATATTTAATCTTAGAAGTTCGGAAAACTTATTGTTGAAATGTTTTTTTTTCTTGTTTCGGATTTCTGTAGACTTTTTGACTTGTCTTTTCGAATTAAAATCCAGATAAGCGAAGAAATTGCTTACACTTTTTGAATGACTGTGTTCTTTTTTTATTGAGTTGAGACTTTTGCAATTGCCTCTTGTGAAACCTGAGACAATGGGTCTTGCCAATCAGTTCTCTTTTGTTTGTGTTTAAGTGGCCAATCTTGGGAACGGACATAAAATTGGGAAAAGACAAATAGATAAAGAATGATAGATATCCATGGAAATATACAAATTTGCAGATACGTAATTTACTTAACTTACTTTGGTACAAGGTCAGAAATATAGAGCAGCCATTACACTAGTAATGGTCCGTTAAGCCAGTCTGTTAATCATTACATTATGCAAGATGCTCACATGTTTAGATAAGTCGTACTATTTACTGAAAGCTCTGTCGGTGGGGCTTAGAATACGCTCACTGTATCCTATAGAGGGGTGTCTTGTGTATGAAATTAAACTGCATCTGATGTTGAGTCATTTTGGAACGCCCTGCAGTATAAGACTCCCACAAAGAGGGAGGGTCCTGGGTATGACATTAAATTGCATCTGATGGTGATGACACTAAACTGCATCTGGAGATCTGGGAAGTGTGGAGTCATCCTTTCATCACCATTACTCCAAGGTCCACTCTAACTCGGAGTGGTAGTACCTGTTAGTATCATAACTATGAGTCAAATAGATCTGTTTGAAAATAATTCGTATTAAATAGGAATACGGAAGATGGTTCCAGGTCCGTTCAGTGATCTCGAAAGATCCTAGAAGAGAATAAATATCTCGAATAAATATTTGATTGTTTTCCAGACTTGATGAGGTGAGGTTTAAAAATTGGGTCTCTTTTTTTGACCAGGATATGAGATTAAATTAATTTGCCCTAGATAAGGTCTAAGTGAATGTAAGGAGTAAGAGTGCAAGCCTCCTATTTTTAACGATTACCAAGAGAATGGGTAAGCAGTTATACGGACACTCTTTTACAGTGACAGAGACGGTAAGACATATATTGATAGATTGATTGAATTTAATGGCATGTAAACCCGTCTAGGATTATTTCATGACTACAGGTTAGAGAATCGCATTCATGGTTACATTTTTTATGTAATTTCTTAAAGAGTTGTTTTTACACATGGCCCTATCGAATACGGATAACTTTCAAACAGATCTTCAGGTTAGCGTGGACGGGGAGTAATAGCAATGAAGAGGTACTCCAAACTCTCCAGAGCTCTAGAACTTCAGCCTCACCATCAGATGCTGTTTAATATCATATCAATAAGACATAGAGACTGAAAGACAAATGATATCTAAAATCAGTTTAAATTGTACTTTCTATATTAGTTTAAAACATTTCTATATCTAATTCTAACGATTCACAAGAGTTTGGTTGAAATATGGGACAAAAATGGCGGAGCCTTAGATGTAGGGACGGACGGACATTTGGTAAATTATAAGATATATATGTTGGCATCCTTCCGTATACTAAAGACGATGGCGTAGAGTCCACTTTTTATTTTTTTAATTTTTTTCTCCTGCAACTGCGTGAGTGGTTGAGCGGCACAATTTTTGAATGGCAATATCCGGAATCTATATAAATATATATATATATATATATATATATATATATATATATATATATATGTGTGTGTGTGTGTGTGTGTGTGTGTGAGAGAAATTTAGAATATAAGAGCTTTGCATGTTTTCATCCTTCGCATTGCTTTTATTTACTTACTCTAACAACAAGAATGGTCGTTAATTTCCATAAACACATTGCTTTTTATGGTTTCCCTTTCCATCAGGGAAATGACAAAAATCTATTTATGTTTGATCCCGGCAAAAGTTTATCATTTGTTCTGTCTGATTAGCTATGACACACAGTTAACCTTTGATAGAGTTGGTGTTCTTTATTTTCTGTTGGAACGAAACAATTCCACAAGCGTATTTACACGTCGGGAAGAGATTAACTATTTTAACGCGTTATCTGAAGCACAACGGAAACAGTTAACAAATTCGTTTGCATTGGTTTGTTAAACATACAGGCTATTTCAGAATATCATTATAATGGAGATTCGATGTGTGTTTGTAACCGAAATTACGTCACTGCTTACGTTACAATCCCCTCAGGAATTTAGGTAAATTTATCAATGAATATTTAATTTATAGTCAAAATCATTAATACATAGAATAAATCTTATTTATTAACGATATATACGAGGAAATCTGAGTTAGATTTGCCTCAAAATAGCCAATGTTATGTGCGTTTAAAATCCTGTAATGTGTCTTAGTATATCCAAACTGAATTTATTCTTATCTGAAAGTCTTTACAAAGAAAATTTATTCCTTCTTTTTGCGTCCAGCTTTTTTCACCAGAGGGCGCTGACTGCGAATAACAGCACTTGCTTTCCTCATAGCGGCCATCTTAAGATCTCGTCGGTACTTGGTCTTTGAGAGTGTCTTTCTGATGGCAGTAAGAGTTCTTCGTGGATCTTTTTTCATATCAACTCTGTTAAAAGCTTTGGCTGGACTTCTGCCTTTCTTTGTCTTGCGGGTAACAAAGACAATTCCTTTGCCATCTTTGCATGCCTCAATACCAACTGTTTTCTGGTGGATGAGACCATTAAAACGCAAAGAATTGCGTCCTTTCAAATTGTTGCGTTCTGTGCTGAGCCAGAGTCCATTTCTCTTAATTAAATGAGAATTGTTCTTCCTGATGATCATCCACTGTAAATCAGCAGACATTTTGATGGCTTTCGTAAGACTTTACGGTAACTTGAAGCAACTAAAAAAAAAAATCATATATCACTAATTGAGTTATTTCTAGACTTGTTAAAATTTGAGATCATTTGAATGAGAATAAGTCAATATTTCTGAAACACCCTGTAGATCAACACATTATGGGCACTTCACGCGTGTAATTAAGCTTAATTAGTTGACCATGAGTTAGATTCTCAAGAGTGCTCATTTTGGTCTTGTGAAATATCTAAGCTAAGCTTAGTAAATAGCTATATCAATACATTTTCACCAACAGAGCGCTTCATGTGGTGTAATTGTTAGCGATCTTATAAAGATTTTAACCACGAATGGTGGCAGACAGTTCAAGAGTTATAAACGAACAAACTAGAATGTGAATAAAAACTTGTATTACAAAATATATAACAATAAAGGGTTGCAAACTTTAGTGCGTCTGCACAAATGTAGATAATTTGTAAATAACTTAACTGACCCTGAGGTAGGGTGAATTATCGGATCCCCTGCTACGGCTTCTCTGTCGCAATGTTGGATTTAAGAGACGTTCAATTTGAGGTCCGTCTTCGATGCTGGTCGAGCAGAAAAGGATGAGTTTCACACTTTGGGTTTACCGCCAAAGTATTCTAGCTTGTGTTTGGTTGTTTGAAACAGGGGCTCGCAGACAAGGGACGATAACCCCATGCCCCAGAATTCTTAATAATCTAGGTTAGCGGACAATTGTTAGCGAGTTCGATTCTCGCTGGGTGTTCCATATTTTGTGCTGAACTAAGCTAAGTTATGTAAATGACGACACATAGGCGAGATAACTGGACAGTATCTTAGCCTTGTCGGTGGTGCTTAGAATAAGCCGACTGCATTTTCTGCAGAGGGGTAGGTAATTACCCAACCCATTCGTCATAGGTGGAAAATGACATAAGGTCGCAAATATGGGGCATACAGCGTGGATCGACCCGCTGTTGAGTAGTAATGGATCTGCAAAACTAGCTCACGATGTGACACCTTCTCCTATAGAGGGATATTCTGTATAAAAACTGCATAAAACTGCACTCAATGGTGAGGCTCCAGTTTTAGAGCTTTTGAGAGTGTGGAGAACATCTTCATCACCATTACTCCTAGGTTCACTATGACTTGATGTGGTAGTACCTGTTAGAGCCCCATTGATGGATTAAATAGATCTGTTTGAAAACTTATTTGTATTCTATAGTAATACTCGATGTCATATAACAGTAAATTATTTGTATTAAGAATAGTTACTTGGAGTTATAATTATTTTACTAGGGATTATTATTAGTTACTTGAAACCATAAAACTGTGTGTAAATAAACGACGATCATTAAATAGATATAATAACTTAAGACCGTATAAGTATTAGGAATACTTGAAACCATACAACTGTGCACAAATTATTTGTATTAGACAGGAATACTTGATATAAAACTATTAAGAAACAACTACACAAATATGTTTAAAAATTATTAGGATCATTGAAAACACATAACTGAGTGCAAATATTTTAGATGAGGTTTGATAATTTGAATTATTAGGCTATTGTCCTCATCTTTATTGTAATCTGTACAACGTTTCGGTCGATGTGCCCTCCGGCCTTCTTCAGGTATTTCTTGTCGGACTCTGGAGCCTTCTCGAACTCGGGGACCCCCTTTTCGAACTCAGGAACATTCTTGTCGTAATCAGGAGCCATCACGGAACATTGAACACAACCCTTTATTCAATCCACGGGTGTATCCTGTTCTCATTCCGCTAACCATACCTGGGTATGTGCTAAGCGTGTTAATTATTATTCTATGTTACCGTCGCCATTGACCAAGATTGAACCTACAGCCTAGAGATGACTGTCACTTAGAACTGTATCAACTCAACGCCTATATCCATTACGCCGTGTGTCCAATTGGACACATACACTCCCGAGTCCGACAAGAAATACCTGAAGAAGACTGGAGGGCACATCGGCTGAGTGAAAATCGTCTCAAATTTCGGAATTAAATAACCCATAAGGTTTTTTATGCCGTTAAACAAATGAGCCAAAAGATACCAAACCAAATCAACCAAAACAAACTAAACCAAACTAAACCTCAGAAATATACATTCAAATTATTTGTAGATAATAAAGAAACTATGACTTACCGAACTTAACTTACAAACTTTTTCCCCCTCATACCTTCAAGATAATTTAAACAGATCACGTGAAGCCATTTTCTCTGCAGATCATTCCATAGTTACGAATAAATGTAAAAACTTCGGGAAAAAAGGTCTGCATACCATCAAAAATTGTCTCGCGTACCAGAACTTGGGAAGTAGTAGGCGTGACCGAATTAAGGGGGGGGTGAATTTTTTGTGTAAGTGTTATTGTTGGTGGTGGGGACTAACGCACTTGCGACTAGCGATGCTGGAAGGAACACGTACATAGATATTGGTCGGAACTTAACAACACCATTATCTATGCTAAACAGAATTCTGTATTAGTATTGTTTTTTATCATTTAACACTAACGCCAAAGAAAGAGAATTCCTCTTATCTCGTTTATTCTTTCACCTTTTCATCTGTTTCGACTTTTCGCCTCCAGCTGCCTTCCCCATCTCTTTCTCTTTCTCTCTCTTATTATCTGACTCTCTCTCTCTCTTTCTTTCATTCTCACTTTTTCACCCGCTTCTGTCTCCCTCTCTCTCACTTCCTCACATACACACACACACACTCTCTCCCTCCCCTTCTCATCTCTCTCCCTTTCTTCTTCCTCTCTCTCTCTCTCTCTCTCTCTCCAGATATTAAATAGTCTTCAGCTCATTCTTTGTTCCACCCCCCCCCGCAGAATTGATCAATCATGGTATCATTCGTTTGCAATCTTTCTTTCTTTCTTTCTTTCTTAATTTACATATCTCTCTACTTTATCTATCTAATTTCTTTAGTTCCTTCTTTTTTTCCCGATCTATCAAAACTATTTGGTTCTTTCTTTATTTATTTCTATTAAATTCTATTCTATCCATCTATCAACATTCTTTCTTTCTTTCTTTCTTTCTTTCTTTCTTTCTTTCTATCTATTCCGATCTATCTATAAAAAATCTTTACGTCCCTTTTTACCTTTTCTTTTTCCCTATCTATCTATCTATCTATCTATCTATCTATCTATCTATTATCTGTCTATCTATCTATCTATCTGTCAAAGGTATTTATTTTCCCCAACCTTCTCATTTTTCTATTTTTTGCAATCTCAATTTATTTAATAAAAACTATTCCTTGCATTCTTTAACCCTCCCCCCCCTAAATCTCTGGTCTCTCTTTCATTTCCCATTGAATCTTACCCTATTTTCCATGCATGCCATATCAACCTACGGTTTTCATTCCCGCATTGTTTATTTCAATTAGTTTCTGCCTCTTTCATTTATTTATTTATTCTTTAATCCACAAACCAAACCTACTGTCTTGACTTGACCTTTTTTTTTTTCGTTTCCTCCATCTTGCAAAGACCCGAACTGACCACAACACATTACTCGTTCCAGCCGTGTCTTCCATTTACACCGATTAGCAATTCTCTTTCTACTCTTTTATTATTTTCGCTTTCTTTTACATACTTTTCTTTCGGTGTTCCATTCTTTCTTTCTTTCTTTGCTACGATTTCTTTCTTTCTTTCTTTCTTTCTTTCTTTCTTTCTTTCTTTCTTTCTTTCTTTAACGCTTGTTACTTGTTAATTTTCGTCTAATTCTCTCTCTCTCTCTCTCTCTCTCTCTCTCTCTCTTTCTTTCTTTCTCTTAATCCCAAATTGTTCACTATCTCTCTTCTAATACCCACTCTCTCTAATAACTTCCCACTGCACTCTTTCTTCTTTACATTATCTCCTTTCTTCTACTATTTCTTTACTTCTCTCTTTCCACTTCCTCTTCGCCTCTCTCTCTTTCTCTGTCTCTCTGTCACTCTGTCTCTCTCTCTCTCACACACACACAGACACACACCCTGCACACACACAATAACAAAACTTTCGTTTCCTTTTGCCTATTCTCTGTCTTTATTAAAAAAAAAAAGAAACAAAAACTAAAAAAAGAAAACAAACAAAAAACACAGCAAGAACAGCAACATCCGCTTTTTATCAAGCATCACTTCTCTGATGAACAACCCCACCCTGCCGCCTGAACCTTCTCCCTGATTCTACCCCCCGATCACTAATCTTAAACCCCCACCCACCAAATATTACCCGACCCGGCTATAGCGTTGGTATTCTAACAGAGATGGTATGGATTTGGAAGTTGGGTAGAACAGGGGTTGGGGACCGTAAGGACAGACAGAGAGCGGAGGGTGGTTGATGAAATGGGGGGGGGGGGCTGTGACCCGTGGGGGTCTGCGAAAAATGGACGAGGGAATTCAATTGCCTGTTAGTATTTTTTTTCACTCGGAACACACACATACACACACATGCAGACATAGGCACACATACACACACGCGTTCACGCTCCCTCTTGTACACACGCACATGCTGGATACCACACA
>CM042156.1:68754052-68831552 GCA_023376005.1 Doryteuthis pealeii
ACAGATAATTCGTGTCAATTGTGTGACTTAGTATGTGGATCGTCAGCAGGTCTGATAAGCCATATGAGAGTGCACGGGATTAATGCCAACGCCAAAGACAGTTTCTTGCTTGTCACATATGCGGTAGGGCTTGCAAGGGTGAATATGGACTGAGGAGCCATACGAGTTCCCACTGTTACTTTTGTGCGGCTTTGGAGAGATGGCCTTTTTCTGTAAAGAACTGGCACACATATATATATATATATATATATATTATATATATATATATATATATATATATATATGTGTGTGTGTGTGTGTGTGTGTGTGTGGTGTGTGTTGTATAAATCTATGCATATGTCCGGCTTTAACGTAACGTTAGACGTTATTTACTCACACTTATATACACTGTGTTTTATCCAGGTTTTTAGTTTAGGCTAGGGACGGTTCAGAAAACATTTTCCATTCGTAAACAGTTTTTTAAAAGTTCTGTTCTACCTCCAACATCACCTGCAATCGAAATTGTATAGAGAGGAAGAGAAAGAAAAGAAAGAAAAAAAAAGAAAGAAAAAAAAAAAGAACAGTCGGAAAGAAAAGTAAAATTAATGTCCAGAAAAGAAATTAGATCTAAGAAAGAAGAAGAATAAAACATTTTTTTTTAAAGAAATGAAAAAAAAAAAAAAAAAAAAAAGAAAAAGAAAAAAAAAAAAAAGAAAAAGAGAAAAGAGAGATTCAAATAGAGAAAAAGAGAAAGTATTCAAATGATGTGAATAAACATCGAAATATTCAAAACATTTTTTCATCCGTTTTAAAGTATAGAGGAATAATTGTAATTCTGAAAAAAAAAAAAAAAAAAAAAATTTAATCTAACCATCGAATGTGAAATACACAAATCCATCAATTCCACACCAGCTTGGGCCACCAATCAAATTGCGTAAAGATCTGGTAGGTAAACAATCTAGGAGTAGATATGTATTTACCCAACACCACGAGCAAGATGTGACACAAGATCAATTTTTAGTGGAGTTTAATAGGTATCCCTACTCCCACACTAGTTGTCATACCAAGACTAAAGACGCAAGTTTGCACTACTATTCATCCATGGCTAGCGGGAAAATAATTGGATGCATACCTTTCCCAAGAGTATTAGCGCTATATGAAATACAGCCTTGTGTAGGATTTGAACTTGGGTCGCCGTGCCCATTTCCTACGATGATAGCCATTACGCCATGATCGCCTCCAATCTACCAGAAGGTAAAATGTGCATGTGTTTGTGTCCATGCAAACATGTACCAGTAAGTCTTTCTCGAAATTAATTGTTTGTTGCAGCTCTTGCAGGTGAGTGTGTTCGATTTTCAGGCAGGTGCGAAGAAAGAAGGATCTTTGTTGGCTCAACTGGAGCCACGACCTGACACCCTTACAGACCACAACGAGACTAATCCAATATTTATGCGTCTTTCGTGTTGTAATTCACAGTCAGAGGTGACGGCTTGACATCTTAATGTCTCCAAGTTAACGAAGCGACAGAATCTCTTGCCAATGGACTCCTCGACAGAAAATGGCAGATTTATCGAATTGTAGAAGACACTGTGTTGCACTTGGATTTAATAGCAAGGTTCAGGGTTTATTGCAATGGACTGGTGGTCGAGAGGTGAGAGATTCTATCCCAAGTTGATACTGGTACCCCCTGGGTGCAAGGGAAAAGAACTTCAGTGGAACTTAGTGAAAATGACCTTTCGTGGCTGGTCAGTTAGTCAATAAAGTAAAAGTAAGTACAGTGCATATGTGTGAAACTTTCTCTCTCCTGCTTTCTCTTAATCTCTCTATCTCTCTTTCTTTTTCTCTATATCTTACTTTGTTTCTCTCTCACTCTTTCTATTTGCCAACCAGCTCTCACCCCCAACACACACACAAACACACACACACACACACACATACACACACACTCTGTCTCTCTCTGTCTCTGTCTCCCTCTATATATATGACACCCCAGTATATATATATATATATATATATATCGACATAAAGTTTCCATTGTTCATGACATCTTTGTGTTTGTTGTTTTTTTTAATTTTCTCCACACACACACACACACACACACACACACATATATAATATATATATATAATATATATATATATATATATATATTGCTGACAAATTAAAGCAACATTCTTATTATATATTGGTATTGGTAATGATGCTTCAGTCCCAAAACAATGCCAGGTCCAGGTCATCATTTGATGAAGGTTTTATTGGAGAAATTGCTGCTTTTTTTCCGGAAGTACTCTATGATTTTATATCTATCTATCTATCTATCTATCTCTTCTCTCTCTCTTCTCTCTCTCTCTATATATAATATATATATATATATAATATATATATATATATAGAGAGAGAGAGAGAGAGAGAGAGGTGAGAAAAAGACAGTGGGGGAATGGGATTATTGACAATGAAGTGATGATTCCACATATCCTGGAACCTCACCAGAGCCCACACTAGTGTAATATCACGGACATCAACCCACTCTGTTATTGTATATACGACGACCACAAAATTCAAAATTGTGTCCCATTACCAATTAACCAACCTCATGGGAGAGTAAAGTTTATTTGGATTACCATATTACGAAGATCGCACTACTAGTTCTATACATATTAAATATTGTTGCGTACTTCACGTAGTGTAATGTTCTACATATTAGATTATTGTAAGTTCGATTCTCACCGGGTGTCCCAAACTGAATAAATGACTATTAAGCATTGCTGAAACATTTCAGATGATACACCATATACATCAAATTTAAATATATTTTATCAGTTACGATCCAGTAATTTGACTGGAAACGACTTTTGCCTCCCTTAATGGTGTTTGAATCTAACGCTTTGTCTCTTTGTGTTAATCTGGGCTTGGTTATCTACGCTCATCAACACAGGCTTATCTCTGAATAAATAAGCTTATCCAACCGTACATACGTACCTACGGTGCGCATAACGATCCACATAATCACTCAAAAAGGACCCATTGTGACCTTATCAGCCACAGATCCGTGAACCTTTGAATCAGGAATGAGCAATAATGCGTATCAAAAGAGTACCTGCCTCGAGTGACAGTTCAGATGGAATCACACTGTTGGTGGCACTTATAATAATAAGCATCCCCTGCAGAAGATTAAGACCCTCACAAAAAACGGGTGTCCTGGGTATGACACTAAACTGCATCTGATGGTGAGATCTGGGGTGTGTGGAATGCCTCTTCATCGGCATTACTCCCAGGTCCACTCTGACACAGGGTGGCAGTATCTGCTGAAGGCTCATTTATGGGTCAAATAGATCTGTTTGAATTTTATTTCGATAGGAACGTGTGTAAAAAAAAAAAAATTAACCTCTAGGCATAGAATAACCCTAAACGGGTTGACATGCCGTTAAAATCAATCAATCAATAATTGTTGTGCCAATCAGCAAGACATTAGTATCCAAAACCTATATCTAACTAATCCCACTTTTCAAAATATGCAGCAAAAAGAGTAACACATATATACCAAATGTATACCAAATGTATACCAAAATATGTAATTAGCACGCTTAGAGGTTGTTCCCCTTGTATTTCTAATTTATTTAGCAGTAAATAAACTAATAACAGAAAGGACACAAATAATTTTTCTTTAATAGCTGAACATTCTGACCTCATAAAATATTCCTTAAACAAACAAGATTAAATTATTTAAATTAATGATATCATTTTCAAGCCATACAGAGGAAAATATTATGAAATAAGCCAATGTTTCAGGGAAAATTGAGTGTGCTAATTCCATATTATTTGCCTGCGGTAGTATAGTCAAATCATAAGCAATGAAATTATATTATATACATATATTATTATATATATATTTTCCTCTTTTCAGTTTCTTGTTTTTAAAAACGAGGCTGTTCTTTTGCACACTTTTGCATACACTTACATATAGTATAAATGTTTGACTGAAATATTTTCGTACAAACATGCAAATATATATATATATAGTGTGGCCTAAAAATAGTTTCTCTCTTACCAATAAAAAAATAAATGTCAATTCAACTAAATATACAAGAATTTTCTAAAGGAGCATTGTGAAAACAAAACGGATATCATTAGATATTACCAAAAATATGAATATGTAGCTGTTCAAAAATACACACAACCCTTATAAAGATTTGTGCAGTTTTGTTTTTTGTTACATAGGTTTTGCAATTTATATGCAATTTACATGCTGTAGTTTGGTAATAAATCTTATTATAATGGAGATTGTGGGTTTGTCTGTCTGTAACCGAAACTATATTACTATACAAGTCACAATTGCTTTTGTTATTTACATCACATTCTCCATGATTTTATTTTTCATTTAAACCTCAATTATTAGTAAAATTGTTTTACATCATGAAGACTGTTAACAATATCTACATACTAATAACATGCAATTATATTTATATATTCAACGAAATAGCGGTTTACAGTGTGAATGGGAAGGCTAATTTGCATATTGATCTTAAAAAATTTGATTTTAATAAATATATGCTTAGTATTATTGATTTCTAATTGTTTGGTTTTATCTTAATAAATATGAGCAAAAATCTCGGGGATAAATCTTAACAGAAATCTATTAACATAAAGAAATAACTGTAATTTTATTCTTTTCTTCCTATTTTAACTAAATAGTTAAATTAGGGAAATTTACCACTGAAAGACGGGGGTAAGGGAAAATGGTGGAACAGTTAGTTTCAAAGTTGTTCTATTTTCCGATTATACCCCCTCTGTTCCAAATATTTTTTATCTGAATTCTTATTCAGTTTCATTAGCCTTTCTAATTTAACATGATATTTTATTATATTAAAACTTAAATACTTGCACCCAGAGGGTGCATATATTTGCTAGTAATACTAAATAATATGAACTCACTTCTCTTAGAAATCATTTCTTCCATTATTTTTAATCAATGAAAAATAAACTAAGCACAAATCCGGCGGCAAAACTATTCGGGCTTCGTGGAATATACCTCAAATTAATCAAGATAATATATCTTAATTTATGTTAATTGATAATCGAGATTTGCGCTCAGCTCAAGACTTAAAGATAACCGAAGAAACGTTTTTAAGAGTTAATATTGTGTTACAAGGAGAAGTATCGACGTTTTGGATTAAAAGTGATTTAAAAAAACCCTGCTTAATGCTCTTATTAAGCAGGGTCGATCTAAAATATATAATATTAAAATGGTCATAATGTCAAATACCGCCCATGACACCGAGTTTCACGTACTGTATGTTCATTAGATGGATAACAGTGTTGTGCGATGTTATTTGCTTTTATACTCATTTTTAACATGGAGCTTAGAGAAAGAAAAAAAGTATATATTTTATTATAGCAGTTTCTTTATAAAAATATTTCATGTATCAACTAGGATACAATCATCAAATTAAACTTTGGAGTAATTTGAGGATGAAATGAATTGTGAATACAAAGTATTCCTGGCGCAAGGAATAACTGCATGGTTCAGGAGCGAATGTAAGAAGGTGGCGGGGGGGGGGACAAAAAAAACTTCCATTATCCTGAATAGTATAATTAGTATTACAATACATGCATAAGTACTTGCAGTAAAATATGGAAAGAAATCCAGCAGTATATCAAAAATAGAAAAAACAAAGTATTCCAAAAAGATTAATTTATTCTAGATGTTGAAGTCGACGTTAAAACGTTTCAGTTTTTTTTTTCATTTACCGTTATTAAAAAAAAAACACACCCATCAATCTTGAGACAATACTTTTTCCATCCTAATGTCCTGTCGAAGGTTGGATAAAAACCGAAATGTTTTACTATCGATTTTCTCATCTAGAATGAATGAATCTTTTTTGGAATAATTTGTTTTTCTATTTTACACACACACACACACAACACACACACACACACACACACACACACACACACGCCGCGCGTCTCAATCGTAGAGCGTCCGCCTAGTAAGCGCAATGTTCCTGGTTTGATACCAGCCCTCGTCAACTCAGTGTATGAGTAACACTGGGATGTCTGCGGTAAGGCAAGGAGCTAATGGTAGGTGTGGCGCTCCACCTCAAACACCAAAACAATCTCCTTGGTTTAGCGCTAGTGAAAAGGGGATATACTACCTCGCTGTCTAGCTGATACCGACATTAGGCCACCCCGACAACTTTATTTTTACTTTTTATATATATATATATATATATATAATATATAATATATATATATATATATATATATGAAATAGATAAACAATCTGTTTGAGATGGCGATAGCCGACAATTTTTAGGAGATTATGCGCTTAATTGAAGTCATACCTAATTTGTAAATTAATTAATTATAATTAAATGAATTAGGCGTGCATATCGGTTTAAATGTAAGGCGTAAACAAATCGAGAAAAGTCAATCTATGTATGTACATTTCAGCCTATTAGGCCTCATCAGCAGAGTTATAGATAGGGCAGTGCTTTGTGCGTGATTCGAACCCAACCTGTCAGGCTGAGACTCTAACCATTACACCAAGCTGGCTTACCCAGATTTCTCGTTTATTTTAAACTGATATATATATATCGCACTTTTTTGGTTGACTTAAAGCACGACAGTATGAAGTAAACAAACAATCTGTTTGAGATGGCGATAGCCGACATATGAAGCTTGGTCATTTCAGTCAAATAAAAATAATTGACGGTTAATAGATATTAGTATGTGTATTAAATATTTTCGTGATTAAATAAGATTGATTTATGTCGTGGGCCGTGGGAAACTTTATTTGCGATTCATGCACAATTTCCCGTTTTAGTCGAAGAATGTATCGATCCCAAATCCATTGAGATAAAAAAATCCCACAAAAAACACATCAATTATAGGAAGTAAAAGTAATTATAAAATAATAATAATAAAAATGCCAAGTAAAAAAATGACTTCAAGAAAATTCCTCCTAAATAATTGGCGGTTTTAATTTCATTTCCCCCTTTAAGTGACCCTAAATTCTTGGCCATTTATATTTTAGTGAGGCCATCAAGCAGAACAGCAACTTGTCAGGTAAGGCTTAAGAAAATGGGTAATATTCCCGGCACTAATTTGCTGGATCGGTCTCGCTGAAATACCCCCCCCCCTGCCCCAAAAAAACCCTATAAATAAAAGCTTGTCCAACTTAAGCAGAGCCGTGAGGAGCCAAGGATTGTGGCCCGGATCATTTCTCGCACACCTGGATACCATGGGCTCGAAGTCACGCACCATTAAATTGCAACAGGCCAGGCCAAAATTTGACCACCCACTATTTCATAGGTTTTATTCCACGTACGGTTGCCCGGCTATCTCACCCAGAACAACAGGAAACTAACCAACCAAGCGAGAACAAAGAAAGAAAAAATAATAAATATAATATATATATATATATATATATATATATATATATATATATATATATATATGCAGGGATAGTATCGGTCATAAATAGTATATTCCTACCAATTTTTTTTAACAAAAAGGTAAATTCGTTATCTAAAGAATATCATACAATCTCGACGAATACTATTTAGTATTATTTATACCAAATTTTAAAAAATTGAAATTCTGTAACCAAACGTGAAATTTTTAACCAAAATTAAAAAGTTGTTTACTTTTGACTGTAACAAAATCAATATTTTTGGGTTACAGAGCTTTAAAGCTATAAAGTTTTGTAATAAAAAGTACCTAATGTTATCCGTCTTGGGTTAGTAATGTTTCATTAGAAATGAGAAAAGTATGTTGTGTTTGGTTGAGAAAGAATTTCTTATAAAGATAATTGGTAGGAGTGTACTTATTTATGAGCGATGCGAGTAAGAATTATTCTGATGATCCGTTAGGAGAAACCTAGGTAGATATTCTCTAACTCATTAGGCTTACTTTATATATATATAATATATATATATATATATATATATATATATATGTGTGTGTGTGTGTGTGTGTGTGTTATATATATATATATATATATATATATATATATATATTATATATATATATGCTCTCTCTCTGTGTGGTAAACAAATGATACTATATATATATATATATATATATATATATATATGTGTGTGTGTGTGTGTGTGTGTGTGTGTGTGTGTGCGTGTGTGAGTGTGTATGTGTATGTTTGTGTGTGTTGTGTGCGTGTGCGTCTTTGTGAAAAAAAATCATTATTATCATTAATAGTTATTTGAAACCATACAATTATCTATACATTATAGGTATTAAGATAAGAATACTCGAAAGCGTATAGTTATTTGAATTCTTGCTTCATCACACACCATCAAGAGTCAGTGTTCGAGGTGATATACCGTATATACTCGAGTAATAAATGACTGTGTAGTGAACGACTCCTAATTTTTAGCCACGGAAAAATGTGTTTTTTTATCATATATTGCGTATAATGAACGATCCCTAACCTTTATCTATGTTAGCTTACAAAGATATTTTTCTTCAACATCCAATGACATAAAGAGAAAACATTCAAACTCTTATCAAAATTACTGTAATGCTAAAAATCAATGAACTGCTGTAAGTAAACAAGTCTTGATGTTAAGATAATAAATTTTCTACCTAACTTAAAAAAAAATATTTGTAATATTTATGAATATTATATGCACTGGTTTTATAAATCGTAAACAACGTTAATTAAAAACTTTATTATCTTAACTAATAGCTTTTGTTTTGGTATAGGCTGTAGACATTAGAAACAATGTAAGCTTCGACTACCAAAAATATATATCTTTTAATGAACAATCGATTGTTCTTAAGTTAAAAATTGGTCTTAAAAAGTCGTTCATTACATGAGTATATACGGTAATTCAAATGACCAATAAAACAAATGGCTTTGTAAAAAGAATATGTTCCCATCTTTAAAAACAAAAGCCGGCTAAATCAAAGGATATCTTTTGATGTTTAGAAGCTTTTTTAAAGTTATAACTACGATATTTTCCCCCGGATTTCCCTAATAAAAAGCTACAGACTTTGGGCCAAGCATCTAATCATACCTGTCTATAAACTGCTTTCTTCATCAACAAATTGGTTCCCTATTTCCAGCTCTCAGAGAACTTATGGCGAAAAGCCATATGCCAGAGCCAAATATAAACTTTTATTTTATGAGTCTCCCGAGAGCAGTGTTGGATGTCTGCTAAAATTTCGGTTAATGATGCTCGTCTCGGAAGCAAATCCCCCAAAGACAGACCAATAAAGAACGAGGCAACCTCCAAGAGTTCCTTCCTTTTACCTTACCCTTTCCAGTAAAAAAAAGAAAACAAATACAATGTAGAATAAAGAAAGTAATAGATATCTATTATAGATTTCATCATTGGTCAATAAAAAAGGATTTTAGTGCAGGGCTAATATGAAGTTATTTTAGCATGTGGGTAGAACGAAAAAAAAAAGGAAAAGATAAAAGATCGTTGTCTTTTATAAACTTCCTGTGATGCCGATAAGAGGGTCTTTGGACAGGTTGTGGGGTGCATGACTTTTGACTCGGCATGTAAGAATGGGATGAATCAAAAGACCCATTTGTTTTTAGGGAGATTAGTTTAATGTTTGATCCAGGGGGGAAAACAATCTCGACTTTTAAGAACTATCTAAACAGCAGCAAAACACATGTGATAGTCTCCTTATCTATCTCTATCTATCTATCTATCTATCTATCTATCTCCCCCTCCCTTTCTTATATATATATATATATATATATATATATATATATATATATATATATATATATATATATAACCTGGAATAACTAAATTGTTAGATATGTAATTTTCATCGAGTATGTTGAACAAAGTAATATATTCACAAGTAAACACATTATGTTGCAAAAGAAATCCGGATGGGTGAGATTAAATCCATTTTTTAAACAGCCAATAAGAAAACAAGAAAAATTCCGATAAATCCCAGGCATTTTATTTTTACATTCTGATGCCTAGCACTTTGAAAAATATATATCAATGTTTTCTACCGGATTATGCCAGACATGGCAAAATCTTAGTCTTTAATCTTCTTTCATTTGTAGGCACGGCTTCGAATACCTTGACTGTATCCACGACATAATATGCCGTTAAAATCAATCAATAAATCAATCCGTATACTTGTTACAAGCATTATTTACTTTTACAAACTGCTTTAGACGGATATTTGTTGAACTCATTAATATAGTTAATAAAGATCTTACTAACAACGAATTGTGAGATATTATTTATTATTCAGATGGCTGGTTGAAATGGAAGTAGGCATTACAGATATGAAACAAAAAACTATTCTAATAGCTATGAGTCACGAAACGATTTGGTTAAACCATGTCCCATTTTATTTTCCGGGAATATTAATAGGCGTGATTTTCGAATCAGCCTGATCCACACCCTACTCTACACCCTGTTCTACGCCCTACTCTCCAAAATATGTTAATGAAGTATTTAGTTCTCTTCTCGAAATGTTACATCTGATGTTCAGTGGTTGGCGCAATCGACTCGCCCTTAAAGCAGGATCCATTAGGGACCTTCTATGCTGCCCTATTTGTAGAAATATAAAACAATTTGAAAACTCCTCTGTAAGTAGAAACTAATAAGACTTCACCATCGGGCACTTCACAAGCTGATCTTCACTCGAATTACTGACAAATAAGGTCGGCAAATAATACGATACTTAATACATACATATATATATATATATATATATATATATATATATATATATATATATATATATATATATTAAATTACCCGTCTACGCCAAGTAAGAGATGAAGGCTTGATTGGTTGATTGATTGATTTTAACAACATGTCAAAACGTTGACGATTATTTTATGCCCAAATGTTAGGGAATTACGTTCATTGTACGTTCATATTTTATATATCTGTTTCTTAAGAGTGTTTTGCACATAGTTATATAATCGCAAGTAATCATATCTAATCCAAATAATATATACACCATTGTATGGTTTCAAGTATTCTTATTTAATACTAAGGATTTGATTGTTTCAAGTAATTATTTCTACTTAATAATAATGAAGTTTGCAGACAATATTTTAAGTAACTAATAATAATTTTTAGTAAACAATTATAGCTTCAAATAACCATTCTTAGTACAAATACTTTACAGTTATATGCCATTAAATATTCCTATCTTATCCAAATAATTTGCATATATATCTATTTGACACATAGATAGGATCTTAACAGGTACTACCACTCCAGTTTAGAGTGGACCTGAGTGTAATGCCCATGAAGGGGTGCTTCGCACTTCCCAGATCTCCAGAACTGGAGCCTCCCCAACAGATACAGTTTAGTATCAAATCAAGACTTGAATCGCAGTGAGGACGAGACGAGCAAACAAATGTAGAAAAACAAAACAAAAAAAAACCCCTACTTATCTTTATAGTAAATTAAAAAATAAATATAAAACAGTTACAAACAACTATTATAACATATATGAATGGAATGCTGAAAAGTTCTTGGTCTAAGTAAGAAGGGAATGATCCTTTGTTTTTTTTTTTGTTGTTTTTTACAGATTAAAGAAATTGTGTGCCAGATGAGTCGAACTGCTGTATCAATGTACATTTTCGTGATTCTTGATTGATCCAAGAACTTTTCAGTACCTCTCGTATATAAAAGAAAATACATTTATCAGTTATATTGTTATATTAGATTCAGGGGTTAATGTCATTCAGACAAAAATTTCACAGAGTTTTGTCGAAAAATCTTTTAGAATCAAGTGAATTAAAAGTTTTTTCGATTCAAAAATTTTAACCTTGGTATGGCAACCGATCAAGGAGAAGGAAAACTGTTAATTCAAACCTGTTGAACTCCGCTTAAAAATTGTGAGTCACATCCTGCTCGTACGGAGTGGTTTGGTAAATACATACTGGTACCATGTAACTCACTAGAAGCTATCGCATCTTAATTATAGAGGACATGGGCGCCACCAAGTAACTTTACACCCTCATTGCCCTGAAAGAGGCTAGTAGGTGAACACTTGTCATGGCACCCTGACAACCTTATAGGTTATGAGACACGTCTCAAGATTTAAACCGTTGATACAACCGTCCATGTTGTATTATTCTAGCCCCTCCCCCAGGTCGATATTAAAAGCAGGGTCTATCACTTGGTAAGTTAAATAAATAGAAAAGGAGGAGATGGGGGAGGAGATGGAGGTGGATAGTTGGATGGATAAATAAATAGACAAGTAAATAATACATTTGCTGAAAAAATAGTTGTGAACAAAAAAAATGGTCGGGTCAAATCCCCCGGTGTCGGTAACAATTGAATGGCGGCTCAAAGGAAAGGTGCTAAGGATCAAATCACAGCGTGTGTTTGTATTGTGCATGTGTTATGCTATCTTTAACTGATTGTAAAGTTAAATCTCGCATAGGTTCTAATCTTTTCTTCACTTTATTTGGCTCATTCAGTTCTTCCTATTGTTATGCCTTTCTTTTTCTTTGCTTATTCAGTCATTCATTTCATTCATTTCATTCATAGGGGATTTTCCCGATGAGTAAATGAAAATGACAAAAAGAAAAGAAAAAGAAAAGAAAAACGGAAAAATTGGAAAATGAACAAAAGAAAGAAAGAATGGTGGAAAGAAAGAAGAAAGGAAATTGACAAATAAAGGGGAGTATGTCTCAGTAAGAAAAAAACAGGTATTTGCAAAGAAAGAAAGAAAGAAGAAAAGAAAGAAAGAAAGAAAGAATGAAATAAGTAAAGAATGTAAGAAAGAAATAACAGAAAGAAGGGCAAATAAAAGAAAGAATGACTCGGTAAGAAAGACGGTGATACACAAAGAAAGAAAGAAAGAAAGAAAGAAAGAAGGAAAGAAAGAAAATTAATGAATGAAACAAAGAAACATAAGAAAGAAGGGAAAAGAAAAAAGAAAACGCAGGGATACACAAGGAAAGAAAGAAAATCAAAGAATAAATGAAAGAAATAAGGATAAGGAATGATTAAAAAAAAGAATGAATTGGTATATGATAACAAAAGAAAAATACAGAAGAAAAACGAAAAAGGTAAAGAAAGAAAAAGAAAAGAAAAAAGAAGAAAGAAGGAGAAAGAAATAAGAGTTAAAGAAAAAAGGAGAGGGGAAGGAAAAGCGGAAAGAAGTGAAAGTGAAGGAAAGAGATATTTTTGTGAACATTTTTAATTCAAAATATACTGTAGACTCCCTCGGGCCAATCTCATAACCATTGGGACTTAACGAAAACTAAGAAACAAAAGTAACACCTCTTTTTCTGTCTCCTCCCCTAACAGAAAAAAATTCCATTAGGGGTCCTTAAAAAGGAATTTTTTTATTATGGAAAAGTGTGGGTGGGGATTCCTGACAAAGCACAAAAGAGGCTTACATTGCAGACGGACAAACGGGTAGAAAAAGGGTGGGAAAGAAAATAGAAAAGATGAAGTAAGAACAAGGAAGATTTACTTAGAAAAAGGAAAGAAAGAAAGAAGGAAGGAACATTGTGATTTGAAATAAAGAAAGCAAATAAGCAAAGAAAGAAAGAAAACATGAATAAAAAAAACCAAATGTTGTGACTTGAAGAAAAAAGAGTGAATGTTAACATTTCAAAGAAATAAACGAGAAACTTCAAATTTTTAAAGAAAGAAAGAAAGAAAGACAAAATTTGAGATTACAAAGAAAGAGAGGAATTTTGAGAATTTTAAAGAAAGAAAGAAAGTAAGAACGTATGAATTTGATAGAGAGAGAGAGAGAGAGAGAGAGAGAGAGAGAGAGAGAGAGAGAGAAGAGAGAGAGAGGAGAGAGAGAAGAGAGAGAGAGAGGGGGGGTAGAGACTGTTAAGATTTCAAAGGAAAAAAAAAAAGGAAAAAGAAAGAAAGAAAGAAAAATTGACCAATTAATGACAAAAAAAAAGGGAAAAAGAATTCGACAATTTGAACGGAAGAAAACATGCTGGGATTTGTAAGTAAAAAGAAAGAATGTTGGAATTTGAAAGAAAGAAAGAAAGAAAGAAAGAAAGAAAGAAAGAAAGAAGGAAAGTTGGGATTTGAAAGAAAGGAAGGAAGCATGAAAGAAGAGTTTTTAGATAAGTAAATAATTGAATAATAAAAGGGTCTAGAGAAGAAAGGCGACCGTCTGAATGTGAGCCAACTATCACTCATGACTAAATAAACTGAAGTTATTCGATTCAACAAATGAATATCAAAAGTGGGGAAGCTAAATTAAATGAAAAAAATAAAATAAAATAAAATAAATAAAAATAAAATAGAGTCGATCGAAGAAGAAAGGGAGAAAATACTCGATGAACGAAGAATAAGAGAAAAAAAGACATCTAATCGAAATCATTCCCCCCTTCCCCTCCCGCAAAAAAGTGAAAGAAAAATAAACAAACAATATTAAAAAAATACCGGATAAAAAGTTTTTAGTTAGGACAAATGCTTCAACGACAGAAGAAAGTACGAAATGAGCTGACATCAGCTTAAATTAGTTTTGAGAGACACCATCACCACCACCACAACTCTCGTTGTCGTTGTCTTCCCAACACCACCATCACCACAATGGATACTCCTTGTTCCCGTTCATACTTAGTCTAAAATACCTACAAGTTTTTCCACCTTTTTTTGCAAGCACCGTTGAATACGAAACTCATTAGTTACAGGTGGGTCGAAAAAAAAAAATGAAATAAAAACAATTCATCTTATTTGTCTCATCTTTCAGAGCATATAGGTATTTTAGTAAGCTTGGCAAAGTAAATGACTACAGGTATGTACAAAGTTTTGCTTAGTGATGAATACCTGTAGGTATTTATCAAGTTTGTGTTAGGTGTCAGTTACTAACCTTTACTTAGTATAGCACAAGACTAAAAATATTGGACTCCCGTTGAAAATCGAACTCACAAACAATTGTCTGCTAATCTGGCTCTCTCTCTCTATATATATGTGTGTGTCCTTTGAGGACACGTAGAATCCATTGATTGTAAACTCTGCAGGGGTTAACCCTTTGCAGAGTTTACAATCGGGGGAGTATAATAGTAATTACATCTGCTAGTGAGATTCCAGTTCTGGAGATATGGTGACAGTGGAGCTTATTACGTCAACAATTTTTACCGAAAATTGTAGCCCTCTCCAAATGTTTGTTAAATCTATTCTTCTTACATACTTCCCGGATCTTCTGTAATATAAATTTGATTCCGTTTTATATTACATTGTTTTCATGTACAACTCTGTCTCAGTTCTTTAGAATCTAGTATTACCTGATGATTGCAAAGCCTGTAGCTATTAGTTGCAATACGTGATTTTAATTTCTGTGTTATAATGCCTATATAGGCTCTATCTCAGCTATCGAGCACTCTCCCTTTAGATACTGCTATCTTTAAACAGAGTAGTATATATATATATATATATATATATATATATATATATATATATATATATATGTGTGTGTGTGTGTGTGTGTGTGTGTGTTTATGTGTGTGTTTGTGTTTGTGTGTGTGTACGTGAATTTAGTTAAGTGGTTTTTTGCCGCTCTTATTCAACGTTAGAAGCAATTATTGAGTCACTTATGGCACGTCTAGAGTAAAGCTTAATCGCCATAGCTTAAATTTGCGACGTGACAAGTTCACAGGGAATGCATCTCTTGTCGAAATTTTTGGCAGGGTGTGCATACGTACATCTCATAAAATGCAGGGTTTTAGAAGAATGCAGAATAACTCATGCTATTAGGTCAGGAGGTGTGAGGAAGAAATGCATTGTCAAGAAGGGAACTATTTTAATTGCAAAGAGGCTGAAAGGAGTCTTGGTTTGAACACGGAGCCTCTTTCTTTCTTTCTTTCTTTCTCAGTTTATTTCTATCTATCTATCTATCTATCTATCTATCTATATGCTTCCATGAGGCAAACGAGACGTGGGTTCGAATCTTAGAGAGGATTTATCAATTTCAATCGGCGCTGTCATTCTGAGTTTTAAAAGAGCTTCACGAGTATATTTTTATCTTAATTTACTGTTATTGTTGTAGATTAAATGCATTATATCAACAATTATTTGCTATACAAGAGTCGGCTGGAAGGTTCATTGGTTGAGCAAGATAGTCTTATCGAATGTGACAAAATGTCAACACACTTCTTCCATCAGCGTTGCAGTGCTTGGATACCATTTTTTACAAAGTCATCAACAGCAGATGTGACGTCATCAGATTAAATTTTCAGCCAACCCTTGTTTAGTAGTAACGGCACATTTAGCCTCACGATTATCAACGTAAGAAATAGAATCGGTGACCCGAGTTCAAATTCTGGATGAGTCTATTTGTGTTTCATTTCGCACTAGTGTCCTAAGTAAAAGAATGAATCCAATTGTTCTTCCCTCAGCTATGGGTAAATAGTAGTTTCCACTATGTTCTATAGCCTTGATACGCCGACCAGTCTCAGAAAAGGAAAATTCTGATTTAAAACCAGCTTTGTTCGGCTCAAAAATTGACTTTGTTTAGGTGGAGGGGTTTGGGAGTAAGATAACACACTAAAACCCAATACTAATCTTATTCTGTATACCCACTTGGGAATATTATTCTTGAAATATAGTGAGACAAAAAAAAAAGGAAAACCTGTTTATTGCTAGGTGAAAATCTTGAAAAAAGAAAAATTACTGAACACAATTCTGGAATTTAACATAAAGTGTTCAATCGTATAGAATACGTAGAAATACGTGAAAAATGAATATATCGCATGAAATATAGAGAAATGCGCAGAGTGAAGTATCTGTTTGCTGTCATAGATTGTGTAATTAGTTAATTTTCATTTCTTGATATCAGCTTTTGACCAGTTTAAGAGAAAGAACATTTTAAATTAAAGTCTGCTTTTTCTACTTAAAATTTGATCTAGTGTCACATTTTGTCCATGACGAAGTGGTTGGATAAATACATATATAGAAATAGAAATACCAATAGAATTATCAAATTGTCTGTGTTCATGAATAAGAGCTCAAATGTTACTAGATAAAAGACAAGTCAATTTACGGGATAGGGTTGGTAGTTGTATTGCCAACGTACGAAAATGGTGTTTGCATTAGAATATGTATGTAAGAGGTATTATATCACTTTATTGTTGTTATTTGTACTAGCAAATATATGCACCCTCCAGGTGCAAGTATTTAAGTTTTGATATAATAAAATATCATTAAATTAGAAAGGCTAATGAAACTGACTAAGAATGCAGATAAAAAGATCTGCAACAGAGGGGGTATAATCGAAAAATAGAACAACTTTGAAACTAACTATTCCATCATTTTCCATTACTCCCCTCTTTCATTGGTAAATTTTCCTAATTTATTTAGTTAAAATAGGAAGTAAAGGATAATATTACAGTTATTTCTTCTTGTAAATAAATTTCTTTTAAGATTTATCCACGAGATTTTTGTATATATTTCTTAAGATAAAACCAAACAATTAGAAATCAATAATACCAAGCACATTTATCAAAATAAAATTTTAAATATCAATATGCAAATTAGCCTTCTCGTTCAAACTGTAAACCGCTATTTTGTAGTATATATAAATACAATTGCATGTTATTAGTACGTAGATATGGTCAACAGTATTGATAATGTAAAACAATTTTTATTAATAACTGAAGGTTTAAAAGAATGAAATCATGGAGAATTTGACGTAAATAATTAAGGGAATTGTGACTTGAGTAGTAATATAGTTTCGGTTACAGACAGAAAAACACACAATCTCCATTATAATAAGATTTGCTCTTGTAAAGATGAAACAAAATGATCAAGGCTTTGTAAATATCTTCCTCGATTATCTATAGCCTCTCTGATGGTCGACTAAAAAAATCATAGGCGGCCCAAGATACTCTCATCGAACGTAACCAAATGAGGTTTATTTTTCAACTTAACCCTCCATGCGGTCCATAGACATCTTTCATCGGTATTGCAGTGCTTGGATCTCATTTGTAAAAAAGTTACCAACAGCTGATATGACGTCATAATATGAACTTTTAAGATCACCCTCGTAATGTTTTTAAAATATAATTCCATATTTTTTAAAGCATTAATTCGTCTTTAATTTATCTTATTTTTTTCTTTTTCATATATTTCTCACTTTTCTCTTTGTATCATCTATTTTCTTAATCGTTTACTCGTTCTTATTATCCTTCCATTTTCCTCCTCCTTCTTCCCTTCTTTTCATTTTTAAAAAATCCTCTTTTACCCTCTCTATTCTCGTTATCTACTCTTATTTCCTTTTCTTTCCCTCTTCATCATTTTCTTCTTTTTACATCTTTTTGGTTTAATGCCAACTATCTTTTTATTTCGACCCTTTTCTCTTACTCTTCTTTCTTATCTTGCTCCTCCTTTCGACTTCGTAGTCTTTTTTATCTATTTTGATTCTCCTCCCCTTCTTCTTCTTTCGTCTTCATTTTTAACCGTATTTTACTTTTCCTTTCTTTCTTTCTTTCTTTCTAATTTCTACCAGTCTTTAAACTCTTTCTTTCTTTCCAACGTTACCGTATTTTTTTCTTTTTTTCGTCTTCTTCATTTACTTTTTTTCTTCTCCCTTCTTTTTTATTGCCCACTCCCTTTTCCTTTCCTGCCATTCCTTTCTCTCATTCTTCTTTCCTTTCTTTCTTCCTTCAACTTCGACTTCGTTCTTTTGTTTTCTTCTTTGGTTTGTGATTGTTTCTTTCTTATCTCCTCATTACCTATTTTTATATTTTATTATTACTATTCACTCTTCTCCTCTCTTCTTTCTTCTTCCACTTCATCTTTCCTTCTTTACCTGTGATTTTACTACGCAATCTTCTTCTTCTTCTTCTTCTTCTTCTTCTTCTTCTTCTTCTTCTTCTTTTGGCCTTTCTTTAATTTTCCCATGTCTTCTAAAAAGTGATGGAGGAGGAGAATGTGATGTATCAGGTCACGTCGGACCCTGAAGAATTCATAAAAATCTAAAGCTCGAGAAGAGGCTCACCCCATTCCCCACCATCACCGCCGCGACAGAAACCACCTCCCCTGTCGTCCCCATACTACTTCGTCCTGCCGAAGCTGTACACCGTCTCACCCCATTGCCAAAACTCCTGCTTGCTAAAGCCCATACACAACGCACGCAAGAACCGACCCCCCCACTCCCCACCCTCAAATCTAAGGTGAAAAAAAAAAGACCCCGGAGAAACTATTTAATAGATTGCAATTTAGGGTCGAGCTAATCCCCGTCTTAAAACCACGATTGCTGTCACGAATCCCTTTCTTTATATAAAGCAAGGGCTAAAGAAATAAAGACAATAAAACACCTCACGTCTGTATGGGTGTCTGTCTCTCTACCTCTGTCCATTTGTATCTATCTATTCTGAAGAGAGAGAGAGAGAGAGAGAGAGAGAGAGAGAGAGAGAGAGAGAGAGAGAGAGAGAGAGAGAGAGAGAGGAGAGAACACACGCGCACACAAATAATATAAGTCTGATATAGATTGAACTGATCAGGTTGAGATAGATCAATGAACAGGGATAGATAAGTAGTTTGATATGAACACAGTGATATAGATGGACAATAAAACTGAAAAACACACAGGCAGGCGAGCAGGTAGGCAGATAGATAGATATATGAACATACTGAGATAGATAGATAAATAAATAGATAGATAGATAGATAGATAATCATCGAAATCCGGGAGGAAGAGGAAGTAACGATGACCTTGACATTCCCTTTTTAAATCTCCTGCTTATCTCCTTTGCGTATGTCTTACTCTCCTCAATCTTCTTCTCTTTGACGTTTTCTCTTTCCCTCTCCATTCTGTTTCTTATCATCTCACTTGCCCTGCTGACTCTGTTCGTTGGAGAGCAAGGCGATGTCTCAATAAACAGAAAAGAAGTCGACAAAATGTTTTCAAAACAGTCACTCGCTTATCTTATTATTTACTAACCAGATGCTTAGCAAACTCTGTGTGAATTATATCATAGAAATGCAATGTTAACGATTATTTTACTGTAGAAATGCATTGAAAACGACGGATTACGTTATTGATATGGTTACATTGGTAAGGATTTTGCTCCAGAAATGTATTTTAAACCAGGAATAAAAGTCATCCTGTTGGTGGGGTTTATAAATCGCTGACTGTAGCCCCTGCAGAGAGGTAAAAAAAAGCCTAAAAAGAAATTTCCTGGGTATGTACTATATCAAATGGTGAGGTTCCAGTTCTGGAGATTTGGAGAGTGTGGTGTACCCCTTTAGAAACAGCTACACAAAAATGTAAATATGAACGTACAATGAATGCATTTTCCTAACCTTTAGGCATAAAATAACACTAGACGGGATGACATGTCATTAAAATCAATCAATAAATCAGGAGGAAATGTACTGCAAATGGTTAAGAATGAATGCAAGCATTACTGAGAGAATACTTTGGTTGGGTTATTTTATGCCGAAGTCAGTCTGTCTTATAAAGCAATTATATAGTTTCAAGTAACTATTTTTAATACATATTTGATAAGTTATATGATTTCAAATACTTAAAAAACAATATGGTTTCAAGTAAAGATAATAATAATCTTTGGAAATAATATTGGTTTCGAGTAATTTCATGTAATACTTGTAATTTTTATATATACGTATATATTGGATCGATAGGTATGACTTCTACTGTCGGTCAGGGTGTACCAAGAAGTAATGACAACAAAGAGGTAACTCTACGCTCTCTACATATACAGAAATGGAATCTTGCAACCAGGTGTAGTTCAGTGTCATGCGCAGGACATACCTTTTTATGTGTTCTGTAGATGATGCTGTCGGCATAATTCTAAGTTTTGCTGATAGGGCAGACTGACAGAATAGGGCTAATATATATATATATATATATATATATATATATATATATATATATATATATATATATGAGAGAGGAGAGAGAGAGAGAGAGAGAGAGAGAGAGAGAGAGAGAGAGAGAGAGAGAGAGAGAGAGAGATATACACACAACTACTGATTTTAGAAATTAATTCATAATCACGATGAAGGCTTTGAATTAGGGCAATATTAAGGAAGAATAGGGCTATAAATACATAATATAATATATATATATATATATATATATATATATATATTATATATATATATATAATATTCAGTCTCTTATACTTAAAAATCTCTCTCTCTATCTCTCTATCTATGTGCAAGTGTTTTTAAATTTAATTTTAGTTTTTCCTATTTATATATTGATTTCTCTCCCCACCCCTCTATGTCAAATCTCTTTCTTTCTGATCTTGTATATTTCTTTCTATTTTCTTCTTTTTTATTTTCTCTCTCTCTCTCTCTCTCTCTCTCTCTCTCTCTCTCTTTCTCTCTCTTTATCTATCTATCAAAGTTTTTAGTTCTTTGTTCGTTTTTTTTCTAAACTATATATCAAATTTTAGTTCTTTTATGTCTTTCTTTCTTTTTTGCTTTCTTCTATCTTTCTATCCTTTTTTCATTTTCCAACCCATTTATCTATCTATCTTTAGTTTTCTTTCTTTCTTTCTTTCTTTCTTTCTTTCTTTCTCATTCTCAATTTCTTTAATACAAACTCTTCCTTGCATTCTTTAACCCTTCTATCCGATCTGACCCCCCATCCCACCCTATACACCTCTATTTCTGTTCATTTCCTTCTTTTTCCATCAAATCTTTCCCCCCCTCCATTGTTTATTTTTAGATGGCTATTCATGTCCATTCAGAATTCATAAATTGATGCTAACAAGTAGATTTCAAAGTCAAATCCTTTGCTCAGCTGTGCTCACGTCTTTCTTTAGATTTTGAAATAAAAAAAAAGATAAAAAATAAATATTTAGTTCCCCTACTTATTTTCATCACAGCTCGTATATAAGTTAACACCAGATGAAGTGTGTGATGATGGTGATTCATGATTTCTTGCTAATGAAAACCACATATTACTTGAAATAGTTTCACGTTTTTCAAGACCATCAAGATATACTACATCATTTATTCCGCTGGTGGAAATTACGGTCAAGTCTCGCTAAAAACACCCGTTCCTGTTAGATCACTGAAGCTAAGCAGCAACGAACCAGTTCAATACTTAATTGGGTGACCACTTAAGCAATAGCAAGTACTGTAAGCAATCTGAGTCCTTTGATTATTAAAATGACTTGATTCGGCATTAAATGACCCGAAAAGGGTTGATATGGCATAAAACAAAACAACCAACGTTTGGGGGAAATTTAGTAACTTTTTTCTCTTAATGACCCAGTCCTCTAAAGTGAATGGATTAATAAAAAAGGTAAATAGGTAAAAGGTAAAGGGTGATGTATAAAAGGTATTAGATAGCACGTAAAATATACCAGATATCAGATAAAAGGTAAAAGAAACCAGGTAAAAAGTAGACGATAACAGGTAAGAGCAGGGACCGATTTAGCAGTCAGAGAACCACTAGATTCTGTGTTCTATATCGGGCCTCCCCAACTCAGCACATGAGTAGCACAACTTGGACATGTGCGATAAACTGGGCAGCTGATAGTAGGTGTGGTTTATACACCTCAGAAGCAGAAATAATCACTCTGGTTTAGCGCTAGTGAAAAGGGAATAGACTCCCGCGCTGATACCGACAATAGGCCACTCCGTCGACTTTTTTTTATTACGCAGTGTATGATGCAGATGTGTAATAATGTAAAAGTTAATATCCACTTGCAATGGGTAAAAGTAGTATAGCAGATTGACTTTCCAGCGTTGGAAGGGCAACCTATCTAGGAAAAGGAAATCAAACAAAAAAATTTCGCTTTCTTTGAAAGATTGGGTATCAATAGAGCGTTCGATACCTGTAAATACATTTTGCAACAAGGATAAAGCCATGTCAAAATTAGTATAGACCCCATGACAAAAGTTAATGGCACTTATCACAACTAATAGACAGAGGTTAAAAGTGAAAAGGTTGCAAAGCGACCAAGGGTGTGAGTGTGTCGCGCGGCGAATTTGCTCGTTCTGAATAATTATTAGCAGTACGGTGGTGTAGTATATAGAAAACACGAAACATAAAGTAAAGTCGGATTAACATTACAGAAGACCCAAGAACTCTATGGAACAATATAGTTTGTTTCAAATGAGGAATATGAAATATCTCTTAAAACAGAATACTTTCTACGACATTAAGATGTAACTGCCAAGGATAAAGAAAGGCAACGAGAAAATAAACATCTATTTGGTTCAATCCATCGTATAATAAGGAACATAAAAAATAAACGATATATTCTCTTCGTGTATTATTTGTAATTCTTCTGCATCTAATATTGTCTGATAATCGTAAAAACCTGAAACAGGCTATGAGTGTCTGTGCAGCCCTCTCTTGGGTAGCACTGTTCTCCCAGAAAACTGGGAAGAGTCTAGAAAAGGTGACAAACAAATGCCTTTTCTGGAGCTGAGGTGTACCCTTTCATTGCCATTGCTTCTAGGTATACTCTGGCCCGGAGTGGTGGTGTTTGTCAGGGCCCATCTATGCCAGGGTTACGGTTTAACCATGGGATGCAGCATGGTTGACATGAAGCATGCTTCACCTGATGCTGGACAGAATATCAATGGTCAAGATGAAACAGTTCAGTCAGATTAGATTTGATTTTGTTGGATTTTACGGTATGTCAATCCTTGTTGGGTTATTTTATGCCAAAGACGTTTTTTTTCTATTCATGCGTGAGGGGTATTCAAATTTAAAAAAAAAAAAATTTTTTTCAACACATTTTTTAAAACTCATTTTTTCTATTGAATCCGTAGTTGGGACTAAAAGGTACTACACTCCAGGCTGGATCTGGGAGTAATGTCAATGAAGGGGTACTCCATACGCCTCAGAGCTCCAAAATTGAAAGTTCACCATTAGTTCAACGTCATACCCATGGCACTAAGACCCTCAGCCACTGCCTTCTAATGCATATATGATAAAAAAAGGGTTGGCATAAGGATAATAGGGTTGGGACAATCGTATATGTGCTAGGGCTTGACGTGACCAGCCTATTGATAGTACAGTCAGGAAACTAGGGTTACTCATCTATAAGGATGAGAAATATAACTATTTGCAATATGGTAGTTAAATTTCTGTATTATACTGTACATATATGCCCTGTCCACGATGTCGAGAACACACAACCACACACACACACACATATATATATATATGTGGTGTGTGTGTGTGTGTGTGTGTGTGTATGTGTATATGTGTGGGTATTCCCGACATCGTGGACAGGCATATATATATATATATATATATATATATTATATATATATATATATATATATATATATATATATATATATACCATTTTTTGGTAAATCTAGCTATTCTACTGTTGTACCTCACCTGTCATATCGTTCGTTTATTGTAAACTTTGTTACCGTAAACCTATGTTTTTCCACATAATTTATATATGTATAAATTCAGAACAGTGCAGTTGAATATTAAACATTACCCTGACATCTGGAGAAGGAACCGCTAAAATGTGAACTAAACAACAGTGGATGTTTATTTATTGATACATTCTATCTTTTTTTATGATTTTATTTAAAAATAGGGATTTTCAAAACAAGTCTAACATCAACTCGTTTTGCCATCTCTATGTTTTTCTCTGTCATTTCTTCATTTTTCACAAATCTCTCATTCCCCTTCTCTCTCTCTCTCTCTCTCTCTCTCTCTCTCTCTCTCTCTCTCTCTCTCTCTCTCTCTCTCTCATATACTGTCTCAACCAACCATTTTCTCATCACTTCTTTTTTCTGCTCTGTCATACACCTTAATTCTCTCTATCTTTTCCAGTTCTTTCTTTTCTTTCTTCTTTCTTTCTTTCTTTTCTTACTTTCTTTCTTTCTTTTTTTTTCATACCCTAATAGGCATTTTCTCCTGTATTATACACTCTCATAATTCTTTCTTTCTTTCAAATATCTTATTACTCTCCTTTTCCCTACTCTAATACACTTTAATTCACCCTTTCTTTCTTTCAACTCTTCTCTTTCTCTTTCCTTTATCTATACCCTCTAATTCACTCTCTTTTTACCCCCTCCCCCTATATTCATCCATCTTTCACCCTTTATGCCCTCTTATAAAAACGGAGCGCCTTTTCGACACATATCTCGTCTATTGTCACTTTCAAAAAAAGTTGGTCACATACTCTTAAATCTTTCTTGGAATTCTCCTCCCCGTCTGCACCCCCCACCTAGCTTACTCTTTTCTCCTCCTCCTTTCCCCTCCTCCCTCCCCTCCTTCTATCTCTTTCTCTTCTTAAATCTTTCTTTTTCCTTTCTCTTTATTTCTGCATGACATTCGGCCCATCTCAGTAATTTTCATTAGTTCAGAAAAAATAACAACATATAAACAAACAAAAAACCCCCATTCGACGTGTTTCTGGACCCGAGTTTCGTTTTGACCCTTTTCCTTAACCGACCCCCATTTTTTCGGAACCATTTTGAATGTTACGTTACTTTATACTGTCACGTTCTTGATTATTTCGTACTTGTTGAAAACTCTATTTTCGCAGGGGCCCATTAACAGTTTCCAATTCATTTCGATTAATATTCTTGCCAATGTTCTAAAAATATTTCAAATTTAGCACAGTTTTTGGCAAATAGAAACTTTTAATAAGAAAAAAATCTCTAATGCTTAATTTATTTATTTTTGATATTATGTCACAGAATATGCTGTCTGTGTTCCCTACAGGAGGCCCTGTGTATAAAACTAAACTGCACATGACGGTGAAGCTCTAGTTCTGGAGATCTGGAGAGTGTGTAAGTAAGTAAGTAAAGGCGTCGGGGCGGCCTAAAGTCGGTATCAGCCAATCAGCGAGGGAGTCTATCCCCTTTTCACTAGCGCTAGACCAAGGAGATTGTTTTGGCATCTGAGGTGGAGCACCACACCTACCATCAGCTCCTTACTTTACCGCACAGATTTCTGTGCTACTCATACGCTGAGTTGGCGAGGACCGGAATCGAACTAGGAACCATGTGGTTTCTAGACAAACGCTCTACCGACTGAGCTAACCCGGCCCTGTAATACCCTTTAATTGCCATTACTCCAAAGTCCACCTTGGCCCAGAGTTATAGTATGGGCCAAATCAATCTGTTTGAAAATTATTAGCATTAGATAGGAATACTACATTATTTGCATTAAGAATAGCTATTTGAAGCCATAATTGTTTACTATAGATATCTATTAGATTTGGTTTAGTTGTTCTTTAATGGCGTATCAACCTTCCTGGGTTATTTAAGACCAAATCCATCATTTTATAAGTAGTGGTTCTGTTTAACCCATAGATGGGAAATGAGGAGGTTCATAATTTTTTCCAAGGCTATTAGTCCGAAAGTGAACGTAATAGCACGGCTGGATTTCGAACTCGCTTACTACGATGTCACAGTTTAGCACATTAGCCACTACTCCACAGGAAATCCCCACCGGATGTTTATTAATTACTTGAAACCATATAAGTATGTGAAAACAAATGATGATTATTAAATAGACATAGTTACTTGAAGCCATATAACTATTTGTATTAGATAGGAATACTTGAAATATATACAACAGTATAGAAATTATTTGTATTAGATACGAATACTTGTGATAACTGTGTGAAAGAATCAACTGCACAAGAAATGTAAATATGAATGTACAATGAACACGATTCCTTAACCTAGAGGCATAGAATAACCTTAGACGAAAGAAAGAAAGAAAGAAAGAAAGAAAGAAAGGATTAAAAGATAATTTAATGATAAGAAAAGGGAAAAGAACAGAAGAAGAAAAAAAAAAAAAAAGAAAGAAAGAAAAGGGAGAAGGAAAAGAATCAAGTGATAATTTAATGAGAAGAAAGAGGAAAAGAAGAGAAGAAAACAGAAAGAAAAAAAAGGAAAAAATAAAGAAAGAAAAAGAAAGGAAAAAGAAAAGGGAGAAATGAAAATGAGGGAAAGGAAGAAAGAATTAAAAATAATTTAATGAGAAAAAAGTGGAAGAAGAGGAGAAAAGAAAAAATGAAAGAAAGAAAGGAAAAAAGAAAGAAAGAAAGAAAGGAAGAAAAGAGGGTGACGGAAAAAAAGAAAATATAATTTAATGAGAAGAAATGAGAAAAAGAGGAAAAAAAGCAAGAAAAAAAAAAATAAAGAAAAAGGAGAAAAATAAAAAAGGATTAGAACATTATAAAAGAATAGGATGAAAAGCGAAAGAAGAGGAGAAAAAGAAATGACAAAGATACGTACAAAAAAGTGGGGACGAGAGAGAGAGAGAGAGAGAGAGAGAGAGAGAGAGAGAGAGAGAGAGAGAGAGAGAGAGAGAGAATATGGAAAATAGGAATAAAGAAAGAACAAAGTCTTCGCCATGCAAATATTTCTGGTTGGTTAACAGGTCTTTCTGTATAGTGTATGGAAAAAAGATAATTTGAAAGTTTGAACCATACGATTTTTGGTGCAATGCTAAAGGAAATGAAAGCAAACGAACACCCCATAGAGTTACCAACAACATTTGAGAAAAAAAAGGAAGGGATTTTGACCATTTAGAAAGAACAAAAAACAAAACAAAAAAAAACCAACAAAAAAAGCAAAACAAAAAGACAACATGTAAGTATGAAATCTATGAATAAAGTTTTTTTTTTAGATTAGTATCCGTGTTGGGGGTTCATATGCAACTACAATGAATGACGTTTGAAAATAGTTTTAAGTAATCGTGTAAGGAATTGTCATTTCTAGAGATCTGGAGATAGTTGAGTACTTCTTCATTGCCATTATTCACAGGTTTAGTCTATGGCTCAAATAGATCTATTAAAAAATTATTCGTATACGAAGACGTATAACTGTGCAAAATAAATGACTATTAATGAAAATAAATAATTACTTGAAACCATATAATCATAAGTATTAGATAGGTATACATGAAACCATACAACCGTATATAGATTATTTGTATTATATTAAATGGATAGGTTTAAAAATTATTTCTATTTGATATGAGTGTGTACAAAAAAACTATTACGAAATAATTTTACATAAAAATGAAAATAGTAAGGTGCAGTGAACGCGATTCCCTAACCTCTTTGCATAAAATAACATCCGACTGGTTTACATGCCATTAGAATTAATCAATCGTCCAATCAATTTAAGTTCCTTCCGCTCACCCTGTCAGCGGGGTATAGAATATGCCGATTGCATCCCTTTCATAGGGTTAAGACCCCTATAAGACCCCGGGTATGGCATTAAACTATACCCGGGAGTGAGGCTCCAATATTGTAACCTCTGAGGAGGGTGGAGTCACTCCTCGTTTCCATTGCTCTCAGCTCCACACTGACCGGGAGTTACAGTCCGATCTATCTATCAAATATATCTGTTTGAGATAATTAAGTGTTAAATGATTGTGAAGATACATTTTTGTACCGTATATAATTAGAGACCATAATTGTTAAACTGACTTCGAGATAATCTAACAAGAGTTGACATGACATAAGACCAACCAATCGATTAATCCAATTCCTTCAGAGAAACAAACGATTGATTCGAATAATAATGTTCCCAATTCAAGCAACTTAAGGCAGTAATCAATTAAAAGTATCGGAAATTGGAGGGAATGAGGGTATAAGAATTACATGTAGTTTTAGATTCAATAGCTACAACTGATTCTTATAATACGTTAATGAGGCTTCAGATAGTCTACTCGTAGGAAAGTGCTAAATTTGTTGTGTAAGAGTGTACAAACTATTGGATGATACTTCAACTTTGGTAAGTAGGGCTAGTTCAATAGGGGAGATAACTTGTTTATTCGAGATGTCTGTGTGTGATGGAGCTTACTTGTTTGTCCCATCTCTAAGTATCGTCCATCTAAGAAATCAGACGAACTGAAAATATGAAGACGACAGCAAGGATACTGAGGAGAGTTCTGGAGTATTGAGGAGATGTGCTGTCACTTGAAAACGAGTGAATGATCAACATCCTAAATACGGTGGGTGTGAAAAGTCAAGTATTAAGAAGATTGATTGGTTGATTGATTTTAACGGAACATCAACCCGTCTAGTGTTTTCTCTCTCATTTACATTCTCTTTATCTTTCCTGTTTATGAAATCAATAAATAATAAAGAGATGCTGTGAGTGTTTAGATCGTCAATTTTTTTAATCGTCCATTTCTGTCCGACTTATTACTACAAACGACGCCGCTATAGTTAAATGGTCGACAATTCTGATCTAATTAATAAAGAAAACGAATGGAAGATATGAAACAAAAAAGAAAAAAGAAAACATCAAAAGTCCGTAAACTGAGCATACCTATATATAGAGATATATTTGAGAGGTGTACTAAGCAAAACGGTTATCGTCGTAGGAAATTAAATTGTCGACCCGAATTTAAAATCCTGGACGAGGCTGTTTGCGTGTCACTTCGCGCTAATGCTCTTGGAAATGGCAAGAATCTATTTTTCTCAATGCAGCTATGGCTAGATAGAAGGGCAGACTATTGTATTCTTTTAAGTATTGGTAAAAAACAATCTGGAAAAGGAAAACGCTGAATTCAAACCACATTTACTCCTACTAACAAATCGACCTTGTGTCAATATCCTTCCGTGGCAGGGGGTTTTATATATATATATATATATATATATATATATATATATATATATATATATATGCGTGTGTGTTTGTTTGTGTGTTGTGTGTGTGGTGTGTATGTGTGTGTGTGTGTGTGGAGAAAATAATTTCCTCATCTTACTTCCATATATATATATATATATATATATATATATATATATATATATATATATATATATATATATATGAAGTGGGAGTAAGAAAAATGACTTTTTGTAACATTGTAACAAAAGAAAGAAATGAACTTGAAAGAAAGTAAACAAGATGGCTGACAGAAGATTTACAAAACATTCAGTAAACAAAGAAGAGAAATAGAAAGAAAAATGTTTTACAGAAAGAGGAGATAATTGCAACCGATGAAAGAGCAAGAAAGACAACCAGAAAATAAGATAAATAATAACAGTAAGGCACAAAACGAAAAAGAAAGAAAAATGTCAGGAGAAAAGAGAAAAAAAAAAGAAAGGAAGAAATGAGGTACATGAAATGAAAAGAAAAACGAAAAAAGAAAAAGAAAAGAAAGGAAAAGAAAAGAAAAGAAAAGAAAAGAAAAGAAAAGAAAGCAATCAAAAGAAGGAATCACAAAAAGTAGGAAAACAGAAAGAAAAAAATGGTGGATCTAGAACGGCATAGGGAAAAGCGGGAACAGGAAACACGACGAAATGGGAAGAACAGACGACAGAAAAGAAATAGATGGAAAGAAACAAGAGGAGGAAGATATTGAGACTCGAAGGATGTGAAACGCGTACGATAATGGAGTTTGGCGAAAAATGGAAGAAGGTATGATGTGACGGGGGTTGAAGTTCGTCTACAGAAGACGGGAAATTTTTCCTTCAGATGTTATCGGCCATTGTATTGTGAGACGACGAAGCACGCAAAGTTTGGTATTAAGCAGTTCTTGGGGCAAGGGGATTTTTCCGTCCTAATGATTTCTGACCCCCCCTATACTTTCTTCTGATCTTTTGTTTTTAGCAAAGGTGAGGGTAGATGGGTTGGATGGGTGGTGGAATAAAAGAAGAGAGAGGCAGAGGTTGCCGACGAGCCATTGGAATTGGCGGTGGGGTTTGACTAGTGGCACAAAATATAAGAAGTGGGAAGAAGATGATGAAGAACATCTTATACCCCCCCCTCAGAAAAGGGATGAAAAGATAGTGAAAAATATTTAGGGCACTTGTAGTAGAAATAAGAATATTAACAGCGAAAACAAATAATAAAATTTATTATTTCTACAATAATAATTATGACTGCTCTTTGTCAAGGTTGAGAATGTGTGAACCAGCTATTTAATGCTACTGCTACCCAACAGTAAGGTATAGTAGTTACCCAAGTATTCGTTCATACATTCCTATTAAAAGCAAATAATGTGCATATAGTTGTATGGTTTCAATTATTCTTATCTAATACTAATACTTTATGCATAATTATTTTTGTATTTAACCTGATCAATCATTATATTGTAACTGGTTTAAAATTGTATAATATGTTGGGTAGAGTCAAAACTTTACGGTTAAATAAACATTAGTGCAGCAATTAAAAAGAATTGGTTGATTGATTTTAACAGTATGCCAAACCGTTTAGAGTTATTTTATGCTTAAAGGTTAGAGAATCTCGTTGATATTTACATTTGTGTAGTTGTTTCTTGAAACTTGTATTTTACACGGTCCTATCGAATGATTTTTTAACAGATCTATTTGATCCATAGATGGGATCCTAACAATGCTACCACACAGGATCCAGAGTAGACCTGAAAGTAATGGCAATAGAGGAGTACTCCTGACTCTTAAAACTAGAGCCACGCACTCAGATGCATTTTAGTCTCATATCCAGGACAAATTTACACATTCTCTGTTAAACATTATCTCATACCAGGGATGTGACATTTTAGTTCATATATGTGGAGGTGAGACATATCACTGGGATGTGGATTCATGCCTTTCCTATTTGTGAATACAAGTAGCCTTAACTAAGATTAGAATACGGCTTTTCGAATCCTTTTTCCGTGACCCCCGTATGTATTCATAAAATTTATATAAATCTCTTTACAAATGACACCGATAAAACTAATAAAAAGTTAAACTAAACTGCTGAATAATTTTACTCATTCAAAAAACATGGTAAACAACATTTTTCGTAAAGATAATACTTCTTTTAGTGTCCTTACTAAGATTACATTTAATCACAGACAATATATATATATATATATATTATATATATATATATATATATATATATACTTATATATATACTATATATACATATATAGACTTTATTTTCCTCTAATATAATATTATAGTATTATATATATATATATTATATATATATATATATATATATATGGGAGAATATGTGCTTAATTGAAGTCGAACCTAATTTTTGAAAGTTAATTCATTAATAATTAATTAATTAGGCGGGATTACCTATTTAAATGTAAGGCTAAACAAATCGAGAAAAATCAATCTCTGTATGTACATTTCGGCCTATTAGGCCTCATCAGAAATGTACATACTTTGAAAAATATTGTTCAAGTTTGATCAAATTCAATATGTACTAAATGCGTGAAGTGTCATTATTGGACCGAAGACACAACCAAGAGTCCTCCACATGAGCTAGATTGATTGTAACCCGGTAAGATGGCCTTTAAACTAGTATATATATATATATATATATATATATATATAATATATATATATATATATATATATATAGTTGAGTAAACAAATCGTTTAAGAAAGTTTTTATCAAAAAGTGCTCAATAAACATAGATAATGGTCGGGAAATATTTTTTTTAAATTTTCAGATAAATATTGGGGAATGTTACAACTGTCTATGAGGTTGCCATAGTAACGTAATTAGGAACGACGAACACTATAAGATTTTGAATTCTGTCAAACATAAAATGTTTGGATTTGTGTTTATGGCCATTATTCAAGTTAACTATTAAAGGATATAAAAATATTCCTGTTGTGTATGAAGTGAAATATTGTTAGCAATAAATTATAATTAAATGGTACATTAAAATTAGCGAATGTTTTTTTTGGGGGGATAAGTTTTTTTGTTATTGTAACTGTTTAGACTTATGTCAAATCGCAGACACATGTGAAAGCACTTGAAACATACACACATGCGCACACACAAAGGGCACATGCGCACACAGAGATGCACGCACATATACACCAATCCACGCACATATACCTTCTATCTCGTTCAACATAAGAAAACACTTAAAATCTATGCTGACACATTCTTGTTTTCGACGCTTATGTAAATGCAAGGAGGTTAGGAATTGGCTTAAAAGACTAACAACACAAACAATCAACGCGCCGAGTTCCATGCAGGGTCTTCGAAGTCTTTGGCTTATTATATAGTTCTTCTTTTCCTAATGTCGACATATACCCCTGTTAATGGAACTTAGAATACGCTGACTGTATCCCTTGTATAAGGGTAAGATCGCCCCCTCTAAGGCAGAGCAGGATTTATAAAGGGACAAAGAGGGCAATTGCTCCCCCCTACCAGAGGGCTCCCAGACTTCCTTTAAAAATCCTGTAATAATCAGAGTATTAGTTTTATTATTGAAAAAAAAATGGTGATTTACTGTAAGCTGGAAAGAATTATATCACTTTGTCGTATAATACAAACTGAAAAATGTACCAAAGGTTTTTCTTACAGTCAATATAATTGAGAAAAATAAAATCAAACATTTTCCTCGAAACCTAACTTATATATTTTTTATTTTGATAAATTCATTTTACGTCATTTTTTATATTTATCACGTACTTAATTCAATTTCTCTGTTGAGGCCACTTGAAGAGCCCCAGGACCCCCAAGATCTAAATCTGGTTCTGCTCCGACGAGATACTGAGTTATGGCATAATTTTATTTTAAAATATATATATCATACCTTGTATATATCTATATATAGTATATATATATATATATATATATATTATATATATATATATATATATATATATATGGTGTCCGATTACTTTAGCATTTCCGCTGCTGTAGCATGTGTAATTTATCCAAGATTACTCAATATATCATAAACATGGCTATAATAATTGTAAAAAGAATTTAGGTCCTGACGAGATCTATTTGAGGTCGAAACAGTGGTAGACCCATAATTCTTCCTACAACCATATATATATATATATATATATATATATATATATATATATATATAGATGTGTACCAAAAAGTATCGAGATTGAAGCTGTATTTACCAAGATAAGAATGGACAATAAATGTAACATTGATTTTTTTTCAGAATACAAGGTGTGTAAAAATGTACAGATTTTAAAGTTGTATATACCAAGATAGAATGAAGAATGAAATTTAAAAAATGATATATATGAACATGCGCATAGACATATCGGTATATATATATATATATATATATATATATATATATATATATATATATATATATGCGCATGTATGTGTATGCGTGTGTTCTCGGGAAGAAAAATACTGGATATAGAATCATTGAACTAAGTTCTGGACGGGCTTAATATTGCGCTAATGGTGCATCTCTATAAGGCATGAACCCATCACACTCAGCTATGGGTAAATAGTAGGGCAGTGAGCTAAGGTTATGTGCATATGTAAGTTTATAAATAATAAGAATTGTTTTATTTTGACAACAATATAAGTTGTTGATAATAATTAACTTAGTGTAATCTGTCGCATGTTACTTAGAGAGGATATGGGTGTTGTCAAGTTAAAACGCTCTTCTAAAAATAGCACTAATAATTCAATCTGTCATTCCAACTGATTTATGTAGATTTTAATTTCAAACGATTTAGTCACTTTAATAATGAGTGAACTCGTAGAATGAATGGACTTACATAGATAGATAGATAGATAGATAGTAACAGACTGGGATATATATATATATATATATATATATATATATATATATATATATATATATATATATATATATATATATATATATATATGTTTCGACACTTGTGTTTTTATTTTTTATTCGTTTTCATTTTTCGTTTGATAGCGAACTGAAATATTATTCTCTTCTAGAATATCAGCTAAAACTGGCAACAAAAATTCAAAATATGAAATTTTGAAAAAAAAAAAAAAAAAAAAATAATAAACAAAAACCCCAACATTTCATCTTTTTATTTCTTAAACAAATTGCAATTAATTAAATTCTTAAAATCAGATTACGATTAAACGCGGTGTCTTTGATCTTTACTCAACACCGGATGTAATGACACGCCGGAAGTGACACAATACCGGATGTGACGCCATTTAAAGAAAAAAATCCAGATCCTGATCAGGCATAAAACTGTTCACAGGAGCGTCTGTTTATTCGTCTATGCGTTTTACTCCCCCTCTTTCTTTTCTGCACTTTCAAGGTCTCAGCAATTTAGAGTTGGAAAGGCATTGGCATAATATGGATAGCAAGTGTTTAATTACGTTAGAAACCCACCATGAGTAAAAAACAAACAAACTCATCCTTAAATGTTAAATATTATTAAGTTTAAGTGATTTAAGTGATTCTTTCGATTAGTCTAGCCATCAAGGGAAGTAATCAACACATTGATCAAAATACTGTTTGAAGATTTAGAACAATCGAGAAGCATTGAAGAGCCTTTTAAACGCTTTATATTGAATATGATTAAAATTGAAAAAAAAAAAACAACAGAAAAAAACATGTTTGTGGGGCGTAGGGTTCAGAGTTATCTAATAACGGTTAAGTACGAAATGGGGAGGTATTTTTATAGAAGCAGCAGCGCTTGTTATTCACCCCCTACCCTTTTCTATCCATAATTTTGGTTACCGCAATATGCTAGTGCTATAAGTGTTTGTGTATGTGTGCATATTTATCTATCTATCACAGTCTGTTTATAATCTCACTCTCTGTCCGCCTCTTTATATATATATATATATATATATATATATATATATATATATATATATATATATATATATATCCATCCAGTCTATTCTTATCAATCTATAACTATCTATCTATCTATGTCCATTCTACTCGCGCAATATTTTTTAATCCGACAAACATGTGATCAAAACGTTTCATCCCCATCCATATTTCAATTAAAGTAAGGTAGGTGTACAATACATGGGTCAGAAGTGACCATTTGAAAACTAGGACTAGGAAAACTAGGAGAGAGATGATAGGGAGAAGGAGACAGGTAGCATGAATGTTATCGACGGGAAAAATTGATTCGTATTCAGATTCTGAGGGTGTTTTAATTTTAATTCGCACTAATGTTCTTATGAAAGGCATGGATCTACTGCTCACCCCAGCTGTGGATAAATAGTAGGGCAGACTAGGCTGTCTAGTTTAGGTAGGGATATATAAATTAATACACAATATAGGGATGACAAATTTTCTGTACTTTGTTCTGATACTGTTTTTTACATTGTCTAACCAAAGTTATTTGCACAGTTTTTATTGCATGACTATTCCTAACCTGTCGTGCCTACATTTCTTTGAATGTTTAAATGCTACTGTTCTCTCTAGCCAAAAATGTATTTTCTCATGATTATTTAATAATCATCGTCGACGTCATTAAAGACATAAAAAAATAAAAAGGCTTATAGAAAATGTTGGCCTGATCTTTGAAGAATCAACTTTTATCTTGCCACGTCATTTTTTCCGACAATTTTATTTTTTGTTCCAATTTTTTTTTCTTTCCATTTTCTGGTTTCTATGGATTTGTGTTTACCCTCTGAGCCAAAAATTGTCTCGATCTTTCTCTTAAAAAAATTAAAAATTAATGTAAACAAACAAACGAAGACAAAAACATAACAAACAAAAAAAAGATCGGTTGCTTTGATGTTTTCATTTTGTTAAAGAAAAAAAAGTCATTCACTTTCTTTCGATTGAAGTTTGACTTTAAAGAGAATTTTTCTTCAGGTCACAAATCGCCCTCTCCAACCAACACAATTTTCCTCTTTTTTTATTTTAAAAAGATCATTCTTTCATTTAGAATTAAAATATTAATAATACTCATCGTCGTTTCAGTGGTCGTATTAATGATGATGATGATGATAAGAATAAAAGAAGGGGCAGTATTAGTTGTCATGGTAATAGATCTTCACTGATCGTAGTTTAGATTTTGTACAGGGAAACAAAAATAGGATTCCTAATTCAAAATCAACATTTGAGTGACTAGCTTGTTAATCATTACATCACGATCAGGCGCTTAACGTAACGACTAGCGTTTGGAGAATAGACATAGGGATCCGAGTTCAAATTTCACTTTCTCCCCAGCTATAGGTAAAATAATTAAGCAGATAGGGTTCTTTAGCTTTGGTACAGCAAGCAGTATAGGAGAAGGAAAACTCTGAATTGAAAACAGCTGTAACGTGCTTAAAATATCTTTAGTCACATTCTGGTCGTGGCTGAGATGTTGGGTTAATATATACACCACAGTTCGGTGACCATTGTAGCCATAGAGCTAATTTTATTATTTGGAAATAAAAATAAATATTATTTAATGATTACTACTAATAATGCAAATTGAAACATTGTCTGACTCCTAGGAAAAACAATTTTGGACCATGAAGATGACAGTTGTGCCCATAACTGTCAGAGCACACGAAAAAAGAAAAAAAATGAAAAATATAAGAAAGAAACAAAGGATCAATGAACGGAGAAGGGAAAAGGAAAAAAGGAAAAAAGGAAGAAAATAAAAAGTAAGAGGGGAAAAAGAAAAAGAAAAAAAAGAGAAAAAGAAAGAATGAAAAATAAAGGAGAAAATTGAAAGTAGAAAAGTAGAGGCAAGCTTAAAAGAAGAAGGAAAAAAAAAAAAGAAAAAACGAAGTTGCAATAAGAAGTAAACAAATAAGAAAAAAATGGAAAAATAATTCAAATGTACAAAAGAAAAATCAAGGGGAAATAAAAAAAAAATGATGAAAGTGGTAAAGGAGAAAAGGAAAGGAAGAAAAGAACAAAACGAAAGAAAGAAGAAAAACTGAAAAGGGTTAAAATATGTAAAAAGGGAAAATCAGGTGTGAGGTTGACTTGAAGTGTAAAACCAAAAAATATAGGTAGATAGATATGTAGGCTTGAAGATAGATAAAAATCACTCGCTTTGAAGGTTGTTAAAAAAAGAATATAAATTGGAACGTAGGGCAAAGAAATATGTCTTGTATTACACTGGTTGTCCAGTCAATGAATTCAGTTGGATGACTGGTACATTCTGGATGAGGCACGCTTGGATGACCCGGAGATTTTTATCGTAACCCTGCATTTTTTTTACAGTCTCGGTGATTTGACCCCTTCTATCAGAAGAAAAAGAAAAAAACATACCAAAGGCTATCAGATATTTGCTTTTCCGATCTTCCTATGTCTTGTTTCTTCCTGAAGTCGGTAGAGGGCGCTGCGGACCGAATATACTCGTAAAAGAAACCTTCTCTAAATCTTATGCTGTAGAAAAAAATTGCGCCTAAAATATTCCATTTGAGGAGCGGAGGTTAACGTAACGGTTTTTGCCGATGGAAAAATGGACTGGGTGAACTAAGTTCAAATTCTGGACTCTAATTATGCGTTAATGCCTTTATTAAAGGGGTGTATCCATCCCTGCTTCTCTTTGCTATGGTTAGAATAGTAAAATTGATTGATTTTAACTGCATATCAATTCATCTAGGGGTTATTTTATGCATAAAGGTTAGAGAATCACATTCATCGTACGTTCATATTTACATTTTTGTATGGTTATTTCTTGGGAGTTTTTTTAAGACGGTCTTATCGAATACGAATACATTTCAAGCGGATATATTTGACTCATTGATAGAATCCTAATAGATACTTTTGCTCCTGGTCTGAGTCGATTTGGGAGAAGTGAGAATGAAGGTACTGTACAGATCTCCAGAACTGAAGCTCACCATCATATGCAGTTCAGTGTTATACACAGTGCACACATTTTTGAGTGTTTGGGATCTTAACCCTATTCTTAGGATACAGTCATCAAATCCTAAGCTTCACAGATAGGGAATAGGGAAGATTGGATTATCGAGCTTTGAGAATGCTACCAATCTAAAAAAATGACCTCTCTGAATTCAAAACCAAAACAGTAGTTTTTTTTAAGGCAGCCCGATGTTGTATTCAATATAGAACCTTCCGTTTCCTTTAGATAAATATCGTTGTTTTTCTGAGTGAAGACTTGCCGATTGAGTGACAGTCAATTTTCCATACAACCGTATCTAGGATTATGAGATAGAGTGCATATATTTTAAATACTGTATATACTGATGTATAGGTCAACCCTTTATTTATGGTCGTGAAATCAATAATTCATGCAACTGATTTTTGAAATCAAGTGTTGTTCAGTTCTTTCCATTATTTTTGACTTTCAATCTTACAAAAAATATTACTTGCTCTTTCGAGGAAGCTTAGAATATGTTGACTGTATCCCCTGCAGACCCCCACCACTCAAAAATGTTAGTGTCCGGATAGTGACACTAAACTGCATTGTTAGGTTCAAGTTTTGGAGATCTGGGGAGTATAGCATATCCCTTAATTCCCATTACTTTTATTACTCCCAGGTCTACTCTGATACGGAGTGGTATTACTTGTTAGTTTTATTTATTGGTCTAATAGATCTGTTTAGAAATTATTCATATTCGATATGACCACGTGCAAAAAATCCATCACAATAAACAACTGCACAAAAATATAAACGTGAACGTAATTACCTAACATCTAGGCATAATGTAGCCCTAGGTGGATTGAAATGCCGTTAAAATCAACCAATCACTCATATTGTTGGTTTTGTAAAATACAAGAAAAATAAAAACTTAAAAAGAAATAATTATATATATGAGAACATTTTAGGTACAGAGAATTATTGTGGTGAATCTCAGCAGAAGATTTTGTAAAGGATTTTTTCTTTAAGTCTATCGAGACCCTAGAATACCTGAATTCCTATTTCTTTCCATTGCAATTTTTGATTTAAGGATATTTAAGAGTTAAAGCGGGGAAGAAGTGATAAAGATAATGCTATAGGTATCACTTACTAAATCTAATTTAGTTTGGAACAAAGCCAGAGTTAAGAGGCACCCATTGAGAATCTAACTCATTAATAGCCTGCTAGACTAGCTCCTTAACCATTATATTACGTGAGGTGCCTGGGGTTGGGATATTATCGGGTACCGTTGGGGTATAAGAAAAACTTATTTTTTCTGTTAAATACTTGACTAACTCTTTCAAGGTGGCATTTTTCAGGAATTCCCAGGGCCGAATTTACCAGAAAAAATTTTTTTAAAAAACCCCAAAACCCCCCAAAAACAAACAAACAAACACTGTTTGAAAAAATATTTACTTAAAATATTTAATTCAACATTAGATAAAAGGATGATTAAAGTAAATGTTATAAACGGGTGTTAACAAAAAATCTATCTATCTATCTATCTATCTATCTATCTATCTATCTATCAAGTGTTTATCTCTATTTAATTCAAATTATTTATCTATTTATCCATCGATCTCAGTTCACATCTATCTATCTATCTATCTATCTATCTATCTATCTATCTATCTCCCTGAAATCTGAAATATCTGTCTGTTGTCAATGATCTGTTATCTGTTATACCATTCTTTGGCACTGCTGGTCCAGTCCGACTAAGGAACATGAAAACCAGGCTTGGCGCACACCTGTGCCCCTCAGTATATTCCTCCACGTGTGCCCATCATGTTCAGTCTGTTCCGCTTGCAACGTAACACCATCGCACTGCTTTTTTCGCCGGTCTAACGAAGAGGGGGGGGTCTTTAGAGAAGGAAAAAGAGAGAGATTGGATATTGGATCTGCGACATGGCCAACTTTGATGATTCATCGTTTTCTGACAAAGTTTCAAGAGATTTTCTTAGGGGTTGGGGATGTTCGCTCCGTTATGTGGGCCCTTTTCAGTTCATTTACCCTGACCCACACTAGTTGCTCTCATTCACTTAAAAATACGCACAGGGAAAATAGGTCTATAGACTTACATATAATTTAGATTTCAGTATCGGCTACATGCTCCATGAGTATATATTAAAGAAATTTAAAAGGGCCAAGTTTAATTTACAATTAAATTTCTTTATATATATATATATATATATATATATATATATTTCTGTGTATGCGTATTTATCTGTGCTTCTCCCTTTCCCTCCTGAGTATATATATATTTAAAGTGTAGAAATAAGAAAAAAATAAATTATTCCAAAAAGATAGATTTATTTGTAGATTTGTTACGTTAAAATGCTTCGAATAATTATAAAAACATTCATGCGGATATTAGGATCAATATAGTATTGTCTAAACAGTGTTGGAATTCTTTTCCAAATGGAAAAGAGAGATAAAGTATTAGAGAAAATGTTAGTTTTTTCCGTTTGCAGCATTCTTCTAAAAAAAAAAAGAATATGTGAAATGCAATATATTATATATATATATATATATATATATATAAATAATATAATATTTAATATGTGTGTGTGTGTGTGTGTGTGTGTGTGTGTGTGCACAAAGCTCAAAGGCCGTGTGTGGTCTGACAGAGGCATCACTATCATAACCAAGATTAGTGTCTATGAATCGTGCGTTTTATCTGCCCTTTTATATTCTTCTGAGACGTGGGCTACATATCGCCGTCACTTCTAAGCATTGGAAAGATTCCACTAAGCTTGTCTTAGGAGGATCCTAAACATCAAATAGCAATCTCTAATACCAGACATTATTGTTCTTCAGCAAGCTAATACATCCAAGTATTGAGAAACTCCTCATACGCAATCAGATGCGTTGGGCTGGGCATCTTACTAGGATGGAGGATGTGAGGTTACCTAAACAGCTGCTGAGAATTACAACGTGCTAAACGTCCGACACATAATCCTAAAAACAAACTAAGTATGTCGTCAAAAATAAACTTAGGGAATTCAAACAGTATGGAAAAAGTTATCTACAATGGTTTAAAGTACTGAGAATCGAACACTTTTGAAACGAGAGCTTGGGAAATAGTACTTGACACTTTTCAGACTGAACCTGTTTGTAACAATTGCAGTAGGATCTGTTTGTTTAAAGCCGGAGTTACTAGTTATATTAGATCTAATAACAGCAAACAACCACAGACTATTTTTACTTAGATCTTTCTTCAGCAAAATACAGGTAATTCGTGTCAATTCTGGGACAAAGTATGTCTGAGAAGCCATAGGAGAATATAAGGTTAATTTCGACGCCAAAGGCAATTTGTCACATATGTGATAGAGTTTGCAAGGGTGAATTTGGCCTGAAGAGTTCGTTCTGAATGCATTCGTTCCAACGGGTGTTTTTTGATGGGTTTGAGGGATGGCCATTTTGTGTAAAGAAATGTCAGTCACAATATATATATATATATATATATATATATATATATATATATATATATATATATATATATATGAAAGTTCTCCGCAAAGCATGCATTTTCTATACACATGGGTCATTTCCTTTTCGGTTGGGTTGAGAACTTTCAATACATTTTCTAATAAAAACTGAACGTCGACTTCCCTGTCAAGAATAAAATCATCTTTTGGGAATACTTTGTTTTCTCTTTACACACACACACACACACACACACACACACACACACACACATACATATATATATATATATTTATGGGGTCCATGATATAGGTATGTACTAAGCTTAGTTTATTCACCACAAGACTACAAGTACCTTCATATGTCTGTCTCCCAACACACATTTCTGTAAATATAAAAGTACCTTAATATGCATGTATACTCGAGCGCGTGTGTCTACAGAGATGGCCTAGAAACATACAACGACATTACTTTGACTATATTAATTTCTTCTGTCCATACCGATCTCTATATTTATCTTAGTTTATTCATATCTTCTATCGAATTTTATTCGAATCTCTCTCTCTCTCCCTCCCCTCTCTCTTTCTCTACGTTTTAACACACACACACACACACACACACACACACACACACACACACACATACACACAAATCTTTCTTTTTCCAATTCTTTTGTCACCAAACCTATTTATGATATCTTTTCCCTCCTTCCATCTTTCCTTGTTTCTCCCTATATATATATAATATATATATATATATATATATATATATATATATATAATATATATATATATGCATGAATGCGTGAGAACTTGTGGATTTTTAGTTTAAGGTCAAAGAGCAACGAGGAAGCTAATAACACACAAAAAAATATTTCCTGAGAAAAATCTTCGCGTTTACTAAAAGCATTTTCATGTAAAAAGTCAGAAATATGACACTTTCTCAAAACCTCTAATCATCTTCTTTCCTTCCTTCCTTTATTCCATCTTTCTTTTTTTTCTTTTCTTTCTTTAATTTTTCCTTCATTCCTTCTTTTTTTCTTTGCTGTTTTCTTTTCTTTTTCACTTTCTTTAATTTTTCCTTCCGTCCTCTCTTCTTTCTTCTTCTTTGTTTCCTTCTTTGTTTCTCTTGTTAATTATTTTTCCTTCTTGATTTTTCCTTCTCTCCGTCTTTCCTTCATTCCTTCCTTCTTCTCCTTTATTTTCTTCTTTCTTTATCTTGTTAATTCTCTTTTTCGTTCATGCTTTTTTCCTTTCTTTAAATTTCCTTCTTTTCATCCTTCCTTACTAACTTTCTTCATCTAGTCCTTTCTTTCTTTCTTTCTTTCTTTCTTTCTTTCTTTCTTTCTTTTTTCATCAATTTTAATTTCTCCTTTCCTTTAAACTTTTCTTCCTCCATTCGTCTTTCTTTATTTCCTTATTTCTTTGTCGCTTTCTTTACTTCTTTCCTTTTATTCTTTCTTTAATTTGGCCTTCTTTAAATTCTTTCTTTCTTCTTTTTATGTTTGCTTATGTATTTTTATTTTTTCATTTTTCCTTTTCTTTATTTTTCCCTTCCTTCCTTCCTTCTTAACTATTTTCTTTCCTTCTTTTCTTTTATCCTTTACTTTTCCCTTCTTTCCTTCATTTAAAGCAACGAGCAAAGTTAGCCTCCTTCAATTCATTCATTAATACATTCATTTTTTCTTTATTTTTACGCTTTTAATTTTTTTTCTTTTCGTCCCTTTGATGTTTGCCTCCAATTTTATGGTTTTTGCCAATTTCGTTAAGATTTTCTGACTTTTTTTTCACTTTAAAAGTACTTAAAATTGTTTCACTTTCTGCACGTTCATGTCTCGTGTATAGGTCGACCGTAGATGCTTAGTTAACACGTCTGTTAGTCAACACCATTGCTAGTGATGTTAGTGTAGTGATGTATTTGATCATCAATAAGTATACACACTCACACACACACACACACACACACACACACACACACACACACATATATATATATATATTATATACCTACAATGCATGCTCTTCCGTAAATTCTTGATATTAGATAACTCTAGACGGTTTGACATCAATCTACTTGTTCCTTCAACCGGAAATTGTCAGCAGGGCGTAGAATATGTCGATTGTATCCCCTTCATATGGGTAAGACCTCCCCCCACAAGTGACGAAAAATGAACTGGTTGCGTGGCATATCCATTCATTGATGAAAATTATTTTGGTATTTAAGTGTATTTAACTGACATTTATCGTCGACAACTGCATTACACCATATGAAGGACATCGGATATTATGTCATAAAATCAATTGAATTCCTTGCACAAAAACATCTTTAACGTCAACTGATTCAGGTTTCTGAAGACATCTTATCTGTGATTTGTCTTCTCTCCGACGCTCCTCCTTTTCATCACTGCCCTGTCGGCTGGGGCTGTAGAATACGCCCACCGGGCAGTGATGAATTGGACGAGCGTCGGGGGGAAGACAAATCACAAATAAAAAAAGCAATGAAATTACACATAAGATGACCTAGGCATGGTTACGAAGGGGAAACCCAAAAAGAGAAACTGATTCTTTATTAATAACAGCACAAAATAATCCGATAAATATTAATTGTCAAAGCAAAAATGATAATACGCAGAAGAATATCAAATGTTGGTTATGATTAAAGGGTTAATCCCATAATGAGTGGATGAAGCAAACTGTATTCAAGACTAGGCACGGCTGGGTTGGAAAGGTGGTCTACTGGGAATTGAGAAAAAGACGAAAATTTGACAATGTTAACAAATAGTATAAACCTAAACCAGAATCTGTTCTAGAAACGCGGGAAATTATCTGGGACTTTGAGATACAAACGGGTCATCCAATCCCGGTTAGAAGACCAGGCATCATTTTAATAAATAAGAAGAGAAGGACATGTTATCTCATTAATTTTGCAGTTGCAGCTTACCATAGAGTGAAAATGAAAGAAAACGAACAAATAGATAAATACTAGGATCTTGAAGAGTGCTGAAAAAGTCTTGGAACAATATGGTGACGGTGATAGCAAATTGGAGCCTTTGAGGAAACTGGAGATCATAGGAAGAATCGAGACTATATACACCACAGAAATTATGATCAGCTAGAATAACTGGGAAACATGTGGAGACTTTCATTAATGAAATACAACTAGTTAGAACTAGTGTGAAAAACTCGCAAGAAGTAAAATAAGTAATTATTATAATAATCTAATGGATTCAGAGATAGTCTTTAAATGTTTATACAGAATAAACTTTCGAATAAAGATCTGTAATCTATACATATATAAAGGCCAGTTATGTGTATATGTATGTCCGGAGGAAACTTTGAGAATAAAACAATTAAGGACAAAGTAAATATATATGCACATTAAATATCACCAGGGCTTGGTTTGTGAGCAAAAATAATAGAAATTTGATTTATATTCGTGAAGATAATTAAAAGAATGAAATTTAAATGATAACAGTATGGATTTATTTTCATTTAATATTTTAGATAGTAGACATTAACATTTCTTTTCAGAGTAGCTGGATCAATGCCAGGTCTATTTTTTACATAGGGATTTAAATGAGGCATTCCACGAGGATTCAACTCTCGATTCAGTAATAATGGATCTGCGGGACTAACTAAAAAAAAACCTCTATCCAGGCGACGCCTGGTAGCCGCTTATAGTCTTTTAATACATCGTATTTCGTAAAATCCTTTTTCTCTCAACGAAATATCAAATATAGAACACCACGAATATGATGTGAGACAAGGTCAGTTTTTGAGTCGAGTAAAGTTGATTTTAATTCAGAATTTTCCTTTTTCTAGACTGGTTGCCGTAAAAAGGCTAAAGAACACGGTCGAACCTACTATTTACCCATAGCTGAGGGGAGAACAGTTGGATTCATGATTTTCACAAAGGCATTAGCGTGAATGGAAACGCAAATAGACTCGTCCAGAATTTGAACTCGGGTCGCCAATTCGATTTCCTACGATGATAACTGTTACACTAGGTGCGCAACTACTACTATACGAGGTTTGGCTGAAAAGTTCACATGATGATGTCATATATTTTGTTGATGACATTTTTAACAATGGGATCCAAGCAATTCAATGTTTTTGGAAGAAGTGTGTGGATCACAAGGGGACTATGTTGAAAAATAAGCCTCATTTGGTCAAATTCCATGAGAGCATGTTGGTCAGTCTATGAACTTTTCAATCAACGACCCTCGTGCCTACACATCTGTGTACGCCTATACATACGCACGCCACCGCCGCCACCGCCCTTCGTTGTGCGTTCCTGTGAGTCTAAAAGAAGATTTAGTAAAAGCTTTTTCGTGAAAATCGTTTCTTGAAATTCCATTAATTATACATAAGTGAACTTTAAGAGTCAGATCCGACATAAGCCGTTAAATGATTTTTAATTTTATCTACAGAGCAAAACATTCTCTCAAATTTCCGCGTTTGTATTCATCTAAAAGGGGCATTTTTACTTTTACTCACTTTACTTTCTCTCTCGCTTCAAAATGAAGAAACAAATAAACACATGCAGGTGGCGGCTGTTTCGCTCAGATGATGTTACAAAAAAGAAAATTTAAGGAATCTCGAATCAAATCGTAACAATAAAAGGCTAAACAATAAAAACAAATCAATCTCTAAACCCGCTGGCACACTGAACATATAATAATAATTAGGAAGAGTTTATTTTATCCTACGGAGACAGCCAAACGTTTTGATGTCGAGCTACCAAATTAACATGTGTACTTATCTGACCCAACGGAAAGACTTCACAGAAGAAATATTTTTGTTCCTCGTGGGTATCGTGATCTATCGTCGGAAGTAGCATTCTAAGAATCAACAACAACGACAACAACAACAACAACAACAACAATAATAATAAATAATAATAATAATAATAATAATAATAATAGGGAGGAGGCGCCTGTTTAATGGTTATCGTCGAACGACATGGAATTGGTAACATCATTACAATTCCTAGATGAGGCTGTTTGCGTTTCATGCCTTAGAAAAGGCATGAATCCATTTATTCTCTGGGTAAATTAAGAGGACAGACTAGAAGGAGACCCCTTAATTCAAACCAGCTATTTTTCTAAAATCCTGTACGTAGCGAAGGGGTTGGGTAAATGCCAACACTAATACAAGTTAACATTAAATTTATTGCTAATGTTATTCAATTTTTGTATTCATTGATTTAAAAGCACGTCAACCCGTCTAGGTTTATTGTATGCCTAGAAGTTAAGGACATATTTACATTTTGTGTCGAGGTTTCTTAAGTGTTTTCTTTTTTTGCACACTGGAACTGGACTCAAACTGGAACTGCCACTTTGAGCCAAAATGGGCCTGGGAATAATGGCAATGGAGAGGTACTCCACACCCCCAGTTTTACAGAACGTCAAGCTGAAATAGCATGGTTGCTATTGCTCAAAGATTTAATACCGCCTGTTTGGCGTCAATTTTGAAATCCAGGAGATCAATCTGCTCGATCCGGTTCTCAGTTTATTTCAAAATTTATTTCTAAGAATAAGTCTTGTATTTTTATTATAACGAATTTTGATTTTTAACGAGGATCTATTTAATCTTAAGTAAAAACAAAAAAAACAACCCCCCCCCCAAAAAAAAACAAACAAAAAACAAAAACAAAAAAAAATAAAAACAAACAAAACAAACACACACACACACACACACACACACACACACACACACACACACACACACACACAGTAAATAAATAAATAAATAAAACAAAAAACAAAAACAAGCAAGACTTGAACTCGGCTCATTTTGGCATGAGAAGCATTTCGAAATATCCCAATACAAAAGACCCTTACAATAACTGCAATTTTCAGTTTCATGAGGAATAATTTGATTGCCACCTGTACATTTCATAACCTGTGACGTATATATACACACACACACACACACACACACACACACACCCTGTACACAGTAGTTATTTTATTTTTCATGGGCACAATGTGTTTAATGTGGGGACGAATTGAATCTCCCGCGCGGTGGTTTTAAAAATTGCTTATTTCCGTCAGCATTGCCCTTCATTGGCGCCTCAAGCACTAGGTAATAAACTCAACCCCAACACTTTTTGAGGAGGGTGCAGATGCTGCTTGGGTGGAACTAAGATATTATTTTCTCACTCACCTGGCGAGACCTGTACATCGTATTTAAACATATTCACACTTTCTACCTTTCCATTCTCTCTCTTTTTTCTCTCTCTCTCTCTCTCTCTCTCTCTCTCTCTCTCTCTATATATATATATATATATATATATATATATATATATATATAATATATATATATATATATACGCACTCACGCACATACACAGCAAACAATACCGACAAAGACGCACATAAATATATTCTTAACTCTGTCATGTTTGATTCAAGATCATTTTAAAGGATAAGTAAAGGCGAGAAGTTTCATATTTTCGTCCCTACGGTTATTGTAAACTGTATCAAAAATCTAAACATTTGACCCTCCACCCGTCTTTCCATAAAGCTACATGATTGGTCCAGTCCATTTTTTTGTAGCGGTTCCAGATTTGGATAATCGGAAATCCTGAAAGTCTCTTTGATTGTACACCAGGAAGCCCATAGGATACATCTATTTATTTATCTGTATAAGTTCTTTCATATCTATGTAGCTACCCGGCTTGGTAGCTTGATGGATGTCAATAAACAAATAGATAGATAGATAGATAGATAGATGTGAATACTCAAGTAGATAGACATATAGATAAGAACCGACTGAAATAGATAGATATTGGCAATCTGGGATAGATTGATAGATAAATGATAATAGGCATATATATATATATATATATATATATATATACTGTGATAGATATCAAGAGATTGAGATAGATAGAGAGAAACCAACAAACAGACGGACAGACAGACAGACATATAGATAGATAGATGATGATGAGTGAACAGGAGTAGATAGATAGTAACAGTACGTGTTTGTATATGTTCTGTTAATATACATGTAAATATTTGATGTGTATAAACATGCCAACTCACATAAAGAAAAATAGTGACATACGCACACACTAACATACACACACATATATATATATATATTATTTTATAGAATACGTGTATATGCATTGCGTTCGCGCGTGCGCGTGTGTTGATATATTTTTGGCCAGGTTTGCGAATTCTTTTTTGGAGTCCGGAACTTGATTCAATCGCAGAAACTGCGCATCATCAGAAGACCGGAAGTTCTAATTACACAGCCAATATCCGTCCGTCAGATAAAAGCGGAAACTGTACGTGAGCATGCGCCAAGAGGTAGAGATGCCTGCAGCCGAGATTTCAGCTCTGGAATTGCGTCTGGGATTCTCTTAACCTTGTTGGCTGCGAAGTAATCCTTTTTCATTGGAACTTGGCCTTCCTGATTCGTCTCCACACGCTGGTCTTCAAATTGGAGAGGAATGTTCCAATGTTGCATCTTAAAGTAGCCCAAGAGAAGACATGCTGACCAAATACTTTATCAAGAAAATCCAACCATACACGGTGTGTCAGAAATACCTCCCACATTTTAAACTGTCACCTGTGTGGTTCAAGTCAGGATGGTTGATCCATCTAGATAATGTCGTATCATTTTTTTCCATATATGATATGTTACAATCATGGCTTGAACCGGTACACAACATGTTTTTGCTGTTGATTGATTCGCGCACATTTTAGGTTTTATATCGAAATGATGCTGTTATGGGTTGAACATTTCAGAACCACGGTTCATCGATTAAAAGAAAGTCACCTAGTTGAATTAAAGAATGCTAATCACCAAATAAATAGCAGATGTACCACCAAACATAACTCTTGATCTTTTTGTCAACCTTCAAAACATGGCCGGTCTAAGGCATGATCATAACTGATCGTATCTGAAAAGAATGGACATTAGTTAGATGGCGCTACCATTGCCAGTTGCCTAAATTCACTTTCACTATTCAGGTAATAGTTTAAAATGTGGGAGGTATTTCTACCGCATCTTGTATAAAATTGCAGTAAGTATCCATAAATGTAATACACTCTGATCATAGGCAGTGGAGCGTTTTTATCTGACGCAGAGAACACAGATGCTCTGATCAATATCTGCGGGCTTAGAATACGCTGACTGTATCCCATGCAGGGGGTGTCTTTGATATGACACTAAATTGCATCTGGGGCCCTAGTTCTTCATTGCCTCATTACTCTCAGGACCACTCTGACCAGCAGTTAGAGTACCTGTTATTTGATAGGACAGTGTACAAAAAAAAAAGAAAAGAAAAAAGCTCTTAAGAAATAACCACACAAAAATGTAAATATGGACGTACAATGAATGCGATTCCCTAACATTTAGGTATGAAATAACGCGAGACAGGTTGACATGCCTTTAAAATCAATCAATCAATCAATCAATCAATCAAATCTGATAATAAATAAAAACTTTTCAAATTAGAGTAAACATTTAATCAAAGTAAAAGCTCTTATTTTATTACTTTATATACCCAAAATTTTATTAAAATTATATTATTTATTCATTTTTGTTAATTTCTGAAGAATTTCCAGTGATCCCCCTTATTGAAAGGTGCGCGAAATTGTACATCCCTACGTATTATAGACACTAGATATTTTTTCTGGATTTCGTAGCCAAAAGTTAGGGGTGCGTAGAATACACGAATGCGTATTATGCACGACTAATTTCGGTAAATTCTGTTTTTTTTTATTCGGCAAATTAATGATGGTTTTGATGTTTTATTTACTTTTTCGAAGAGACTTGATTTGAAAATCAGAGTTAGAATCGAGACCGTTCATGCAACGACATTTCTAAAACAGCAGAAATCCCAAGAAACTACAACAGAATTAAGGGGACAGATGCGATTGGTATGAAACTGAAACAATAATAATGGAAAAAAAATTAAAAGACAACATTACCAACATCAACAATTATAATAACACCAGAATATTGAGGAGACTTTCGGTTGATCTCTCGTGTAAATTACAACTGATGTGAAGACTTAATTAATAAAAAGAAAAAATATATATAGAATAACAATATTGAGGACAATTTTAGAGTACCGAATAGACTTGCTGGCACATGATCTGCAATGAAAGTTATTTTTCATTATAACAAGCTATGAAAGAAAAACAAGATTACAGTGTTTGCTAAAATTTGTGGTCAGTACGATGTGTAGCAGATGATGTTCGTCGCTGGATTGAAACAGTAATTGGTACGGAAGGATGACTAAATAATAAATAGTTTTTTTCATGTACATTGATTTAGAACACGCACACAAATTTGTAAAAAAACGCGAAGAGGAAAAGAAAATACTTTAACGAGACTGATGGTGAGACGAGTGGAGCATGTCCTGTAATCTGATCTCCAAAACTCTGACATTCGACCAAGATTTTATCAAAATATTTTATTTGTAATGGTGTAATGGTTATCGTCGTTAGAAGTGGAACCGGCTACTCAAGTTCAAATCCTGAACAAAACTGTTTGCATAGCGTTAATACTCTTGGGAAAGGTATGAATTCATCTATTCTCCTTCAAGCTATGAGTAAATATTAGGTAAAACTGGGCGCTTTCATGTTTGTATGACAACCAGTGTAAAAGGACAACTGAATTCAAACCAGTTGTAGGTTCTCTCTCTATCCTTTAGAGTTCAGTCTGCGAACTTAAGGTCGCAGATTCTTCATTTATGGTATAGATGGACAGAAATTTACTCAGATGTTTAAGGACCAATGACATACTTATTAATTAGTAGGAAATGGGATCGGTGACTCGAGTTCAAATCCTGGACAAGGCTGTTGGAGCTAGACTAGAGAAGCATTTTATTGAGATGCCATTACGCAATCTACTTTACTGGATGTCAAACTATTATTCTATAGAATAATTAAAAAATATTTATGAACAATAGCTAAAGAAAACATTATATTCAAGCCAGTTGGTTTGAAAATTACATGGGCGAGAAAGAGTCAGTTACCAAGCGCCGTTGATTTCATGTCTTCGCTACCCTAACTTATATATACATGCTCTACCAATTATATTGAGTACTCTTTATATATATATATATATATATATATATATATATATATATATATATATATATATATATATATATATATATATGTGTGTGTGTGTGTGTGTGTGGTATGTGTGCGTGTGAAAAGGGGGTGTAACTGCCTCATTATATTTACCCAATTGAATAGAAATTTAACAAGTTTCGCTAAAACAGGCACGCTGTCAAGACACCCGGTGAGGATCAAACTCACTAGTTATAAAATGCGATACTGAACTGTTGTTGAGCAGGGACCTTTTTTGACATTTAGATATTTTATGTTAAAGTTCGTTGTGCATAAATGGAAGAATTATCGGTGGTAAACAGATTCCAGTGTACCAGTTCCCCCCGACCCCGACCCTCTTCGGGGTGGTTTTGCCTGTCTTAAAAGTCAGCCCTGGAAATCCAGGCTTTTAGCTGATCTTGAACTGGTGTCAGTGGGAAGAAATCTGCAGTCATAAAACCTATCAAGTTGATCTCTTTCCACAATAAAAGTACAGCCTCGACTCAGAGCAATCTGTTTTTCTTCTTGGTTTTATAATCGCTGGAAAACATGCCATTTCTATATCTGGGTATCTTCACTGAATGTCTGATTGCTACGAGAATCGTGTCATATTAATCTAAGTCTGGCTTGCTTATTTTTTAGCTTACCAGGAGAGGTTAATAACAGTATGGTGGTTATTGTCATAGGGTGCGTTACCGTGTTGAAACAGCTACCCTGCAATGTGTATCGCTCCAAAACTTCCTATAGGTTCATATCCTTCTGAAAAAGCAAATATTTTAGCACCCAAATGTTATTTAATAAAACTTCTATAAAATCATATAAAAGTAGGTGGTTGACTTTTAACAAATTATTTGATTGAGTTTAACGGTATGTCAACCTGACGAGGATCGTTTTATACGTAGAGGTTGGGGAATCGCGTTCATTGTACGTTCATATTTACATTTACATTCGCACACAGTTATATTCTTTCAAGCATTCCTAATAGTGATAATTATATGATTTCAAGTAATTATTCCTATTTAATAATAGCCGTTTTTATTTGCACACAGTTATATGGTTTCCAGTAACAAATAATTATCTTTATTAAACAATTATAGCTTCAAGTAAAGATTTTTAATAGAAATAATTTACTGTTATATGGCATCAAATACAAAACCATTTTTAAACAGATCTATTTGACCCATAGATGGAGCCCTAACAAGTACTGCTCCTGATCAGAGTATACCTAAGAATAATGGCAATGAAGGGGTACTCCATTCTCCCAGATCTCTTGAACGTAAGCCTCACCTTTAGGTGCAGTTTAGTGACAGCCTCTTTTTAGGGGACGGGGCAATCTCTGCAGGGGATACAATCAGCTAATTCTAAACCACACAGACAGAGCTTTAAATATACTCATGTATAGAATTTACATTTCCAACCCCCAAAAGATAAAATTTAACGAATCCTTTTTTTTATATGTAAAAACGCCCCACTGGACATGATAGGTATGCAAACCAATTATTTTTAGCTTTACATGAAACCATTTTTCCGTTTACAGCGGACAGACAAACAAATTTCCAAATTATTGATATAGATTGATAAAGATGTTTGTTGTGAGCTTTGTGATTTTTGATATTCGATTATTTCTATAAGGAAACGCGCTGTATCTTCTTCATTTTGTCTTCTCCTTCTTCACGTGACTTTTTCTTCGTGTGTTATTATTTCTGTATAATCTTTGTAAGATTGAAGCCAATGTTAATTCCGATAATAGACTAAATAAATGAGGGGATAAAAGTGGAATGAATAAACAATTACTTGCTAGTGGTTTGAGTCTGTGGCCGTAGAGCAGAAAAGGGGAATAAGTAGGAAAAGATACGAAGAAAGAGAAGAAAGACAAAGAGATACAGAGAGGAGAAGCAATAAATGAAAGGGTGAAAAGAAAGAGAGAAGGAAAAAATGTGCGAATGAAAGAAGAATTACAAAAGAAATGAAGACATAAAAAAGAGAAGGAAAAAAGAAGCGAGAAAGGAATGAAGAAGAGAAAGTGAGAAAGAGATAGAAGGAAAAGATGTGAACAAAAGCGATTAAAGAATGAAGAGAGAGAGAGAGAGAGAGAGAGAGAGAGAGAGAGAGAGAGAGAGAGAGAGAGAGAGAGAAATTTTTCAGTCAACCCTCGTATCATTATGAAATCGACAGAGACAGAAGGAAAAAGCACAAAAAGAGAGTGAAGGAAAAAGAATAGATAGATAGATAGATTGATAGATAGATAGAAAGAGAGAGAGAGAGAGAGAGAGAGAGAGAGAAAGAGAGAGAGAGAGAGAGAGAGAGAGAGAGAGAGAGAGAGAGAGAGAGAGAGAGAGAGAGAGATTTTTTAGTCAACCCTTGTATCATTATGAAATAGACAGAGATAGAAGGAAAAAGCCCAAAAAGAGAGTGAAGGAAAAAGAATAGATAGATAGATAGATAGATAGATAGAGAGAGAGAGAGAGAGAGAGAGAGAGAGAGAGAGAGAGTATACTGATTTTTAATGAAGAGCATTTACGTCTTCGGTATTGAACCACCCGATCACTATCTCGAGCAATTCCTATCTCAGCCACCAGACAACTTCTAATATCAACAGATATAAACAGAAGTGAACACATAGAAAAGAGGTCAATATTAACAACGTCGTGAGATGCAGTGGATTAAAGAAGAGGTCGATATTTCCGGCCAAATATCTTCTTCGGACGATAAAAAGAAAAGAAAAGACGTGCTTATAATTGGAGACATTCATGATCTTATTAATGACGGGCTATATTTTCTGAAAAGACTGTATAATAACATTTTTTCCAGACAATCTCTTTACCTCTGTTCAATAGACAACGACCGATGTGGACCAAATGACCGGTATGGTGATTTGCAAACGATCAGACAGGAGAAGAAATAGCAGAAATATTCGATGCAACCAAATGATATATATATATATATATATATATATATATATATATATAAGCAAAAGTAAAGTCGTCGGGGCGGCCTAATGTCGGTATTAGCCAATCAGCGAGGGAGTCTATCCCCTTTTCAATAGCGCTAGACCAAGGAGATTGTTTCTGCATCTGAGGTGGAGCGCCACACCTACCATCAGCTCCTTACTTTACCGCACAGATCCCTGTGCTACTCATAACGCTGAGTTGGCGAGGACCGGTATCGAACTAGGAACCTTGTGGTTTCTAGCCGAACGCTCTACCGACTGAGCTAAACCGGCCCATCTATTTATCAGAAATGCAAATAAGAAGAAAGCCATGAATTTGGTCGATGCTATTATGGCAGAGCAGGTGCAAACCCTAAGATATTCGAATTCTCTATCCCCCTCTCTCTATATCTATCTATCTATCTATCTATCTATCTATCTATCTATCTATCTATATATATATATATATATATATAATATATTATATATATGTGTGTGTGTGTGTGTGTGTACGTGTGTTTATATCTATCTATTTATCTTTCTATCTATCTTTTAAAATGCCCCGAAATATTTTGTGTTCGCCTTAGGGTACATGAGGCCCACCCTCAGTTTCCTGGATGGATGAATTATACATTTTTTTATTTGTTTCCTAGATTAATTTAAACTTCCGCGCCACCGGATACCAATTCTGTTTGATTTCTGTAAAAATATGTCTTTTCTGAATAATTTAATTCCAAAATTTCCTAGGGCATTTATTTGTTTTCTGGAAAAATGAGATTTTCCTTATCAATTTGAAGCCCCCGCCCCAGTTGTGAGGGTGAGAAACAGTTTTACTACTCGCCGTACCTTTTAAAACGCTTCTTAAAGCGAAGGGAGTTCACACGCCAAGTTTCATTGAGATCGGCCTAATATATAAGTAGCGACAGACAAATAAAGAGAATATATATATATATATATATATATATATATATATATATATTATATATATATATATATATCACAGTTATCTTTAAATCCATCAAGCAAACAAATATATTTACTTCTGGATTTTATTTTTTAAAAACAATTTTAAAATGCTCAATATAAAGACCTAAATGTACGTTTAAAAACGAATGGGTTAAGATTACGGACTGCAGTTTCTCACCTTAGCGCGAATCATCAGACCCTGAAAATTCGCGCTAAGGCGAGAAACTGCAGTCGGTATTTTTTAATCCATTCGTTTTTAAACGTATGTATATATATATATAATATATATATATATATATATATATGTGCGCGTGTGTGTGTGTGTGTGTGTGTGCGCGCGTGTGTGTTTGTGTGTGTGTGAGGAAAAGGGGGTTGGAATGGATCCGACAGAAAGAGGTAAAATAAGGAATGAAAGAATATAACTCAGACAAAAATGTGTAGTATATTTCGCACGAGTATTGAAAACTTCTTATATATATATATATATATATTATATATTTGTGTGTGTGTGTGTGTGAGAGAGAGAGAGAGAGAGAGAGAGAGAGAGAGAGAGAGAGAGAGAGAGAGAGAGAGAGAGAGAGAGAGAGAGTATAAACTAGTTTTCTCTCGATTACGATGTATGAAACTCGAGTAGTCCAATCTTGTAATTTTTATTCATTGCCAAATCACAAATATCATTAAACGACACAGATATATTAAATTCTTCAAAACACAATAAATCATCAAACCATAGAAGAAACAGAAAATCTTGAATACCAAAAAAAATAGTCGACTGGTTTTCATTGTAAAATTCAGACAATAATTTTCCATTTCATATCATTACATAATCCGGAAGGAACAATAATTTCCTCCCAGCTCTGATTTTACCAGATATACAATATTTCCATTACACAAAAACTAATACGAGATTGATTTAAAAAAAATGGAATACATTTTCGACGAAATCAGTGTCACAAAATAAGTAGAAAACACTTAGAAATATTTATTGGTCAATTTTATTATTGAATTGTGTCATAAATAATTTGGATAATGGTATAGGGGTAAAAATTATGATAGAAAAAAAAGAAAGGAAAATGCTGATAGCAGAATTCAACAGTATCTAAGCAGAACATGTAACACGAATACACCATTAATTTCAATAGTTCTGTTTTCTTTTACTTGCCATATTTCCAAACCAATATGGAAGGCTTATCAGCTCGGAAGTAGAACTCGACAAACTAACTTTGAAATACGACCCTGGGGTTGTTTGTGTTTAGTTAGTACTAATGAAATAGGGAATATGAATCCGGTTCTCCCTGCAATATCTCGTATCCTCAAATGTCTTCACAAAAAGGCAAAATCTGTGATTGCCACACTACTTGACGAAAAACAGTGAGTGAGCACTTGAGAAAACCACTCTTCCATAAGTATCTTGCCTGCCCAGATAGTATTAACATTAAATAGCTGTTGCACCCATTGTCAACATTATGATCTATCCTACTATTTAAGGCTGTTTCTATATATCCATCTATCTGTCTCACATTGATACTTCTTTATTCAATTGTAAAATCAGATTACACATACCAATAATATACGTATGTGTGGATATTGAGATGCATAGTTACATTCTCACCTCCGCCAATTCCTCGTGCTCAACCAAAATGTCGGTATATTTCAAAGCAAATCTATGACAAAACCCAAAAGTCTATAACAAAGATGAACGAGAGAATACCAGATAGAAAAAAAATTGTGCTGTCAAACAAAGTGTAAAAGTCTAACTGATTTGTGAGTGCGTTATTGTTACACGACTTATTATTTTGTATTTTTGTTGTTGTTTTGTTTTAACACTGTCTGTCTCTTAAGCATTTTCGTTTCCCCCTTATATATACGCTTTTCTTTTTTTTATTTGTTGTCATTTAAAAAAAAGGAAATCTACCCGTTCCCCACCCGCCTGACGAACGGAGACAATTCTATTTCTCTAGGCCTCGAGCATTCTATTCTGTTCTTCCAGCGGTAATCAGTCCAATTTTTCCAACCCCTCCCCTTTCACCGACTCGACTCATTTAGTCGTTTCTGAATTTTTGTTATTGGTAGGCGTCTTAGTACACCAGATTTTTTTTAAGTTTAGAGGAAATTACTGGTTATTCATATAAACTTCGCAAATCGGAGTCTATAGTTTGTCTTTACTTTGTTTTGTTTGCCTCTGTTTGCGCGTTCGAATAGTCTAAACGGCTTTTTTGTCTAGCCAAGAAGAGAGGATCGATTTCCATATTTGTTCTACGAATTTTCGACCATTTGATAAAAGAATTCTTTGTGTGTTCGCATCAAAACCTTTCTTTACATGAAAATGCTTTAGAAGAGGTTCTTTTTTACTTTTGTACACACACACACACACACACACACACACACGCACACACACACACACACACACACACCATACACATATATATATATATATATATATATAATATATATATATATATATATAGATATATGATATATATATATACATGGAGATTTTTACTGACCGCGATTTTGTTTATTTAGCACTAATGGTCTTGAAAAAAGTGTAAATGCACTTCCTTTTACTGTCATATCGCCAAATGTCTTGATACAAATATCACTTTCACTGGCATGTCATAATAAGGGAAGAGAGTATAAATTAACACACCCAGGTGTACTTTACAAGCAGTAATAACTATAAAATCATTACACGCATTTACACATTTCATGTATATATCTACTTGGTCCAATGATCACATAAGCAAGAAACTGACTGACACCAAGCTATCTATCAGCACTATCCTTAAATATATGTGCTCGATTACCGATATTGAGCACTCTTTATTCACAAAGTTGGCTATATATATATATAGGACCCTCAGTGAGAATCGAACTCACAAGCAATATTCTGCTAGCCTAAAACAGTATTTTTTTTACAGTAGATGAGACTCCCAGTAATTTTCATTTACTCACTTGAGCCTAGTTTAGCATAAGACTAGAAATATAGATCACCTGGTGAAAATCGAACTCATTAGTCATAGTCTGCGAGTCTAGTTCGCTAACTTTTACACCATGCGAGGCTTTCAATAACTGTTAACTTTAGCTTAGTTTGGCACAAGGCCACATATATGGGACATCCAGTGATCGGCAACTGGAAGCGTGAAGAGTTTGGAATCCATGTCTTCTCCCACCAGCTATAAATATATGAGTAACATAGAAAAGACTGGGCTCTCTCGCCTTGAAAAAGCAACAAGTCTAGGAAAAAAGCCAGTCAGAATTAAAAGTCCAGTATACCAGAATAAGGCCCATTACTGTCCATATTTTACAAGACCTTGTGAAAGGTCCGACTCTTGCAAAGGACTGAAATAATGCTGATGGGGTATGATAGGATAGGATATTCTCTTCTCTCTCTCTCTCTCTCTCTCTCTCTCTCTCTCTCTTTCTCTCTGTTTTTCTGTCAGTCTGTCTCTCTTAGTTTGTCTGTCTGTCTGTCAATATATATATATATATATATATATATATATGTGTGTGTGTGTGTGTGTGTGTGTGTGTGTGTGTGTGCGTTTCATAATTGATTGATTGATTTTATTCGCATTTCAATTCGTATTGGGTCAATTTATGTAAAGTGGTTAGGGAATTGCCTTCATTGGGCGTTCATATTTATATTTTTGAGAAGATTTTCTGAAAGTTTTTTTTTGTACACGGTCCTATCGAATAAAAATAAATTTTAAACAGATCTATTTGATCCATATATGGGATCTTAACAGGTACTACAATTTCGGGTCAGAGTGGACCTGGGAATAATGGCATGGTGTTTTTTAAAAATTTTTGTTCCATATCTAATGTTTATTTAATTTATTCACTTTTTTCCTAACGAAAATGCTTTTTCATCTCTGCTTCTTCCCCTGTACACATTAATTTCTCTAACATGTCCACGAAAATATAAAAAGTAACAAAATAAAAAATGCTAAAAATTAAGAAAAACTAAAAATAGATTTTGACAAAAAAGTTAAAAGTAGTAAAATAAATAAATAAATAAATAATAAATAAAACACTAAAAAACAATAACAAAATTGAATGAAAAAAAAAGAGATAGACAGTAAAGTCAACGACTTCCGAGGTTGACAGGGACGGTTGTCTGACATCTTCTATTTCCGGTTGTGCGCGCGATTGTTCGATTTAATATCGCCTGCGGCGCTAGTGTTGAAGAAATCACTTCCGGGATCACGCACTGAAATCTCGTTGATTAACACGTGCGTGACCAACATGGCGGTATTTGCATCAGCATTCGCTTGGCTGAATCAATCACCTTTTCTCTTTACTCTCGTTGTAAATATAAAAAATCTTTTTTTATTTTTTTCCTTTATTCCTGTTTGCAGAGTTTTTCTTTTTCTTTTATAGTGTTTTTTTTTGTATTCGTTTTTCAGGTTAAAAACAGTAAAGTCTATTTCTTTTCTTTTCACTCAGTCTTTTCTCCTCTTCTTCTTCCTCCACCTACACACATCCTTGTGTAGTTCTAATCTAGCTCTTTCTCCAGGCATTTCGTTAGAGTTCAAGTGGTGCAGCCATAGAGTAGTATTGACATGGTTACTGATTGGAAGAATTCCTGTTTTATTTTATCAGGTAAATCAGATTTCAATATGGTCATTAACCTGTCAATAGCAATTCAAATATATATGACTATATTGATATCGTTTTCAATATATGAGATATATGAGATATCATTAACTAGTTATCTTTGCAGCTATTTCTGGACATTTATTTCTCTATCATTTTTTACCTGTATTCATCCTGACTCTCCTGTCTCCATTTTCTTGTCTTCCTTGTTTTTGTTTATATTTTGGTCTTCGTAATATCTAAATTCATCTTCTAGCACTATCGGCGGTCTTAAGATATATTGACTGTATCCCCCTACAGGGGTCTAAGACCACCTCCAAACTGTGTCCACGGTATGACATTAAACTGCATTTGATGGTGAGGATCTTGTTCTAGAGATCGCCGGAGTGTGGAGTAAGCCTCCATTGTACTCTTTGCCGGAGTAGTAGAACCATTTAAAGTCCCATCTTTAGATATCTTAGAGATCTGTTTAAAAATTATTCGTACTTGATAGTGTGAAAAACAGCTCTTAAGGAACAAGTAAACTATAAATATAAATATGAACGAACAGTAAACATCTCGGCAAGAAATAACTCTAGACGGATTGATATGCCGTTAAAATCAATATATTAAGCAAGCAATCTAATTAACGTTCATACTATGTTTTCACCGAAATGATCCATTACTTTTGCTCATTCCTCTATATAAAGATTCAGCTTATGTTGGGCTCATGCGACTCGCTCGAGTTTTTGCCTTCTCTGTTAAGTTATTTTCATATATATAATATATATATATATATATATATATATTATATATATATATATATATATATATATATATACACGTATCTATCTACCTATCTATCTATCTATCTATATATCTATATATATATATATAGATATATCTGTCTGTCTGTCTGTCTCTCTCTCTCTCTCTATATATATATATATATATATATTATATATATAATAAAATAATGATTATATCATTATAAGCACAGTACTTGACGGCGAATCACTTGTTCCTCTCAAGAAAGAAATAAACCTGAAATGAAATGAAGAATGAACCTGTGTATATAAAAAACATAAGTAAAATCCGTCTACGTCAGTTAGAAATTGCCTCTTGAGGAAGCTTTATGATTCTTTTATGACATATAACAGGGACAAGAAAAGCCCAAAAGAAAATGCTTCTTATTGTCCCATGAAGTGATTTCTTCAGTACTGTGCCCTTCTATGTAATAATAGACACCAGTTGGCGCGGACTCTTAGAAGCGACTCCTACAATTTCTCATAGTGGAAATGACGGCGTCTTTTCGAAAGAATTCATATATTAGCAACTAATTCGTTTATTAGCAACTAATTCGCTTCTTGGTAAACGGCAGTTAGTGGCGTATAATCCATCGTATTATCCATTGGATTGGGGAAAAAAATTAAAAATTTAAATCTCAGACCTCGTAATTATTCGTGTATAAAACGCATTTGTGTATAACCCACATACCTTAATTTGGGCTACGAAATTCTTAAAAAAAACAAAAAACAGCTAAATTCAACATTTGTTCAACTTTTTATCCGGTTCGTATAGACTAAATATACAAATTTATACAGATTACTTATGTTTTGAAACAAAACATTTACGCAGTGATTAGAACAAACACACGCAAATATTCACATAGAAATACAAACTTGTAGCAAAAATATGGTTCCCAAAATTATAAACAAACACACATTTCTCTGTAGCAGCACAAAAAGAAGTGTTTGTTACATGTTAGTTTGTTATTGAAGTTTCAAATTAATACCTACAAATTTTTGCAAGCCCTTCTTATGAGTTATTCATATATTTTAAGAATGATTTACATCATTATTGCTTGATTTAGTATTTTGTACCGGTCGATACATACTACGGCCTTTTAAAAGATTGTCTCAAGTTCCAAGAAGAAATATATTTTTTTGTACAGCAATTCTCAAACACTTATAAAATTACGTATGTCAATGTATCTGTCTCTCTTATGTCACATATCCACACATCCACACACACACATACACCTTCATTTTAGCAAATGATAGCCAATCCATACTACGGGCTTCAGGTATGGTTTCCTGTTCTAAGAGTTATATTTATTTAATACAACACTTCCCGAAGTTTTATCAACTCTTTTAAAACCTTAACCTGTCAAGGGGGTTTAGAATAGCCTGACTGTATCCCTTACAAAGGGTTAAGAACTTCTATCCAAAAAGGCGTGTCCCAGTGACATTAGACTGGGTTTGATGGTGAGGATCCAGTTATGGTGAACTGGGGAGTGTGGCGTATTCCTTCATTGCCAATACTCCCAGATCTACCATTACCTGAAGTACGAGTACCTGTTATGGCCCCAACTATGGATCAAATTGTTTAAAAAATTATTCGTATTTGATTGAACCGTGTGCAAAAAAATAAATTGAGAAACAACGACACAAACGAAAGTAGATATGAACGTACAATTAATGCGATTCCCTTACCTCCTGGTATAAAATAACCCTAGATGGGTTGACAAGCCTTTAATATTAATCAATGAAAATATATTTAAAACTTTCTAAGACACAAAGACACAAAGACACACACACACACACACACACACACACACACACACACACACATATATATATATATATATATATATGTGTGTGTGTGTGTGTGATCATTTTTACCTCAACTGGGACACCGATCACTCCCACTAGCAAAAAATACATAAACATCCAACCTTAAAGATATCTCTCTCTCTTTTTTCTCTTTCTCTTTCACCCCCCACTCTCTCTCTTCATTTATTTATGTATGCATGTATATATCAATGAAATCTATCTATCTATCTATCTATCTATCTATCTATCTATCTGTCAGTTTGTCTGTTAGTCTGTCTGTCTATCACATGAAATAAATAGATCGGCTAGGTCAAACTGAATTACCTCGCAGACAAGATTAATTCTCGAATGTGGTTCGAAACCAACAAACGACAAAACTCCGGAGCTGTAGAATTGAAGATCATGATCATAAGGCCGAATGACTCAGCCAAATCCAAATGGCCATTAATACGGGCAGATGATGAAAATGGTGGAAGCATGTGTCTATGATTTCTCTGTTTAGACGAGCGTTAAGTCTTCAAGACTGTGGCTTTATGGCCGCTTATAAATGGGCCTGTGACATGTTCGAAGTAGGTTTTGACTAGTTAATTGGTCCTTGTCTGATGTTGTGCACAGAGGCGGCCGGTCGGTGGTCGAATTGGTTGTGATAGACAGGGCTGAACTTGGTTTTCATCCCGTCACACAAGCGACATTATCAGAATTGATTTGATTGCTTTTTTAGATTCACCCCAGGATGGAAGCACGAAGGGGAAAGCGCCGATGGGATGGGGTCACTTTTATTTCGTTGTTATTGCTTTTTTTTTGTTTCCTTATCTAAGACTTATTTTTGTTCGTTTTTACTTTTTCTTTCTTTCTTTCTTTCTTTCTTTCTTTCTTTCTTTCTTTCTTTCTTAGACATTATTTTTCATTCATGATAGAGCTTCTCAAATGGGAATGTCTTAATTCCTTTTTCTTTCTATTTTTTTGTCTGTTTTATTTATTTTTCTTTTTAATGTGTTCTCAAATAGCAACCTTTTTCTCATACCTCTTTTTTACTTTCTTCCTTTTCCTCAAAAATATTTTTCTGTTTTTTTATAGAGATTCTCAAATCGCAATTCTTCCTTCCTTCCTTTTTTCCAAATTCTTTCTTTTTCATGAAACTTATTCTTTTTTCTTATTGATTAAACACTCCCTAATTTATCTGTCTTTTTCTTTAAAAACTACTTCTTATCAAAACATGATTTTCTATAAAACTCTTTTTCTTCTTTCTTTTAATCAAGAACGTTCTTCTCATTAAATCTATTTTTCTTTCTTATCAAAAACTTTATTTCCTTTTCTTTAAACACTTTCTTTCTTTAATTTTTATTTTCTTCTTCTTTCTTATCAAAAACATTATTTTCTTCAAACACTTTCTTTCTTTCTGTCTTTCTTTCTCATTAATTATCTTTTCTTTTTCATTAAACACTTTAATTAATTCTTTCTTTCCTTTGTTCTTATTAAATCATTCTTCTTTTTCTTTCTTTTTTTATTAAAATCATTCTTTCTTTTTTAATAAACACTTCTTTCTTTCTTTCTTTCTTTCTTCTTTTCTTTCTTTCTTTCTTATCGAAATCATCCTTTTTCATTGGACTGATTTTTTCTATCTAATAAAGAATATTGCTTCTTTTTCCCATTAAAAATATTAATTTTCACAGAATTTTATTTCTTTCTCATTTATCAATGCATTCGTTTTTTTATCAAACGTATTCGTCTTTCTTTCATTCTCTTTTACTTTTTTCATAGAATATTTTTTATTTCTTTTTCACGTTCTTTCGATAAACTTGAAAAATCACGTTATTTTGTGTGTCCATGCTTGTGTTTCTTTGCATCAATGGACACACAAAGAGAGATAAACAAATTTCTTTATGAGATTTGATAAAGGAAAATGACAAAGTAAATGGATCATTACTTTGACAAATGAATGCAGCATGTGTATGCCTCTGTGTATATGTGTGCGTCTATGCTCATGTATATATATGTGTGTATGCTTTATATATATATATATATATATATATATATATATATATATATATATATATGCATGTGTGTGTGTGTGTGTGTGTCCGTGAGTGTATGATTATTGGTACACAGACATCTAAGAACATTTTCCTATCTATCTATCTATCTATCTATTTGACACAAAACGGCAAGGCTTGTGTTATAGTAGCTTTTTCAGTCACAAGGTTTTGGATCCATATTAAAATCCATAACATATTTTCCATCGAGATACTCCTTTTAAAACTCGAACTCAAATTGATATGTATCCTCAAGACAGTCAGATTTTTAATTCACCGAATCTTGCAGAATCTATATTTTATTGAAATGTCAGTATTATTCTTCAAAATATTTCTGCGATATTTAAAAAAATCAGTTAATTTTTAAAAATTTTCGGATATACATATTCGTCTTTAGATCACTCTTAAATACAAATAATAGAGCCTATGAATTTTATCTTTGGTACTCGCATTGCCGATTAACATTTTAAAATTCATGAAAATCATCAAGTCAATCAACCGGCAACTTTTTGATTTGAAGCAGCACAAATTTGTCAAAATTCCAGTATTTTAGCATTTAATTTTCCTGATTTTAGACCATTTTGGGTGCAGTCCAAACTTTTAAAAATTTAACCATGCCTATAAGATAATTCGATCCCTTATCAATAATTAAGATCCACTACGGATGACCCAAGGAATTTATGTTAAACCTCCCAATTTTTATCATTTCAATTATTTTTGTTACTTTTTTGATCAGAATGGTACAAACATGATTTAAAAAATGAATTCAAATTAATGTATGAAACAAAACAACAAAAGAAGTGGGAATAAATTTGGTATGAGCTCTCTAATTGGTAATTTAAATTAACTCTCACTACTAAGCATATAAGCAATGATTGTTTCCCCAGAAATTTGATCTCTCAGTGACCGTAAAATTCATAAACAAAGCTATGTACTTAATAGTTTTAAAACACCAGTCCCCGCTACAACTGTCAGTGGACGAGGGAATAAGATATCGGGCTACCATACGGTCAGTCTGAGTTCGACCCTAGCCAAAAGATAGTTGGGTCTAGCCACACTAAAGAGGCGTGAAACGCCGAAACACGTCTGTGGATGACTTATTTATATATATATATATATATATATATATATATATATATATTTGTGTTTGTGTATGTATGTGTGTGTGTGTGTGTGTGTGTGTGTAGTGAATTATCGAAAGATCCAGAGTAATAACCCATTAATCCCCTAACTGGTGCCACATGTATCGGGATTGAAATTCATATCAAAACCCAGATTTCGCATGCTGATTTTAACGGGCAAGCAGACCCACCCCATTTAGAAGTAATATTGGTTATTATACAATCCCCCCTCACTATTTAGCCTTGTGTTTTATTAAGACAAGCTTAGTAAGTATCAATTCATTCCCTACTTCAGCGCAGGTTTTCTGATAGCCCCCCCCCCTCTACAAAAAAAGGCAACGCATGGCACATTGAGTGTCTATACGTTGTCGACGCTTCATTTACTGAATAAAAATGTAATTGAACCCCTGTTGACAATCTCACTTTACGCGCAAAATAAATAGATACACTCACTTGTACATGGCAAGGTAGGTAATAGGTAAATAAAAGGCTGCATTCATTGGTAAATAAACATTTGAAAACAGTGGAATAGGCGGCAAAAAGAAATCAAGATAAGTCAACGGAGAAAAAGCTTGTTATTTGGCAAACGGTGATCAGTTTGCCGTCAAGGGTCAGCTCGATGGAAGAGAGAGGGGGGGGGGACACGGATCGTCAACTTGATGTTGACTTGTTAAATGTTGTTAAGAGAGACCTACATCTTTCTTTCTTTCTTTCTTTTCTTTTCTTTTCTTTTTTTGTGATATGTTTTTCTTTCTTCTTTTTATGTTCAATTACTTTCTCCCATTTTAAAAAGTTTGTTTGTTTGTTTGTTTGTGCCCTTCTGTCTTTCTGTGCGGTTCTATTTCTTTCTTTCTTTCTTTCTTTCTTTCTTTCTTTTCTTTCTTTCTTTCTTTGGAATTTGATGTTTTCTTTCTTTCTTTTTCTTTCTTTCTTTGCGGTTACATGTTTTTCTTTCTTTCTTTCTCTGCGGTACTATGTTTGTCTATCTTATATTTTCCGTTTGATTTATTTCTTTTTCTCTCCATGTAGTTAGTTTCATTTTTCTTTCTTTCTTTCTTTCTTTCTTTTTATCTCTCTTTTCGGTTCTATGTTTTTTCTTTCTTTCTTTCTTTCTTTCTTACCCCTGATGTCTCCCCATTCTCCAGTTTAATATTCTTTCTTTCTTTCTTTCTTTCTTTCTTTCTTTCCTTTCTTTGTGGTACTATGTATGTCTATCCTATATTTTCCGTTTAATTTTTTCTTTTCCTCCATGTAGTTAGTTTCATTTTTTCTTTCTTTTCTTCTTCTTTCTTTCTTTCTTTCTTTCCCTTGATGTCTCCCATTCTACACTTTAATCTTTCTTTCTTTCTTTCTTTCTTGTATGTTTTCTTTCTTTCTTTCTTTTCTTACCCTTGATTGTCCCCATTCTCCAGTTCTTTCTTTCTTTCTTCTTTCTTTCTTTCTTTCTTCTTTCTTTCTTTCTTTCTTTCCTGATGTCTCCCCATTCTACACTTTAATCTTTCTTTTTTTCTTTTTCTTTCTTTCTTTTCTTTTTATAAACAAAATCAGCTGCACATTTTTAGTTTGTTAATCGAATATTAATAACCTACAGACTTTTTTTTTTCTGCTGTGGACTTAGATTCCTTATTTATTTTTTCAGCTTTTCTGTAACGAAAAAGTTTTCTGCTAAATTAGATTAACTGCTGTTTTTTTCTTCTTTTTTTTCTTCTTATTTTCTTCTGTTTTTTGCATTAAAAACAAATTTCAGATTCAAATCCATCATTCCCTTCCAAATCGAGCTGAGATAAAAAAGCAAACTTTGTTTTTAATTAATTCTGATTGGTGTTATGAACCTTACCCAACCCCTTTGCACACACACCACACACACACACACACACACACACACACACAACACACACACACCACACACACACCTACCCATACACACGCCTACTCACGCTCTCAAACCACAGATATATGTGTGTGCAAACACACACGTACAAAATCAAATAGACATATACACGCATATTCACTCATAGTCACGCACACACTCACATAGTCATACAGATATTAACACTGACACAGACAGACTCACATTCGTACACAGATACACTCCCAATCATAAACACACTTATATACATATAGTCATACGGATATTCACACACTCTTTCTCATGTACGCACATATGCACTCACACGGACAGAGACTCACATGCACATCCTCGCACTCATGCAGTCTTATACATAGTTCCACATACACACACTAGCGTACACACATATGCATTCATATTTAATCTTACACACATGAAGTCACACGTACAAACACACTCACATACACATTTAAACTTACACACACAAACACACTTACGCTCTTGCACACACTTACTCAGAATAATACACATACATATAGTTATACACATATTCATATTTTGACATTTTCAAAACCACATATGCACTCACACACATTCCTACATACATTAAATCACACACAGATACCATTCACACAACACACACACACACACACACACACACACACACACAACAACATAAACAAACACTTATCCACACACAGTTACACAAAACTCTTACACATACGCAAACACACACGATTATACACACCCTCAGATGTAGGCAACTTCTAAATTATGTTGTATTATGTTTTTTTAATTAAAAAAAATAGTATCGTCCATTTTGTTAAATGTAATTTTCTTATGGGACATAGAATAGTCGTTTCATGAAATTACAAGCTACTGATATTTACTGGAGTTTTTCATAAAGGACACATCCTAACAAAAGGAGTATGGAAGTGACGTACTCCTTCCTTTTATGCTTCATTATTAGACCCGTGATAACACCGTAATGAAAGAGTAACATTATTTAGCAGTTGAAATGATTGCGTCATGCACTAGCCTCACCTAAGCATCCATTCTTTTGGGCTGGGTCAGTTATAGTGTTCTCTAAGGACGAACGTGTGTTTATTATTGAGACATCATAAACCTTACGAACGTGTGAAAAGGCAATTTAGAGTTTATTTTCTGTTCATTCAGTAAAAAGATAAATATAAAAAAATAAAATTACCTATTTACTCAACCCCTCTGTCATGAACAGGATGTGAGATGACCATTCTTAGTGTAATACATGTGTAATACGTGTCCATTCTTAAGTGTAAAAGTAAAAAGTAAAGTCGTCGGGGCGGCTTAATATCGGTATCAGCCAATCAGCGAGGGAGTCTATCCCTTTTTCAATAACGCTAGAGATTTTTTTGCGTTTGAGGTGGAGCACCACACCTACCACCAGCTCTTTACTTTACTGCACAGATCCCTGTGCTATTCATACGCTGAGGTGGCGAGGGTCGGTATCGAACTAGGAACCTTGTGGTTTCTAGCCGAACGCTCTACCGACTGAACTAACCAATACATGTGTAATACATATGTAGCCATGCTAGTACTACTGTATGGTTCTACCACTTGGACTCTAACGAAACGCTTGGAGAAAAGGCTAGATGGGAACTAGTGGGAACTAAACTAAAGAAATATGTCCGATAGACTAATTGTAGCTAGTAGACATAATTTTAGAATTTAAATGTTGCCCCCCCCCCCCAAAAAAAGAAGCAATTGACTAAAGCTTACACTATAGTGCTTTTTGAGCCTTATCACAGAAATAAGGAACATTTTCATAGTTGGGCTAATTTTGACAAATTCCATAAATCATTGATTATTTTGATTTATTTTGGCTTCAAATACATATCACAAGTTGTAAATATACCAGGCTGAGTCAAAAGTTTTATCGAATTTTCACTGATGATTTTGGTAACTTTTATCTCAATCTTATGCCATTAATTTGATAGAACTTGTCAAATTGTTGCTGTATTTTCATATATAACAGACAATTAATTGTTTATTCTTTATTTTACAGCTTTGATAATGAGTGGTGAAAAGCAGCAATCAGGGCCATTTTATGCTACCAGGGAAAAAGGTCTGAATGCAAAGGCAGCGACAAAAGAAATCAATTAATTAACCGCAAATGGCCACCAATCGATATTGCCATAAGTTCGGTCTTGGGAACAGACATTGAAGCTTGAAATACGAGCAAAATTTTGACTCGATCGAGTCTATGGAGAACTCGGTTTGGGAAGGACAGTAAAAGTTCGCCAATTCCCCAAAACAGTTGAAACGGCTCAGCTGTATAGAAATATTAGATGGACCATCAGCAAAACAATAGAAACCTCGTTTGGCAAAATGTATATTATTGTTAATGTCTTTTGAAATGAGCCAAGAAGAATTCAAAAGAGACCTTTCTAAAACTATCAGCAAAGGGGAAAGATGCATGGGAGGTACATACACCACCAAGAAGAGGCTGTCGCGTTAGTGTATTTGGCACCAATGCAAGAGAACAGATTACGTATATAATCTGTTTCAGAGAAGATACTCTTATCCTGCATTGATGCTACATTACCCGAGATGATCTTTCATCTCGGCTCAAATTAGTGTCCAGCCAAGAGAGGAAGATCAGTTGGCACAAATATACTATAGAACCAAGTAACACGTGACCCAATTAACAGGAGTTAGTTTACATGTTGATTTACAACTTATAGAGGAGTGATTCAGTTGAGTATTAGAATTCAATCAATTGGATTACTTATATTTCGGTTAATTGAACTGCTCTTTATTTTTCAGTTAATCGGTCCACTTAAAAAAAAATTGATAAATGAATTGATAAAAACGACTTACCCGTCTTCCCGCTTCGTTGTTGTGCAGATTCATAAGCATTCGTGCTAAACCCCTGGAGAAACGTGGGTAATTCCGTTCTTTCTCGCGTTTGTCGATAAAACCAATGGCAAATCTGTATCCATGTTCGATGTTATCCCCACAATCACCCCATAACCAGTCTTTATGGATCGTGGGGGGTCGGGGCGCTTTACTGCACCCACAGCGGGACAACTGTCCCTCTTGACAGGCCCGACTGATAGAATAAACCACACCAGCTGAGGAGATGGCATGGGTGAAGCCCGTTTCTCGGCTGCCTGTAAAAAAAAAAAAAGAAAAAAGATTAGCAATTGGAGTTGATTCATCATTTATTAATCTATACAAATTATTGATTATTATATGGATGCGCGAAGTGTAATGGTTAGAGTCGTAGAAAATGGACTCGTCGATCCGAGTTCAAATCTTGAACGAGACTGTTTGCGTTTCACATAGTGCTAATACCCTTGGGAAAGGTATGCATCCAACTATTCTCCCTCTGACTATGGGTAATAGTAAGTCAGACTGGGCTCTTTACCTTAGTTAGGCAACCAGTGTAGGAGAAGGAAACCTCCGAATTCAAATCTGTTAAACTCCGCTTAATAAATTGACCACATGTCACATCCTGTTCGTGCAGAGGGGTTTGGTAAATATATATATAGATTATTGAGGGGTGTTTGTCAGGATGTCCTCTACAATACTTTGTTGTAGAACTACTAGATTAGACAGGCATACTTATCAGAAATAATTTAATGCAAAACAATATGAGGAAAGAATGCCTATCTATAGATAAACAATAATCAGTAGGAAGCCATGTTAAGACGTCATTTATTGAACAGAATTTAAATAACCTAATTTCAAAACAAAACCAAAAAATAACAAACACTATTGTACTGAAGTTCCTGTTGTGTAACGGTTATCATAACGAAATGTACATGGTGACCAGAGTTCAAATCAGGGACGGGGCTGTTTGCATTTCACATAGCACTAATACCCTAAAAAAGGTATATGCATCTAGCTATTCTTCCCCCAGCTGTGGGCAAATAATAAGGCAGACTGGGCTCTTTAACTTTGGCATGTCAACCGGTCTAGAAGGAAAACTCAGTTCAAACCTGTTAAGATCCGCTTAAAATGGACCTTGTGTCATATCCTGTTCGTGCGGAGGAGTTAAGTAAATACATACTGTAGTGATGTCAATTTTGATTTTTGGCCTTGTGCCAGACTAAGTTAAAAATTTGTAACACACCTACAAGAATGTTTATACAAAAATAACGGATCAAAGAGAAATAAAGAAAAGAAGGAAGGTAAAAATTAGACATCAAAGTCGGCCTCTCGTACTTGTCTTTCTCGGACCTTCTGTCAGCCCCCCCCCTCCAACCCACGGGCTCAACGTTTGATTTCGGGTTCTCCACAAACCGGCTAACATTTACCACCTGCGCTTCTTAACTGGGATAATAATGAACAGTGAATTAGATGTTTGCTGATGACGTTCCGAAAATGTCAACCAAAAGGAAGATTCTCTTTGGAGACTTCCTTTTTGAGTGGCTTTTCTTTGAAGGGCCCGGGATCAACAGAACCGGTTTAGTGTGTGTATGGGTGTAATATATATAATATATATATATATATATATATATATATATATAATATATATAGAGAGAGAGAGAGAGAGAGAGATGGGTTGATAGATATATAGAAACAGGAATCAGCTGGGATAGATAGATAAATAAATAGATATGAATAGAATGACTAAGATAGATAGTTAGATAGATAGGTATTCTTGTTTCAGCATAATCAGTGAAGTCTTTTAAGAAGGATTATTTAAAACATTCTTTCTGTTATGCGATCAAAATACGTTTCTGTTTAAAAATTAGAAAAATACGTAAACTTAAAAAAATGTCCACGTATGTGTTTGTGTATACATTGGCCAACTGACCAAGATACTCTCATGGAATGTGGCCAAAAGAGGTTAATTTTCTACATTAGACCCCCTTGCGGTCACGCACTTCTTCCATCGATGTTGCAGTGCTTGGATACCATCGGAGTAAGTAAGCCACACCAGATATGATGTCATCATGTAAACTTTTCAGCCCACTATCTCTCTCTCAGATATATATATATATATATATATATATATATATATATATATATATATATTTGTTTGCTAGGGACATGCTGGATAGATAGATAGATAGATAGACACGTTTATCTCCGTTTATCATTGATATTTACTAATTCCGCAGAGTGCCAAATGTGGAAAGGAAGAGAAAATATAATATGAAGAGTGTATAGCGCCAAGGTTGTTAGCACTGAAAACCAACATTAGAAATTCTGGATTTTAACATTTGTCAGTATAGTGAAAATTCAGTTTCTTGCACAATTCCTAGTGGATCACCTTCCTTACACACTCGTGTCTGTTCTTAAATTTGTTTTGTGCCAGTTTGCTGCATTCACCTATTATGTAGTTGTTTTCATTTCTATTTATTATTATTATTATTATTATTATTATTATTATTATTATTATTATTATTATTATTATTTGCTCCTTTTGAGTTTTCACATCAGCGTCAGCTGATGGTCTTTTACTGGAATCTGAGTGACAGCAAGTCTCCTCAGGTCTCCAGGACTCTTCTGAGTATTCTGGCAGATTGCAGCAGTGCAGTGTTCTGAATGGTTTCAATCCTTCCTCTGATTCCAAACTTTCCAAACCCTTTTCAATCTTTTGGGACTGTCCAAGTGCACCAACTACAATTGGTATCACTTTTACTTTCATATTCCATAACTTTTCAGTTCTCTGGCAAGGTCCAGATATTTGTCAATTTTTCATTTTCCTTTAACTTCACCCTGTGATCTGCTGGCACTGCAAAATCCACCATTGACAAGTTCTTTCTTTTTTTGTTTATTAGGTCTGGCTCTTGCTGGATAAGGTGATCCGTTTTTTATCTCAAAGTCCCAGAGAATTTTGTGCGTTTCGTTCTCAAGAACAGATTCTGGTTTATGCATATACCATTTTGGTTGTGTGGTCAAAATTTAATTTTTTGCATAATTCCCAGTAGATCACCTTCCAACCAGTCGTGTCTAGTTTTGTATCTCGTTATTATTATTATTATTATTATTATTATTATTATTATTTATTATTCTCGTTATTATTATTATTATTATTATTATTATTATTATTATTATTATTATTATTATTATTATATATCCTTGTGATTTTCCCACGAGCTCTATCTGATTGTTTTCCACTAGAATCTGAGCGAGAGCAAGTATCCTCGGATCTCCAGGACTCTCTAAGTATCCTGGCCTATTTTAGTAGGGCTATGATAAGGATGGTTTCGATTCTTCCTCTAATCTTTTACCATGTTCTTTGGGATTGTTTCAAGAGTCCTCACAATGACTGCTATTACTGCTAATTTTATATTCCACTGCTTTTTCAACCCTCTGGCAAAGTCAAAGTATTTGTCGAGCTTTTTGTCTTCTACTGTCACTCTGTGATTGGCTGATAACAGCAACATCCACTTTTTGTCGTGTTAAAATTAATTCTGATCTTCTGGCCTGGATTGAGTATTTCGTTTGTATCTCAAAGTTTGAGAGAATTTTATGAGTTCGATTTTCAATGACAGCTTCTGTATGATGAAATTTCAGTTTCTTGGACTATTTCAAGTGAATCACCCTCTCCCCCCATTCGAGCCTGTTCTTATATTCTTTTGAGCGAGTTTCCTGCATTCGCATATTATATGATTAATTATTTCATTTTTATCTCCATATAACCTACACTTTCCATTTTCCTGTGTATTTTCTTTTGTTTAGATATAATTCTTAAGGCCTTACTTGTTGCTACTATTATTAAAAATCCTTTCTTTAAGTTTTCCCTTCATAACAATTCCGTGTCATCTCACGTGCAATACCCTTATCTTGTCAATTAAAGTATCCATATAGCTGTTTTTCTTTCCATTTTCATTTTATAGATTTTTGTTAATGTTTTTACTAACTACTGAAATCTCTCTTTGTCTGCTTCTACTATTCCAGATATTTGTTGTCTTCATTTTCTCCCAGTGTGGTGATGTTTTCCTGACTTAGTTTTTTCCTGTGATTTTGTAAATTTGTAGCCCCCTATACATTTTTAAGTATATAGTTGAGTGGTATCATTGCTATAACAAATAGTGTCGAGAGGGAATCTCTGTGGAAGATGCCTCTTTGGATTTTCACCTCTGGTTTGTCCTTCTGTCGTTAATTCCACTTTCCGGTTTTCATGGCTTTCGTGATGAAGTTTATGACTTTGTCGGATATCGTGAGAACATTATTATTATTATTATTATTATTATTATTCACTTTCATTAATTGTTCAAGATATATGAAATCCTTCCATTTTCTGTTTATTTTTTTACAGGAACGTCTGGCACTTTTTATGTTACCATGCTTGATTCTTTATTGGTCTCTTTGTTGTAGACATGCGTATCTATTGTGGCGTTAAGTTTGCACTGTTTGTTCCGTCATGCTGTACGTGCTGTTAAAAGGTTTACAAGGAATGTGACCATCACCCACCCAACCGCCAAACTTCATCCCGAACCAGATTTGCATCTTTCTCCTTTGTTAGTCATCCTTTTCTCTAGGGTCGACTTTTTGTTTGCACACTCCCGGGATGTTAGCCACGGGGTGATGCTTAAAGCGCTAATCTCGGCTAGGGTAGAGACTTTCCACTTCTGTTGTCTTGTACCAGTCAATATTTGATCTGTTACTGTAACGCCGGGGTCAGCACGTTCAGGCGGTGAACCAATTCATTAGCGTTAGAAATTCGAATTTAAGTGAATGACAAAAACGTTGTAGTCTGACGTTAGTCTCAGGTAAACTACTAAGTCAATAGCTACACAGACATTACAAGATTAAATTGACACTTTTATTTTCAAACAATTCTTTAACGATCTAAACCAGGAATATTTCAACCTTAGGGAGTATTTCAAGCGTACCTAGGGGCTTAGAATATACTGACTGTATTTCCTGCAGAGAAGATACAAAATAAATCAATCCAAAATTTGAACTTGGCTTGTGAAGTCCATTCTCTTCAACGATAATAATAATTATGTTATGCGTACTTCTTAAAATTTTGAATTAATTATTCACATCTAATTAAACATAACTAATTAATAATTAATGATAAATAATTAATTTTCTTATAAAATTAAAAATATTTCTTTCCAAAACTTAAGGAAATTTTCCACATTAGTGAATAACACTGATGGAAACTTTGTTAGAACTGACAAAGGAAAGGCAGATCAGCGATTGGTTCAAGACAACGAACGGTTAGACTCTTTCATAGACAGAAGTCTTAATAAAGGGAGAAGTATTGAATGCTATCAAAACATTGCAAAATGGAACATTCAACAGAGCCTGACGATATCAGCAACGAACTATTCAAATATACCAGTTATATATATTTGGTATGCTCAAAATAACACCTGCACAAACTTCCCTGAAATTTGCTGTGATAGGGTCAAACAACTACCGGAAACAAAGGGGCTGCCACGACACAAACTTGCTTGGTAACCTGTGAACGGACTTCCAAAATACAGGACTGAAAGCCCTAACATCTGGCAAGCAAATGAAGGAGGTAAGAACCATCGCAAAGGAAATTGCAAAGTAGCTTCAAATGAAGAAGGAATGAATGTTCCGAAATACTACAGAGGCAAAATTCAGTAAATCATCATGATCATGATCATGGTCATCATCATCTACCAGGTTGAGTCAAAAGTTTTATTGGATTTAACTGATGATTTTTCGCATCATTAATTTGATATAAATCATTGTCCTATCTTTACTGAATTGTTACATCTTTATTTTCATATATAAGCATTGTTTATTTATTCTTTATTTTACAGCGTTGATAATTGCAATTAGAGCCATTTTACGCTATATGTGGAAAAAGACCTTGTTTGAAAGGATTGAATAACAGCCAAGTTACGTACGTTTTCGGCAGAAATTGGTCCCTCACAAAGCACCACCAATCGACACCTCCAAAAAGTTCAGTTTTGTGAACAGACCTTGTCGAGAGGTTCCTCATAAACTAATCAATGACAAGGCTCAAGGATATGTGAAAATTTTCAAACAACTGCTGGCAAATCCTAGAGATGTCCATTTTTGACGTCGAATTGTAATTGGAGCTCTAAGGAGTGTGCTTTTTTTCAAATTTAGTGGAGAGAAAAGACATTCGTAGTCAAGACACCTAGCAGCTTGACTCGTTCCTAGCAACTCAAGCCACGCACATGATACCATTCTCAGCCACCCGTATAACAAGTGATTCTATATCTTTATGCAGGGAGATGCGAACCAATATCTCTCTTATGATTACACTTTTAGGTATAAATCCGGGATTAACGTATTTGATTTATACTAGCATCAGATAGTGACTGATATTGACCCTCTGGGCAAAAAAGGGTTATTGGCCCTAATACTGTTTATTTCTGCAGCTGCATATCTTTGAAAATATCGGCAAATCTATTAGTGTTTATTTTAAGAGCTACTGGATTTTGTTTATCTTAAAAGCAACTGTATTTTATTTATCTTTTTTGTGATTTTATAAATTTGTAGCCCCCTGTACATTTCCTAAATATGTAATTTAGTTGGCATAATAAG
>CM042156.1:68834052-68844052 GCA_023376005.1 Doryteuthis pealeii
CGAGAAAGATCAGTTGTAAAGATCTGCAGTTAGTATCGTTTCCGCATTACCGCCTGAGCACTCGCCCTAACCCCGTCATAATAATCTTATTCGATAGCAGGACTGTTATTCGATTCTCTCATTTGCAAAAGCACGAGAGGAAATACAACGAAATACCCCCTCCTTGGATTCCCTCCTCAATCCTCCTCCCTCGCCACCTACAAAGTTTCAGGTTTCTGGACTTACACGGCTTGAATCCAGAATAAAGTCTTGGCGGGGAAAAATGCTTTTGAGAATCCCAAAGCCTTCAGGTCGGCTTCTTTGCTTAAAGAGAAGGAAATCCATGACGATACCGACCACACACACATGCATGCTGGCATCTGCAAAAGAATTACAGCACTTCGATAGATGCCGAAGGGTTAGGTGGTGGCAAGCCGTGCATACTTGTGTAAAAGTCGGGTTTAGAAGACTTAGATATGTTATTTCTTTTTATGTTATAATGGCGTACTGTCCCGACACTCCAAGTTTTAGTGCTATGGGGAGGGGTGCTGCTTGGGTGGTTTCCTTCCTGAAGCTGAGCGAGATAATTTATCCCCGACCATGGATGATCGGGATTGAGGTTACGCCTTTAACAGATGCATAACCAAAATAGTAAGAGAGACTGGGGTCTCAACTATTCTAGGAGAAATAAACTTTGAATTCAAGGGTCTTAGAATATCTTGACTGTATCCTCACCAAAGTGAGTCTAGGGTATGACAGTAAACTGCACCTCATAGTAAGGCTCCAGTTATAGATATCTAGGGATTTGGACTACCACTTCATTACCATTACTCCCAGTTCCACATTGTACGGGGTGCCAATGTTAGGGTCCAATCTATGGCTCAAATAGATATCTTTGAAAATTATTCCTATTCGATAGAATCGTGTGAAAAAAAAACCTTTTAAGAAACAACTACGTACAAAATATAAATATGAACATACAATGAACGCTGTTCCCTAACTTCTATGCATAAAATAACCCTAGACGGATTGACAGGCCGTTAAAATCAATCAATCAATCTGATTACCAAGAGCTGGAGTCCCTTCCACCTGCTCCACTGCCATATAGAAGAGTCGTGAATAATAGTGATTCGTCTCTGTAAAGGCAGACTCCGACTAATGACTGGAGTTTAGTAAGATGCTTAAAGTTGTCATCTCGGAGATCAACTTCAGATTTTTTTTATTGAGAGAAAATTTGGAATTCATCATTGGACCGGATTGATTTTTTTTATATTGAAGTAAACAACTTGCTTTAACCTTAACTTGGCCTTCCGCTCTTTTCATAAGGTCATTCAAGTGCAGATCATTTATAGATACTATCTATCTATCTATCTATCTATCTCTGTTGATATCTATCCATCTATCTATCTCTGTTGATATCTATCTATCTATCTCTGTTGATATCCTATCTAATCTATCTATTCTCTGTTGATATCTATCTATCTATCTATCTATCTATCTATCTATCTATCTATCTCTGTTGATATCTATCTAATCTATCTATCTATCTATCTGTTGATATCTATCTATCTATCTATCTATCTATCTATCTATCTATCTATCTATCTATCTCTGTTGATATCTATCTATCTATCTATCTATCTGTTGATATCTATCTATCTATCCTATCTATCTATCTATCTATCTATATCTATATCTATCTATCTATCTATCTATCTATCTATCTATCTATCTAGCAAGCTAGCTAGCTAGCTTGCTAACTTGCTAACTATCTAGCTAGCTGTGTCTCAATCAAGTTTTTCTCTTCATTTCTTATTCTTTCTTTTGTTTTCTATTCACACATTCCATCTTTCTACACTTCTTCTTTTATTTCCTTCGTCCTTTCCTTCTTTCTTTCTTCTCTGGACGTACATTCCCACTTCCCACCTCAACCCTGTTCTCAATTATCTGGTCTTTTCACTGTCCACTGTCAACACTTAAACCGTTTGGATACACGTTTGCCAGCCATCATGCCAACCCACCGTTTCCTTCTTGCCAACTTAACTAATGTCTTTTGTGACTTCAGTTTCTTTTCTTTACATTTTGTTCCCTTCTTTGTTACATTGACAATTTCTGGAGTCTCCCCCGACACCTGTCCCGGATTCACATTCTCTAATAGGACTACCGGGCCTAGCCCAGCAAATGACAAATATTACTTTTGAAAGAATCTATCTATCTATCTATCTATCTATCTATCTCAGTCTGTTCATTCCTATCTATCACTAAAGTCCTCAGTTTTATATGTGCTGAACCACACACACACACACACACACACATACACACACAATATATATATATATATATATATATATATATATATATATATATATATATATATATATATAATTCTATTTGCGATCATCAATATCTCCTGTACATCCACAATACATGCTCATGTTGAAAAAATACTTATAGACTTATACAAGGACTTTTACAAATCCTTAAGAGAGCTCAATGTATGATAATTAAAAAATTAATTATATACAGAGTAATATTTGTTATCTGATTAGGCTAAGCTTATTTATTGAGTTCTGGTCGAAATAAATTTATAATAGCCATATGACAGTTTGTCATGGTTTTCTTTCTCATGAAAGTATATATATATATATATATATATATATATATATATATATATATATATATATATATGTGGTGTGTGTGTGTGTATGTGGGTGTGTGTGTGTGTGTGCGTGGAAGGGCTCTTGGTGAAAGGTTGTGGATTTAGCTACCCGAGTTCAAAATTTTGAACGAAGCTGTTTGCATTCCACGTAGCGCTTATACCCTTGGGAAAGGTATGAATGCATCTATTCTCCCTCTGGCTATGGGTATGTCAAGCTGAGAGCCCGGATATCCATGACCCTTCCTCGCCACCCACCCCTATTGGCCATGGCCCCTAAAAGCCCTCTGTACAACATCCAATATCCGCACCGAGCTGGTTGATATAGGCTTTTGCTGGCCGACTCACACTGGTGTGATCACAGGAGAACGTCCCTTATGAGCTCGTTCATTCTTCTCCAGTAGTCTCCAGTATGTCTTGTTCGTCTTACTTGGATGGTTTGTGTAATAGGAGGCATGTTGTTGTACAGCTGCTTTTTTTGTGGGGTGTCGTTTCCAAGATGTGTTCGTCAGCACGCAGCATCTTTGTGTAGCCCCCATCTAGCTCTTTTTTTCTAAGCATTTCGTTCGAGTACAAGTTGTGTAGTCATACAGTAGCACTGATACGACTACAGCTTGGAATAATTCTCACTTTATATTATCAGAGAGATCAGATTTTCATAAGTGTTTGTTACACATGTGCTAATTTCGACCATAGATATAATTTACTTTAGCTCATGCCGTCCCGAATATAGCGAAACACGTGACCAGAAATAAAGTTAATATTTAGTTATTGTATATAATACGCACCCCTATCTTTTGGGTTTAAAAGTCTGGGAAAGTAGTTCGTCTTATATACAAATAATTACGGTATTTATTTTAAAGATTCTTAAAGTAACATCACAACGATAGAGTATTAGACTATCGGTCACTAATCATAAGGTTGAAGCTGATTAGATCCCAGTAGTTGCAGTGGGCGTCGAGATTGCTTTAAGTCACTCCTTCTTTTTGTTTGTTTGTTTGTTTGTTATCTTCTACTTCCGTAAACAATGATTTGCCCCTTTTAACATTAAACCCTCGAACGACACACAGACAAAGTGTCCCTCAATTCCCCCCACTAACCTTGAGTCTGACAATTTTAAAGTTTGGCTTATTTCTAGGGTCATTCTAATTCTTCTCATTATTCTCCTAGAGAGGATTTTTTTATTGTGAATTGATTTGGCCATAAAATACATCTGGGGGATGAAAAGATTTCTTTTTTTATGGGGGTGGGTAAGAACTAGAGGGAACAATAGAAGCTGACGATGTGAATGGGCAGGAGAGAGAGAGAGAGAGAGAGAGAGAGAGAGAGAGAGAGAGAGAGAAGAGAGAGAGGGGGGGGAGAAAATGAATAGACGGGATTTATTCGGCTCCCTACGAGGCCAAAATGCGACAAAATGTTTTAGAATGGGGTTCTCCACATGAAGCATGGCTCCCGAGAATGGGTGCAAAAAATTCCTCATGTTCCATCGGCATTCTCCTTTAGGTGCGTCTCAGACGCCTGGCCATCAAGCTAAGACTTTACCCTTTTTAGGCTAGGGTGGGAGCAGGTGCTGCCTAGAGAGACGGACCCCTGGAACTGAGCTGATTAATGTTATAACATCCGTACCTCCCGCCAGGTGGCCACAAATGGAGAATGGAAAGAGACGAGCGGAAGAGAGAGAGAGAGAGAAGAGAGAGAGAGAGAGAGAGAGAGAGAGAGAGGAGAGAGAGAGAGTTCCAAGGTAGTTACTTAATTTTATCGTCACGGTTAAGCAACTTTACAAACAATCATTACCAGATGGGTAACCTTTGAAAGGAGTAGATATTCTTAATTCATGTTAATTTCCATATACTGACTGAAGTAAATCTTTAAAAATCACAAATAAGTATAGAGTAGGCATGACTTAGAATACGCTGACTCTGTAGCCCCCCCCCCAGCTTTCCTGTAGGGTGTTTTGGGTATGACACTAAACTTTATCTGATGGTGAGGCTGCAGTTCTGGAGATCTGGCTAGTTGTTTTGTTTTACAGCATTTCAACCATTTTCGGGTCAATTTAATAAACAAAGGACTCAGGTAGCTGCTGTTGCTTAAGTGGTCACCCAGTTAAGTATTGAACAGACTCATCGCTGCTTAACTTCGATTAACTTGCGGAAACCGGTGCTTTCAGTGAGATTTGATCGTAATTTTGGTGGTTTGGTTAGTGTTGATCACCCGAGAATTGCCATTACTCCCAGGTCCACTCTGACCCGAAGTAGTTGTATCTATTAGGGTTCTATCATTAGGTCAAATAGATCAGTATTCGTTAGAGATGTGTAAAAAAACTATTACACAAAGAAAAGAATATGAACGTGATTCCAATCATAAAAAATAAAATAACCCTAAACAGATTGACATGCTGTTGAAATTAATCAATCAATCAGTCAATTATGGATAAACTTTTCTATAGAAATATCAGGATAATAATATATCGTAATTTTAATTCTTTTTCTTCTCTTCCAAGTTTTCATTCGTTTTCTCATCATATTCATAAAGTCAGACAATTTTTCTATATTCTTCCTTTTTTGTGAAAAGGAACGCATAAAACTTTTCCGATTTACCACCAAGCCGAAATAGACGAACAAAAAATGCTTGGTCCCATTGGCATTCTCTTTCAGGGGGCACCTCAGGCACTGGGCAATGAACCCAGACCTCGTACCTTAGGTGCTGCCTGGGGAAGGGAGGCTCTCTGGAACCAAGCGAGTAATCTTACCCAGCCACCCGTCGCGAACGCCGGGTGGTGCGTTTGTGAACTTATGTCTGCATCCAGAGATAAATATTGTCCAAACGTTTGTGATCTTGTGTTTTCTGCCATACTTCTAGCCATTTATCATGATCTGGGAATGTTGTTTGTGGATGCTTTTAGACACAGCATTCCTTATCTATGGCCTTTAATCAAACATGTATTAATGAATGACTGTTGTTTAAATACACGAAGTGGCGAAAAAGCGAAATTTCAAAGACAGTGGGAGGGGGAATACCTGTACGTATGTGTTGTGTTGGAGGGGGATATTTCTAAGAAATTAAAGAAGAGATAAGAGAGAGAGAGATAGATAGAGAGAGAGAGAGAGAGAGAGAGAGAGAGGAGAGGAGGAGAGAGGGGGGGAGAAGGGGGGCTTGGAAAATAGGATAAAAAGCAAGACGTTGGTGTAAGCATAGAGCAAGAGAGAAGGAGGTGAGAAGCGAAAGACAAAATACGTAAGAATCAGGTAGGTATGGCGGCTAGGGGTGACGGGTCGGAGGATTTGACGATGTCTTGAGAGGCTAAATACTGAACACCTCCTTTTTTTAAGGAGAGGGGGGACCTCATAAGGCAATGTCAATGTTTGCCACCGAGATTCTTCGATGGACGGCGTCTTTTGAAGAAAGATGGAAAGCGGTGGGGGCAGTGGGGGCGGTTGGGGGGACAAAATAGTAAGATTAAAGATAGATAAAAAGTGACAGGAATGTTATGGAGTGGGCGGAAAAAGGGGAAAAGATAATAAAAAAATGGGTCAAAAAGTTTTTAAAAATGTAAAAAATTAGGTGAAATAAATAAGGATATAAAGATGGCGGAAAAAGAAAAGAAAAAAGAAAAGAAGAAGAAGAAGAAGAAGAAGAAGAAAGAAGAAGAAGAAGAAGAAGAAGAAGAAGAAGAGGAGGTTAAGAAAGAGAAAGACATATGAGGTAAAGTAGTAGTAAGAGGAGAATAAAAGTAGGAAAATAAGGGATATAATTGGATGCAGAAAGAAAGAAAGAAAGAAAGAAAGAAAGAAAGGAAAGATAATTATTTATGATGTAAAGGAGAAAGAGGAGAAACATAAAAAAAGAAAATAATTTAAAGTATAAAGATCTAAAAAAAAAATTTTAAAAAAGAAATAGCTGCATATTATTTTTCATTGTGAAGATTTAGCTATCAGCAACATCTAATGTTTTCCAAAACTAAAATAGTCGTTGGAGTGCCGTCGTTGAAATTATGAAAAACGCAAACAGACCGTTGCAGACTGATTTGCAATATATGGACCCCTAAGAAATACGACCTTTAATCAAACTTGGATTAATTATGAGACAGATAACAAACTGACAAATATATTAATACAAACACTTAGATTGATTGATTTCAATGGCATGTCAATTTGTGTAGGGTTCTTTTTTTGCAAGAGGTTATGGAATCACGTTCATTGAGCGTTGATATGAACATTTTTGAGTAGTTGTTTTTTGGAGATATTTTCGCACACGGTCCAGTAGAATAAAAATATTTTTAACAGATATAGTTGATCCATGGATGGAACCCTAACAAGTACTACCACTATGGTTCAGAGTAGACCTGGGAGTAATACAAATGAAGTGGTACGCTAAACTGATCAGATCTCCTGAACTAAAGCCTCACTACCAGGTGTAATTTATTGTCATACTCTGGGGTACATCTTTTTTTGGGTGGGTCTTACCCTTCAGCAGGATATAAAATCAGTGTACTCTTAAATCGCACACTTGGGTCCACACAGACATAAAATATATCCATACACGCATATATATTCATACCTGCTCTGCTGTAGTAGCTTCGAGCACTTTTACAAACTTTTCTCATTTGCATTTATCTTTTTATTTCATATATATATATATATATATATATATATATATATATATATATATAATATATATATATATATATAATAAGATTGTGTTCTCTGTTGACTGCACAAGAATTTTACCGTTTTTTTTCTCGCAAATGCCCTATAAATGGTACTTATTTCTTTTTTAATCTTGGAAGCAATCTTGAAGGAAGGGTTCCTGGCATGGGTTCGGGTTTACAGGAATCCTTCAAGACATGGGGGCGTCAGTGGTGGCTGTCTGAAATTAAGATGCTGGCAACTCAACAGAACGTAACGCGTCAGAACAATATATATATATATATATATATATATATATATATATATATATATATATATATTTGTGTGTGTGTGTTGTGATATGCCAGTGCGTATCAACATGCATAGGTATGTACGGGTGTATCAATGAATATAAAACAGTAAATTAAAGTTAATGTAGAGAAACACAAAAACAAGGGTATAAAAGTACAGCATATTCGCGTGAACACGGTTACCTACGCAGATGGTCTACTCTGCAACTCAACAAATATAGATATTATATTCTTTAGTAATCTAATCTAGTCCGCTTCAATCTATCTATCTAAGTGTATTCATATCTATTCTATCTCACTCTCTCTACCAGCACACTCTCTCAACATAATATTCTTATTCTCTCTCTCTCTCTCTAACAATTATATATATATTTATATATGTATGTATGAATTAACAACTTAATACATACATACATATATATATATATATATATATATATATATATATGTATGTATAGTAAAGAAACAAATGTACTATAAGGTACATATTAAAAAGTACATAAATATGAATAGTTCGGGTTTTAGACGTACAGAGAATAATTTCAATCGTCTTTTAAAGATATTCTAACCTTTTTATGTAAAGAAAGACTGATAACATGAACTCCGCCTTCTGCTTTAACAATAGACATCTGCCCACAAGCGTGAATGAGTGCTTACCCGGAAATGTGGCCTAATAGGTAATGCTATAGGGTCAATGGAGAAGAAAAAAGTGTTGAATATGTTGTTGTACTATTGTTAAATTACATCTTCACCTCGGCCTTGGCTTTTAGTTGCTCTCCCCTCCATTAACCATCGGATGAAATAGTCACATCGATTTACCCGATTTGATTTTTGGCAAAATTTTTAATGCCTTTCATAGTGTGAAGACGGGACTCTTTGAATTATTCACACACACACACACACACACACGCACACACACACACACACACACACGCACACGCACACGCGCACACACAGACACACACACGCGCGCGCACACACACACAATTTATTTTCGCTTTTAAGTAAAGGCTAAAGTAAAGGTCATTTTATTTCAAAACTTTTACATTTCTTCAGGTCAGTTAACTTTGGAACCCCGTATATTTGAGACGTAACACAGATTCTTAAAGATACGTGGTTCAAAGTTAACTGACCTGAAAAAAATGTAAAAGTCTTTAAATAAAATAACTGGTACATTATATCTTGTATTCAATAATATATCAACACTGAAAATTTCATTAAATTCGGTTAATTTAACCCGGAACCTTTTGGTTCCTTGGCTGATACTCTACCGACTGAGCTAAGCCAACGCATTAAAATGTAAGTAGGTAAAATTGTTAAAAAATGTATATTTTAGAGTTTTAAAAGATTATTTGAGTAAATAGTTATTGAAATAATATCGTTGATTGTAGATACGCCTTTGGTTGTTGCATTGATAGATATCTATGTTTCTTGAACATTTTAATGCCTTTTTGTCAATGATCAAAGGTGAAATGAAGAAAGAATAGAAAAAAAAGAAAAGAAAAAGGTTCAATACTTACCCAATTCCATGACAGGACCAAATACTGATTCATCATTCACTGTACTACAGTTCCATCGACGATTGCGAAATTGATATTGACATTCTCTGATACCCAGCTGGGCACCACGCCCAACACTGGGCATGTGATCATAAAAGAGTTGACAAATTCGGATTTGGCCTGGGGAGAGACCTTTGAGTGCCACACACATTGGTTGGGCTCCAACCATGTACATTTTTTGCCAGACCTCTACGCGTTGCAATCCAAGATTCCTGGAAACAAACAAAAATGAATATGTATTTATACTATATTTACTGTATATTTGTCATCATATCAAGTCATTGTACTGAACAGACAAGGTAAGGGTATAATAAGTGGGTAAGATGTCACTTCAACCCAACTAAACTACAAAAAGTGAAAATACAAATATACATTTTTATTTTTAGTTATTTATTTTTTATTTGGTCGCAAGATGTCTCAACCCCAGGAGAAAAAGTTGCGGATATTTCGGACAATTTTTGTATGAAAAAACACCAAGAAAAGAATGATTAAAAAAACTCATTTGGTCATATTCCATGAAAAGTATCTTGGACAGTCTATGAAGTTTTCAGGCGACCCCCCCCCATATATATATATATATATATATATATATATATATAATATATATATATATAATATATATAATATGAAAGCTCAAAATAGTTTCAGAGAACAGACCAAAGAGATGTCATAAAAACTATTAAACAAAAAATAGAAGAGAAATTGATGTAAGGGGAAATAAATGCTTTAAAAGGTCAATATAATGGTACCCAATAAATAATAAGCGCCGCAGAAGATTAGGAGATGAGATAGTGTTGTTTGATGGTAAGACATGGCAAAGGCTAACATAAGGTCGACATGGAAGGAATTGGGAAAAGTCTTTGTCAAACA
>CM042156.1:68849052-68889052 GCA_023376005.1 Doryteuthis pealeii
GTGTGTGTGTGTATAATTGAAAAATAGATAGTGACCTTTATATATATATATATATATATATATATATATATATATATATATATATATATAACATGTCTGTGTGTGTTTGCTTGTAGAAAGAAGGAAAATAGTACAATCTCCACACATACACAATCCGACAAAAGAAGGCAATGATGAAATCCCTGAAACAATTTCTCGCTACCTTCAATAGTTTCACAGCAAATCCTCTTAAGTGAGAAGAAGAAGAAGAAGAAGAAGAAGAAGAAGAAGAAGAAGAAGAAGCTTGAAATAAAGAGAGAGAAAAATGAAAGGAGAAGAAAATAGAATAAGATGAATCCAAAAAAGAAAGACGACAAAGATAACAATGAACAGGTTGATGACAAACAAAAACTGCAACGAAGCTTTTTTATTTTATTTGGGGATGTGTGGGGGGTGCGGTGGAGATAACCTTCTCAAAAATGTCGGATCATCTCAAGAGGAGATTTGTTGTCACTTGTTGTCTTGTCAATAAGCTCCCGGGAATTCTTTTGACGGGGAAATAATACTGCTGATATCAGTGACAGCAACAGCACTACTATGACTACTACTACTTCTATTAGAAGTTATGATTAATACTACTATGACTCAAAATACTTAAGTGCCCTATCGGCGGGGTTTAGAATACAGTGACTGTATCTTCTACAGAGGGCTACAAAAAGGGTGTGTCTTGGGTATGATAATAACTGCATCTGATGCTGAGGTTTCACTTCTGGAGATCTGTATTTTTAATGCATATCAACCTACTTGGGTTATTTTTAATATCAAATACTACCTTGTAAAAAGAAGAGTAGTGGTACTATTCAAACGATAGCTGGGGGATAAGGGATTTCATAATTTTACCAAAGGTATTAGTCCGAAAGTGATCGTGATAGCGATACTGGAGTTCGAACTCTTTGACTACTATGTAGTAGTCCATCACGTTAGTCATTATGCCACAGAGATCCGAGGAGATCTGCAGAGTGTAGAGTACCCCTCCATTGCCATTATTCCCAGGTCCACTCTGACCCGGAGTGGTACTACTTGTTAGAATCCTATCACGGGCCAGTGCTAGGGTTTTGGGACCCCTCCAAATCTTTTATACAGAGCACCCACACAACTACATGTCAATGTTCATAAAGTAGTATTCTTGGCATGAGTTTGTAGAGGATACATATTTATTCTAAGCCTCGCTAACAGGACGGAAAAAAGACGAATCGAATTGACAATGATCGTATCAGTTTGAATTTGCACTTTCAGAATTAGTCCCTTTTAACTAATGGCTCTATTAAGCAGAATTCATTTTATATATATATATATATATATATATATATATATATACTAAACATTGAACTCTAGGTAGATAATTGGGATTAGGGAAAAGTGAGTTTGCAAAGCAAATTAAAATTTAAAAAAAATAAATAAGTAAATACGGCCTGAAAAAAACAAAAAAACATTAAAATCATTTTGTAAGATTTCTAAGAAAGGGAACAATTTACCTAATTGAAATTAATAAGAGCCGAGATGTTGGCCGGCCTGACTGCTTATGAAACTTAATATCCAAATACATTTCAAACTCTCAAATCTCTATCTCTACACTCTCACTGAGAAACTAACATATATAAGGAGGAAGTAATCAAAATATACACAGAGAGAGGGAAAGTTACAGGCAGAATGTGAGTAAGAGACGGGTCAGTTTTTTTTATTTAATTACAAATTATTACTAATTAGAACCAATTAAAATGGATTTTTTTCAAACCTAACTCAATCCTAAAACTAAGGAATAATTTAGAATAACTTTCGTGTCATTAAACTAAACAGTAGAAAAGCCTGTAGGAGACAAACATTGATTCGCTCAGCTTCAGTATGATAATAAACTAGGATGAATCAAAGGTTTTGCAATATCTTGGTAAGGTGAGGCACAATTCGACAACTCCGGATGCTTTTGCTGAGATCGTGAATGTGACGAAACACACTAGAATGTGAGATACCCAAATCACCCGATACTCTCCGAGTGTTCCTCTCTGGCTTACCTAACTGATCTCGCCTGATCGTCGTTCTTGCAACCCGGACAAAGTTTCCTGTTATTGTACCGTGATCAACTGCGCCTCCACCTTTTGCACAACAAATGTTTTTGGTTGCTTCTCCGGCGTTATGGTCCACTTTGAGGTCGTTAAGCATAAATTCCAGAATTAGACTACGTTGCACGATCATCGGTGCAAATTTCAAATCACACATGGTGTGAAGCAATGCACAACGTGTCAGCACACGAACTACCACGATACTATCAACCAAAGTGGGTACTTTCCATAGCTTGAACTGCTTCTTTCACGTGATATATGCGCCACAAACTAGCACGTACCAAAATATGGCAACAATTTTGACGCACCCTAGTGTATATGCATATATAATATTTTAATAAACAGTATAATCCAGATGGAGGAGGGTCTGCCTTTAAAATCAGCCGCCTTGCTTCTGGCTAGCTTTCAACCTTGACAATTTCAATTAGACGTTCAACCACTGTTCAGACAGGAATGATAGATGGATAGTCCGCTCGGTTCGAGTTGTTCTGGGTTTCGGGTTGACATCATTGTAAGGCGAGACTGTTGCACAATAAATTCTTCAATATGACATTTGTTAAAAGAAAATGAATAGATTCTTTAACTTCGAATTTGTCTTCTACATCAAAGAGTTCTTGAATTTAGAAGAAATTATCTTGGAGTAGAAAGGCGGAGAAGAAGAAGAGAGAGAGAGAGAGAGAGAGAGAGAGAGAGAGAGAGAGAGAGAGAGAGAGAGAGAGAGAGAGAGTATTTTCTTACATTGGCAATTCAGGAGAAACCGGATGTCGGATAGTTGGAATCGCTAATATCATGAGACGTTGATGTAAGTAAAAGTATATGATGTATGTTCCATACAGACAGACACACACATACATACATACATACATACATACTTATATTCAAAGGTATACGATACATATATGTACTAGTTAGTGTACGTGACGTTGCTCGGACAGACATAGTCAAAACTTAAACGTTATTAAGTGAACTGAAAGGATTAATTCTTTTTCAAATAATTATAATTAGTAAATTCAATAGGGAACCATAATGGACCCCAGAAAGTACTGTTTATAAGTATTTAAACAAAGACAGAATCTATTTCTTAATGCTTAAGACTACAGGGCTCATTAAATGTTTTGAGAAAGAGAGAATTAATATTAGCTTACAAGTCAGGAAGAAACTGAATCGGCGACCCGAGTTCAAATCCTCAATGAGACTGTTTCAGTTTCAATGCCCTTGAAAAAGCCATGAATCCATCCCAGGATGGATAGATGAGTTCTTTAGCTTTGATTCAGCAACCAGTCTAGGAAAAGGAAAACTCTGAATTCAAACTTTCTTTTCTCCGCTTAAAATTTGATTTATGAACCTGATACGCAATGTTCATAAAATGATTCATTTTTTATTCTTTCAAAATTTTAAATTTATACGATTAGTTACGTCTTGCAGCCATAATTTTGCGATAATCGTTATTTGGAGATTTCTTATCAAATAAAGCATATTTTATCCCCTATGAGGATCATTCATTTTGTTACAACCTTCCATTGAATCCACCTTTATAGAAAGGACAAACTCTTCCCAACGATTGATGTTAAATAGATGTATAGATATATTCATTTTGTTACAACCTTCCATTGATAACGATTGATGTATAAATAGATGTATAGATATAATTAATCATAGATTTAACTGAGCCAACTATGTAAACTATCAAAACGAGCTTGTTGAACATGGCGTTGCTGAAGGTGATCTTTGTCTGACACAAGGCTTCAATACCTGAGCTCTCAACTAGACTCAAACTCACAATACAATCGAATTAGTCTGCGTGACGTGCTTGACAAGCAAAGGTGGGGTTTGTAGCTGTCACCTTTGTAACTTCCGCCCAATATCCTAGGCGCCAAAATGGCTCGAATCAAGCTTGTCGATTGCTATCTCATTACCATCTTCAAGGTTTTGACCAGGTCATACTGACCTAATACCGATTCAATTTCCACTGTCCTTCTGGTATTTATTTACCAGCATTTATATTCCGTATGGCAATTTTATGACTAGATATTCAATCTTCTCCCCAAAAATAAGTCACATATATGTACTTGATTGTAGACTATGAATATTTACCAAGCATATAAGGATTTTCTTGGGCCAATTTTACAAGTCTTCCTGTAAGAATCAACTTTTGAAATCTTGACTTATATTGAACCATTTAAATATTTATCTTAGTACTACAAAACTAATATATATATATATATATATATATATATATATATATATATATATATATATACACACACACATATATATATATATATATATATATATATATATATATATATGTGTGTGTGTGTGTGTGTATGTATGTATGTATTGGTCGAGTGATTGATTTTAAAAGCATGTCGTTCCGTCTGGTTATGCCTAAATGATAGGGTATAACGTTTATTTTACGTTCTTATTTACTTTTTTCGTGTAATTGTTCTTAATAGTTTTTTGTTCACACATGTATTATTTCAAGAATGATAATGCTAATAATCAAGTGATTATTTATTTTTAATAATATCATTTGTTTGCACACATTTATATGGTTTCAAGTAAATAATAATAACCCTTAGTAAACAATTATAGTTTCAAATAACTATTCTTAACAAATTGTTTACAGTTATATGTTATCAAGTATTCCTATCAAATACTAGTTATTTTAACCAAATCTATTTTACCCATGAATGGGACTCTAAAAGGTATTATCAGTATGGGTCAGATTTGACCTGAGAGTATTCGCAATGAAGGGGTACTTCACACTCCAGAATTGGACCCTAACCATCAAATGCAGTTTAGTGTTATACCTAGGGCACCTCTTCTTTTGGTGGGGAGGTGTCTGCAGGGATAGAGTCAGCGTATTCTAAGCACCGTAACAGAGTAGCCAAAATATTGGCTTTTTAAATATTTAACTTAGCCTTGTATGAGACCAGATATGAGAAATAAGTATTATAAGGACGGTATTGCGCGAATGAAAATAAAAGAATTTAATTCTTTTTTCTTCTATAATTTCTAAAGTAAAACAATATCAATATCGTTCAATAAATGTTCATTCTAGTCAGAAGAATGCCTTATCTTTCTTCTAAGGGTAACTCAATAAGTCACCAGGCTATTTATGATAATAATAATAATAATAATAATAATAATAATAATAATAATAATAATAATAATAAGTTGTATTGGTCTTTCAACATTTATTCTAAAGCTAAACTTAATTTTGTCTGGTAAACGTGTTTAGTCGAACGACCACACCTATTTCGGTTGTGTCAATGGACTGTCAGGTTTATGGAGTGCTTTCATCGTCCACACTGATTCATTCATGTCAGACAACATCAGGCAGTGAATGGAAGGAAAAATGGCGGTCGAAGAAAGGCGGGATTAAGTGTCAGTGGCAGAAGTTGATTAAGAGGAAAGAGAAAAGGAAATGGAAGAAGTAGAGGAAAAGAAAGAGGGAATGAGAGGGAGAGAGATATGAAAAAAGTAGAAGAAGGAGGTGGAAGAAGGAGGGGGAGAGAAAGGGTAGATAAAGGAGAAACAGGAAAAAAGAGAAAGAAGACGGTGAAAATCTATTGAATTAACAAAACAACAACTAATTATGAAGAGAATGAAAAAAGCCCGTAATGAAAAAAAGAAAGGAGATAATAATAATAATAATAATAATAATAATAATAATAATAATATAATAATAATAATAATAAGAAGAAGAAGAAGAAGAAGAAGAAGAGGAAGAAGAAGAGGAAGGAGAAGAAAGGAAGGAGAAGAAAGGAAATAGAAAAAGAAAGAAGTAGAAAAAAGAAACAACTGAAGAGAATGGAAAAAGAAAGAAGTAGGAGAAGAAAGAAAGGTCTAAGGAAAATAAAATATGGAAAAAGAAAAAAGAAGTAGAAAAAGAAAGAAAGAAGTAAAGAACAAAAAAGAAAGTAAGAAGTAGAAAAATGTAGTAGAAACAGAAAGAAAGAACTGAGAGAAATAGAAAAAGAAACTTAAAAGTAAAAAGAAAAATAAAGAAAGAAGTAGAACATGAAAGAAAGAATGAATTTAAAAAAAAAAAAAGGATGAAAGAAAGATCTAAGGAAAATAGAAAAAGGAAGAACTAGAAAAAGAAAGAAAGAAAGAATAAGAGGAATAGTAGTAAAGAAATAAATAGATAGAGAAAGAATGAAAGAAAACCGAAGAATGAATTTGGAGAAAACCAGAAGAAGAAAATGAATAAATAAATGTCCTCTCCCCTCTCCTATTCTTGCTATGTCCCAAGAAAATCAGGTAATAATCTCTGTACAGGGGCGGCGTTACCTGAGATACAGTATTACATGGAAGCACATTCGAAAATAATCATTCTCTGTCGTTAATTAAACAGAAAGAATTGAATGTCAAACAACATAAACCATTTTGCTGTGTCATTGTAGTTAGGAGCAGACGCGGCTCATGGGATAAAGACATTTTCTAAGCTTACGGTATCTTCATCACACTACGAAGGCTCGAAACCTAAAGCAAGCAATTGAAACATTTAGTAGTTTCGATAAATTAGGTGCCAATTCTAAGGATTTTTTTAAAGAGAATTTTGTAAACCAAATTCTCTATCCAGATCATTTTCCCGAACCAGTGTATAAGAAAGTGCTGGTGAGCGCAACGGTTATCGCATTAGGAAGAGAACTTGGCTACCCGAGTTCAAATCTTGAGCGAACCTTGGGAAAGGCAGGTATTTAACCGACCTGTTTGCTACGAGTAGAATGTGACAGAAGGTTGCAAGTATTGCAGCTAGACTCGAACTTGTTATTCAGTAGCAATTAATTTGCGAGACTAGGTTATTAACCATTACACCACGGTGGGACGTCCAACCATTGGGAAAGGTATGAACCCAACTATTCTCTCTCTAGCTATGGGTAAATAATAAGGCATATTGGGCTCTTTAACTTTGCTATGGCAACCGGATAAGGAGAAGAAAACCTCTGAATTCAAACCAATTGTAACCTCACATAGGGATGGATTGCGCTAGCCCAAGACACGCTACAGGAGTAGCGCCCTCACAACCAAAAGTAAAGAGAGTATACGCAACAGGAAGATATATATAATTATACTTAATTTGTTGCTATAAACATATATATATATAAATAAGTACACTATTTTTGGTTACATGGCATTAATTCTGTAGAGTTTGGTAATAAATAGTAGCTATTGTATGATAATATAATCTTGGTATCTTTGGATTGTAAGAAAAGTAACTTAAAAAACTTTAGTGTTGTATTTATTTATAGTCGATACAGTATTTATAATAGTATCCCAATAAAACCGGTACATCGTAGAGAAATTTAGAAAACAAAGACTTTTCCGTTGCAATTTACAACTGATTGTTAATTTGGAAATGTTTCCATTCATGCTGAATGTCATTCTCTAATCATACAAATTTTCATTATAACGGAGATAATTATGAAACTCTAATAAAACCACTTCACTCCTTTCTAAACAGAAGCATAGATATCATCACGGATCACCCTTACAGGATCATGGATCGTTTAGTAGGCCTAATAACATTTCTAACTACACAAAGTAAACAAGTGCATAGTTAGATAGATAAAAAACAAGCACTCCCCCATGTCTTGGGCATGACAATCAGCTGCATCCGGTGGTGAGGCTCTTGTTCTTGGAAATGTGGAGTCATATTTTTAACTCTGAACCGTCCGGATTGGTAGTCAAATATATTTCACTTCGTACCAATACCATTGGGAAAGGTATGGATCGATCAGTTCTTTCTCCAATCATAATGTGATCTTGTATCACATTTTGCACATGGCGGATAAGTTGGATAAATACATACTAGTGACGAGATAATTGAACAGCTGGTGATGCAACAGAACACAGATATAAGTACATTTACGAAGTACACTTAAAAACCGAGGTTTGCTATTCTTGGTAATAACAATTTTACTAACCCCAAGAGAGCTTAAATTATGCCCCTCCCACCAAAAACTAACAAACAAACAAAACAAAACAAATAAAAACGCCATAAAAGACAATAAGAAAAATATAAGAGAATTTAAAGATGAAAAAGAAAAGAGCTTTCCAACAAAACAAATGATAATACTATGAGAGAGAGAGAGAGAGAGAGAGAGAGAGCGAGAGAGAGAAGAATAGGCGGTGGCGGCTATAAGTGCGAAAGAAATTAACTTCCTGAGTTTCGGCCAACTTCGACTTAACTCAGCTGTGGTCACGTCAATTTTCGTCACGTCACGCCGAGGTCTCGTGAGGTCACGTCACGCCTTATTTAAGCAAAAAAAGTAAATAAATAAATAAATAAATAAAGAATCTTGTTTTAGGCAGGAGATGAACGGGACCTGAAAATGGGAGTGATGATTACTTGCGTGAAGCGTATGGGAGTGCAGAGTAACGAAGGAATTAAAAAACAAAAAACTTCACCCCCCCCCCACCCCCCAAAAAAAAATAACAGAAAGAAAGAAGGAAAGGAAGTTACTCTATTTTTGCCCTCTTCGTTTTTCATCACGAAGGGTTGCCAATTTTTGTATCCCATGCGTTTTGCGATAAAAGCCGGCCATTCACTGGACGTTACCCACCAACAAAGTTTGCTGGGTTTGAAGCGGCTATTAATACGTTGCTAAAGTTAACCGATCGGTGCTGACATCTACTGGTTAGTTTGGGAATTATTTTGAACGTTATATTTAGAATATATTTTACGTCGTTATAACAGAAATCCTATAGACACCAGAAATCCTATAGAGGTTCACAAGTCTCTCTCTCTCTCTCTCTCTCTCTCTCTCTCTCTCTCTCTCTATATATATATATATATATATATATATATACGTGTGTGTAATAATTCAATTTATTAATATTATTTATTAATATTTATATTAATAATTCAATTTCCTATATTTATAAATAAAGAGTGCTTAATATCATTGATGGAGTGTATGTAAATGCAAGTCAATCAATTTCTTGCTCAAGTGATCATCAGACCAATACTTGGTGATCATCTAGACGAGAAACTGATAGTCTCTAAGCGCCGTACATATATGTGCATTTGTTTGGTTTGTTTGGTTTATCATTTTAATGGCACATCAACACCTCATGGCTTATTCAATGGCAAAATTTGAGTCATTTGTAGATGCTTAATTGTAATCACTATATTTTCAATTTTCCTTGAACCTTTTTGTCTAAAATATTCTGTTTGTATACATTCGTATCATTTAAAGTCTTCATATCTAATCGTCTAATAATTCATACACAATAATAAGATTTCAAGTAACTATTCCTATTTAATAATATCATTTGTTTTCCCAACTATACGGTTTCAAGTATTCCTATCTCACGGCAATAATTTTCGAGCTATTATGTGGTTTCAAATAATCAATTATAATCCTTAATAAACAATTACAGATTCTAGTAACTATCTTTAATACAAATAATTTGCAAAAGGTTAGATGGTTTCAAGTATTCCTATCTGACATTAATAATTCTATTTAATAATAATAAATTGTTTGTACACAGTTATTTGGTTTTACATATTCCCAACAAATGCGAATAATTTTGAAACAGATTTATTTGACCCATAGATGGGATCTAACAGATACTACAACATCGGGTCATAAGTAAGATAACCTTATTCCGGTACGAACGATTGTGTTGTATCAATTTTTCAAATAGACATATTTGCCTTAAAAATCAACATTCAAAATTCCTATGTCCATCATATATATATATATATATATATATATATATATATATATATATATATATATATATATATATATCCTCGAGGCAGTCTCCATGCTTATTTACTGCCCGTCCTTGTGCAGACAGAGACATCTTAAGCACTCCCTGGTAATTTTTGCTGGGGATGTTATTGATGAAGTGGGGATAACCTGAAGGTATTTACCAAAAATATATATTTTTTAAAAATCTTCATGTTACACCACTATTTGCTTGATCCAATCTCTTTTTATTTACATCGTGACTTTTAAACGATCTACCAGTCGTTTCTTTTGACAAAGCATCGGTCGAAAGGGCCCTTAAGTTTCTTTTTCTTTCCTTTTCTCTTTCGGAAAAAAAAAAAAATTGCTGATCAATAAAGTATGTCCCTATTTTTCAAAATATTATATATATATATATATATATATATATATATATATATATATATATATATATATATATTCTATAATTCTATTTAATTCTTTTTTATGTTTTTTTTCATTTCCTCCAGTCTATTTTCCATATAGTCTCTTTCTCTCTCGTACTCCCTTTACCTCTCTCTCTCTCTCCATCTCTCTCGGTTTCTCTTCCTCTCACTTTCTCTATTTTCCTTCTCGCTCTCTCTCTCTGTCTCTCTCCATCTCTATCCTTTCTGCCGGATATTACTCATTGCAACAGATCTTGTACATTCCATTCCTGTTCACCCACTCCTCCTACCCCCCCTACCCCGCCGCTCGTCCAACTCCGACAAAACCGCGAAAACCTCATCTCATCACTCACATAACCGCTGAAGATCTTACCCCTCCTCTCATTTGACTTTCCCTGCCCAATTTCTGTCCGCTGGGTCGCGTGCTGCTTTTCGCAGGCGATGGACTGCAGGTCTGGTGGTGAAGCTGAGGAGTAGATACCTTATAATCAGCAGGGGTTGCCTAAGTGCTGGGCAGGGAGACTGGGCCCTTCCTGTCCTGAGCGAACTCTGCTTCACTGGTGGGTAGTGGGGTGGGGGAGTCACTAGGTGCGGCGGACGGGCGAAAGAAGGAAAATAAGGCTGAATGTAGGCAGCCATTTACGGCCGCGGAGTTTTCAATAACACATTTCGTAGTCAGAGACTGGTGGTGTGCTCATCTCGAAAGATAATGAATGGAGAGAAAGGAGGGAGAGTAAGGAGGGGTTGGGCACTGACGATACGCTAATGGTGATTGATGCCTCTGTGCGTTTTTGAATTTGCCAGTGCATCTCACTGGGTAAAGCGCATGACGGACAGAGAGTTCGTGGCTGTCATTTTCAGTGGCGAATAGATGACAAGCGTCTTTCTCGAGTTGACCAAAGGTGTAAAAATCACCGTTGACGTATTCAGTATTTTCGAAAATATACAAATGTACACACATAGATATACACACAGAAACATGTGCACATACATCCACATACCAAAGCACACCCACACACACACACACACACACACACACGCGTGTGCGCACACACACACACATACACAGATATACACATAAAAACATAAGCACATAAACGCAAACTCCTTATCACACACACACACACACACACACACACACACACACACACACACACACATTCATAAATAAACATACAGACATATATACCTAAATACACACGTCCACAGATAGACACGCAGAGGCATATGCACATAAATGCACACACCTAAACACATGCACACACATAGACACACACAAACATATGCACATAAATGCACACACACACACACACACACACACGCACGCACACACACAAACACGCACACTCATATGTATATATGCAATATATATGTGTGTGTGTGTGGAGAAAGGTAGACAAACACTGGATGTTGTAGAAAATGGATGTTACATCACGTGTTAGTCTACCTTTCTCCACATATTGTCGGATTAATTTCCTCATATTTCTCCCATATATATATGAAAATATGTACATCTCGTATTCAGGTGAAGGTTTTCTAAATCCGAAACGATACTATTTTTGCTATTGTTTTACTTAAATCCATTATTGCCTGTCCCTCAACCATAGCCGTTAGTCCACCCTAATTGAGAGCAATGACGCAGGTCGTCTCACCACTAACCATGCTGTCTCTTCCTTTGAAAAAACCTGCAGGGCCACCTTAAAATACAAATGCATAGAGGAAGAACCACACACAATACCCTGACCAAACCTTCAGCAGCAGCCACTGTGACCGTGCCTGTCTATCCCGCATTGGTCTTATCAGCCATGGATATGCCTACAGTCAACGCAGACCACCCCTTAATTTGCCAAGCTATGATTGTTGGTTTCCATAGCAGGAGACTGGAGATTGGAGATTGAGAGAAAGATTTTTGAAATGTGTTCTATATGTGATAAAATAGGATACTTTGTTAATCTAATTTGGTTTTGGATTAGGCCGAGAGAATGGGGTCGACAAGAATATATATATATATATATATATATATATATATATATATATATACATTCATAATTCCTTGGCCAAAAACCAACGGTTGATCTACAGAAGGAATCGATTTGTGTAAATATAATTCGCCTCTTGTTGATTTGCCGTCCGTTTTGGGAATGAATTACAGAATAATTTCTCTATAAATGAACAGATATATTTAGCGCAAGGTTCTATTCATAATAACCAAAATTCTTCAGCATAACCGATTAGGTCGGCACCAAGTTCTTACTGCTGCCCAGTCGGTGGGGCATAGAATACGACGACTCTATCCTTTTCAGCGAAGTAAGACCCCATTCCTCCCAAATAAGAGGTGTTCTGGATAGGACACTAAACTGCATCTAATGATGAAGATTATATTCTGGAGAACTGGGAAGTGAGTACCCCCTACTAGGGTTCCACCTATAGGTCAAATAGATACATTTAAGATTATTTGTATTTGATTATTCGTATTAGGAAAAAAGTATTCGCATTGGATAAGACTATCTGAAACCATATAATTGCGTGCAAACAAATGATTATCATTAAATAGAAATGATTACTTGGAACCATATAATTATTACTAAGAATACTTGAAGCCATACAACTGTGAATAAATTATTTGTGTTAGATATAAAAAACAACAACTTTATATTCAATAACTGCTTGAATAGTTTTATGTAATATAACTGTGTATAACCGCGCCTAAAACCCCATAATTCTTAAGAAACAACCGCACAAAAATGTAAATCTAAATGTAAATGTACGCTGTATGCGATTCCCTAACCTCTAGGCATGAAATAATCTAAGATGGGTTGAAATGCTGCGAGAATTAACCGATCTCTCTTTCTCTATCTGTCTATCAGCCACTGTCTGTCACTGTATGTTTCTATCTCTATTTATCTACACACGGTAAAGATACGAGTTTCAATTCTTGACGAGGCTGTTTGCATTTAACATAGTGCTCATATTCTTGGGCAAAGTATGCATCCAAGTATTTCCCTCCAACTATGGATAAATAGTAGGGAAGTCTGGGCTCTTTAACCTTAGTTAGGCAACCTGTCTAGAAGGAAAACTCGGAATTCAAAAACAGTTATACTCTGCTAAGAAAATTGACCTTGTGTCACATCCTACTCGGGGAAGCTGGCAAATATGTGCACAAGTAAAGAGAAGGTAGTAATATTTGTTTTACAGACCATGGTTAGTTGACTCATTCCTTGCTGGCTGCTCCATTCTTGTAGTCTTCTGACAGAATATCTATCCCCACGAATAGAAAGATGTGTATTAAGCGCTGTTTTTTTACTTCCGTAATTTCATATGGGAATCATTTTCCCTAGCTTCTGGGACACTTGTAAGTGATGTACTACAGTTGACTGAATGCACAAGCAATAAAAAAATGAGTAAACTTCAAAGACACTTCTTAGATTTCCCTAATCTTGCACAAAAAGATGCCACTAAGAACGCATGCGTTAACCTAATATAGCAAATGGAGAGATCCCATTCGTTTATCTTGAAATACCTGAAATTAGGGCATCGCAGTGTCGTGGGAAGTAAAGGGGGGTTACTAGGTTCAAGCCCGATCTTCGGCAATTGCTTTACCAGACTCCAAAGCAGCTTCTTCTGATTTTCTCTTTTTTTACCATTGCGACCCCCCAAATACTTTTTCCTTTCTGCTTTTTCAACTTCTTGCGTCTCACTTAATGGCTTCGTCTGGATATCATCCTGCCTCTGCAGGGGATTCTTTTTTTAGACTTGTGTGGTATAGCCCAATGATTTCAACAATGCAAATAAAGGGTCATGGCCAGCCCTTTTGGTACATTAGTACCTATCTAGAACCGGACGCTTTGCCGTAATGAAATGATTAACAACCTAGTCTCACATTACTCCTGAAGTGAAGCAGATTCTTACTGGGTGACCCACTCATACCGTTTTATGACGTAAGCTTATTATTACGACGTATCACTGTAGAGGAATGGTTATCAGGCCAGTGCCATACATCATTACTCTTGTGTTCAGGTCAATTGATTGATTTTAATGACATATCAAACTGTCTAGGGTTATTTTATGCCTGGAGGTTATTTACAATTTTGTGCAGTTGTTCCATAAGAGTTTTTTTGCACATAGTTATATATGAAGTATTTCTATCTAATACAAAAATTACAATCAGATGTATGGTTTCAAGTATTCCTATCTAATATCAATAATTATTTGGTTTCAAGTAAAATATTTCTATTTAATAATAGCAATTTATTTTCATACAGTTATATGGTTTTGTATAATTGATGATCTTTTGTAAACAATTATAGCGTCAAGAAACTATTACTAATACAAATAATTTACAGTTATATGGTATCAAGTCTTCCTATTTAATACAAATAATACATACAGCTGCATGGTTTCAACTAATATATATATATATATATATATATATATATATATATATATATATATATATATATATGTGAGAAAAGTTTGCAAGAAAAAGTGTTCGAAACTACTACAGCAGAGCAGGTATACAACCCCGAAAAATGTACAGACATGACCCGATTGATTCACACACACACACACACACACACACACACACACACACACACATATATATATATATATATATATATATATTAAGATTAATACTGATCCATGATTTTAGTTACGTTTCTCTACTCAGATAAATGAAAATGAGTAAAGATTGCAAGAACAAATGCTTGATGCTACGACGGCAGAGCAGAAATATATATATAATTATCAACACTAGAAATCCGAACGGAATGTTTGAGAAAATGGTGGCAATGCTAAAAAATATCCTTGTAATTTTGAAGAGAAATAAATTCAATTCATCTTGATACAAGTTTGATTATTTTATCTGCTCTAAAAACTTGTTTCAAAGGGTTACAGACCTTATTTATCAATCAAACGTCGTACGATGCTAAAGAGTTATGTTAGTTCTGAGAGTTTGGCTGGAGTGACGGTGGGAACTGAATGAGGGGGTGTCACTTGTTCTGTTCTTTAGCCCTCCGAAAAACACTGCTTCAATAATGTCCGGACATAAATCAGAATTCAAAGCTCTAAGAGCTTTTTACTCGAATCCGTTAAAGCTGATGGGTTGACCCTGTCGCTGACCTGACTAGATTAACCTCTTGACTGACGATACATACATACATACATATATATATATATATATATATATATATATATATATATATATATATATATATATATATATATAATTATTGAATGACTAAATTTCACATCACTTATCTGTGGCCATAGGCACGCGTGCTCACGCGTGTATGCGACTTTCTAAGTTATGGTAATCCACCACATCCCTACCCCATTCCACGTGCCTTTTGGCAGGCGATTTGAATTCAGAGATTTTCTTTTCCAAGACCTATAGCTCGAGAGCCCAGTCAGACTTATTATTTACCGAAAGATGCTATAAGGTCATTATAGTAAAGTCTCTAGTAAGAAGCAAACTTTAGTATCGTATTGATTTTAAGATTGACGCACTATCTCTCTGTCTACCCTTCTATATCACAGTATATATATATATATATATATATATTATATAATATATATATATATATATATATATAACTAAAGTAAGGGTAGATAAAGACATTGTGGTTGAAAGTAGGGCCAGATAAAGATTTACCGGTCGAAAGTAGGGCCAGATAATCTATGATATCTATGATAGATATAAACAGACTAAAATAGATATAAACAGACTGAGATATCTATCTATCTATCTATCTATCTATCTATCTAAGTTAAGCAGCAATGAACCTGTTCAATGGTTAAATGGGAGACCAGCTACTGTAAGAAATCGAATATCAAGATGGCTTATTTCGGCATTAAATGATCCGAAAAGGGTTGATATGCCGTAAAACCAAACAACCAAGCCTGTTCATATCTACATATCAATCAATCAATTCAATGTCAAATACATCCTCGTAGAAGAACAGTAGTGCTACTATTTAACCCATATTAGGAAGGATGAGAGGGTTCATATCTATCTATCTATCTATCTATCTATCTATCTATCTATCTATCTGCTTTTTTCTTCAATGCACATAAAGTGTGTCAGTGACTTTGACGAACCCTGGTGTTGACCCACTGAACTAGTGCCACTATTTTTGCAAATCGGGCTTCCATACAATGTCAGCGGTGACGTTACTACAAGACATTCCATTCGTTTATTCCTTGACGTGTAAGAAAAAGGACTCCCTCCCCACTGCTTCACTTTTTATTTTTGCTTTTTGACTGACGCATCTCGTTAGCTCTTTCCACTTGTCTATTCCCGCGCGCGCCAATAATCACCTATCCCGTCATCCCTTTCACCCGTTCTAACATCTATTTTCAATCGGTTGTCAGTTATTCTTTCGCTGTCACAGTTATTTTTTTTAATTCTCATTTTCTTAAACTTTGCTATTTGTTTTTCGACCTTCGTTTTTCTAGCATTTATTTTTGAAGCTCTGTGCAACGACGATATTTTTGCTTCCGCCATCGAAACACACTGGCTCACAAGTAGAGCCAGATGAAGACTTTGTGGATCAAAAGTAGGGCCTGAAAAAGACTTTGTGAATGGAGAGTAGGGCCAGATTAAAACATTGTGGGTCAAAATAGGGCCAGATAAAGATGTTGTGGGTCTAAACAAGGACCAGATGAAGATATTGTGGGTCTAAAGTAGGGCCAGATAAAGATATTGTGGGTCAAAAGTATGGCCAGATAAAGATATTGTGGGTCTAAACAAGGACCAGATGAAGATATTGTGAGTCAAAAGTATGGCCAGATAAAGATATTGTGGGTCTAAGCAAGGGCCGGATGAAGATATTGTGAGTCAAAGTAGGGCCAGATAAAGATATTGTGGGTCTAAGCAAGGGCCGGATAAGATATTGTGGTCTAAAGTAGGGCCAGATAAAGATATTGTGGTCTAAGCAAGGGCCGGATGAAAGATATTGTGGGTCAAAAGTAGGGCCAGATAAAGATATTGTGGGTCTAAGCAAGGAAGATATTGTGGGTCAAAAGTAGGGCCAGATAAAGATATTGTGGGTCTAAACAAGGGCCGGATGAAGATATTGTGGGTCTAAAGTAGGGCCAGATAAAGACTTTATCGGTCTAAAGTAGGGCCAGATAATGACTGGGGTCGAAAGTATGCCCAGAGAAAGATATTGAGGGTCGAAAGTAAGGCTGGATAAAGACTTTGTGTCAAAGGAAGGGCCAGATAAAGACTAAGCTACAGGTATTGTTAGTCCCCTATTTTCAAAAGGAAAAATAAATATTTATTTGTACAAGGCTAAGCGTAGTTAAAATTCAAACACTTTCTTGGCGTAATTGTTACAAATGTCATAAATTGAATTGTAAGTCATTGAGAATATCTGACTAATCGTCTTTGTGCCATTGTCGGCCTGTGTAAATCCTTTAAATGTTTAGTGGTGAAGAAAATTCCAGTCACATTACCGTTCAACACAATCCTTAGTTATATTTCAAATATTAGATTGGTTGTAACGGCATGTCAACCCGTCTAGGCTTATTTTATTCTTAGCTGTTCATAGTATGTTAATATCTACATTTTTTTGTCGTTGATATAAAGTAATTCTAATACAGGTAATTCACAGTTGTATGACTTTAAGTATTCCTATCTATACCAATAATTAATAGACAATCATATAATTTTATTCTGTTTACGGCCAGTTTAGATCAGACGGTAGAGCATTTACATAGGAATCACAAGGTTCTGGGTTTGACATCGGTCCTCGCAAAAAGCACAGGAGTTGTAAAGCTTGGGTAATCTGATATGTGAAGTAAACCATATGGGAGCTGACGATAGGTGTTTTGCCTCTACCTCAGCAAAACACCGTCCTGGTCTAGCCCTAGCAAAAAGGGGATAGACTCCACGGTAGTTTGACTGATATCGATATTATGCCACTCCGCAGACTTTAATTGCTTACTATATGATTTTAAGAAATTATTTCTATTCATAGTCGTTTGTTTGCAAACATATGGCTTCAAGTAACTGATAATAATCCTTAGTAAACAATTATAGTTTCTAGTAACTATTCTTAATACAAATAATTTACAATTATTACTCTCATCTAATAGTAATAATTATATAGTTTCAAGTAATTATTTTTACTTAATGATAGTCATTTGTTTGCAAACAATGGTTTAAAATAAATATGGTTCAATGGTTTAAAATAGATAGAAATTATGTTGAAAATCCTAAGCTTAAAATATTTGTTGTGGAAAATAGATGCATTTTCAAAAAAAAAAAAAAATACCAGCTGCTTCCTCAACTAAACTGCAAGAGAATTGCAAATAGCCAACTTATTGATAATGTTATAAAAAAAATGTTGAAAACTCTAATCCTAACCTGCCCTAAGTGTAACCCTGCCGTAACCCTATCTCTAAAATATATGTTGTGCAAAATAAATGCTTTCTTTTTTCGTGATAAAGTTATAGACTTAGTAACGTGTATATATGTTATTGCTTAATAAAGTAATTTGCCATAGTGGAAGCAGATACAAGGAGCCGGCATTTATATAGAACAGATTACAACTCAGACATGTTGGAAGTAGAACTGATTTGAATAAATTAGCCTGTATGAGATACAGACGGACAACACCAGGAATCCTTGCTGAAACATAAAAATAGTTTTATGCTAAAGAACAAGTATAAGTATGTGATTCCCCCCTCACTTTCACTTTCTCTCTATATATCTTTTTCTCTCTCGCACCCCTCCCGCGCTTTTATCTTTATATATATATATATATATATATATATATATATATATATATATATATATATATATATATAGTTTCAGGAATTACCCAGTTGCTATTGTCTATAGGCTGAACGCAGACTCAGAATAAGAATGTCTGTTGTAGCTTAAAAAAAGTCAAAGGTTTCAAAATATATTTCATTGTTGTGGAGGCCTTGACAAAAATGAAGGATCACTTGGTTTTTGTCTGTTGTTCCAGCAAATTTAGTATTTTTTTTTCTTTCCTTTTTCTCTCCCTATACACCTTCGGCGACTGCTGCTACTACTACTATTACTACTACTACTACTACTCTTCGTCATCATCATCATCATCATCATCATTATTAAAGCATGTCATTAGCACTGATTCTCTTGAATCTCTCTCGCCATCCATCCCTATCGGTCATCGCTCTTGGCAACACCTTATGGGTTATTTAATGCCGAAATTTATTTTATTTGTAAATGTTTTATGATAATCCTAACTTTATATTTTCAATGTTCCATTATACAGAGCTGATGAATGTATGGTTTTGCTGGTTGGCCAACACTGGTGTGTCTATGTGTAGAAATCCATAGGAGAACGTAGCTTATGAGTTCATCCTTAATTCTCCAGCAGTGTTCAGAATATCTTGTTCGTCTTACTTTAATGGTTTGTGAGATGGTAGGTAAGTGGCTATAAAGCTATTGTTTTGTCGGATGCTGCTTCCAGGATTTGTTCCACAGCAACATCCATTTATCCAAGCCTTTCATTAGAATCCCCCCTCTCTCTCTCTCTCTCTCTCTCTCTCTCTCTCTCTCTCTTATATATATATATATATATATATATATATATATATATGTATATATATATATGGTATGTTCAAAAACACGTAATAATCAGTCTTTTTATGTTAATAAATGATCTTTTTGGTATTGGTTCTTTTCATATTGGTTCAAATCATTTATTAAACAAACAAACTAAAAAACAAAAAATCCCCCCCCCCAAAAAAAATGTATTATTTAGATAAAATAATTTTACCTAGAAGTTTAAGCTACGAAAACGAATAAAGTAAAAAAATGCCACGAAGAGCAATATAGTATCTTATTTTACAAGTTTTTGAACTAAAAATAAGTAATCCGTTTGAAGAACATAGCCAACATGTTATAAAAAATGTAAACAAAATTTAATTCTTCATGGAATTATCTATAAAACATATAAAAATCATTCCCATCTACCTTCATTAATTCAGTCAAATTAACAAAATGAGTGGGGGTGGGGGCATTGACAATAAAACAATAAAAAATACGTTGTCTTCAGAATTTTGACAAAAATATCTTTAAAAAGAAAACCTTTCCTTTTATTGTTTTAGATACCGAAAATTTAAAAAAATCAAAATCCGATAATTAACTGTATAGGAGGAAATTGAAAAAAGTTCTTTATTAGGTGCGTATTTTTGTACATACCTAATACACACACATGCGCGCATACGCGCACGCACTACCTTAGCTAATATTCTAGCAGACATTGAAACTCTGCAGATAAACGTTTATTATAGACATGCAATGTCTATAATAAACGTTTAAAATTATTGTAATGGAACATGAAAATATAAAGTTAGGATTATAATAAAACATTTACAAGTAAAAGAAATTTCGGCATTAAATAATTCTTATGGGATTGATATGACATTAACTACATCAAATAAAACCAAATCTATCTGAAACTATCCCACTCAGTATATTTGGGATGTTCAAATGTAGCATTGTTTATAGAATTAAAAAATTATCTTCTAATCTACTGTGAATTATTCAATCTACACAACTATCATTACCATAAAGGACAGGCTTATTCTGTCTAATTTAATTTCTTATTTTAATATCCGTAAACTCTGTTCTTTTAAAAAATACCATGTGCATTCAAAAAGATATCAAGACCAAAACTGCATTTACCAAGATAGAAATTATCATTGAATATAAAATTAATATTGTTAAAAAATAGCCCCCTTAGCTGAGATTGAACCTCTATTTACCAAGACTGAAATGAACACTGAATGAAACGTTTTCTTTAAAATTGTCTCCTTAGCTGAGAATAAAGCTGTATTCAACAATTATAATAGAGATATTATTTATCTCGATTCTCTGCTATTGACAGGATTCGACTTGAGGTTGTCTTTAAAGTGGAGACTCCCACGCGTATGAGTGGGTGGGACCAAAAATAGCTTAGCTCCATCGGCATTCCTCTTTAGAGACATCTCAAGTATCAGGCAAGGAACCTACCCCTATAGACAAGGGAGTAGGTATTGCCTGGGGACGATACCCTGAAGTTATGATTACGTATCTTACCCGTTTTATTCTGAACTAAGGTATATATATATATATATATATATATATATATATATATATATATATATATATATGGTGATGCAAAAGTTACATTTAAAAAAATTGAACAATTCCTTAATAAAAAAGGAAGAGAAAATTTTCTTTTAATTATATTTATTTTGACTCTTGAAAATAACTTTGAAGTAATTGTGGAATATAATATCCTAAAAATAAAAAATAAAAGTTATTTATTTTTTAAAATGATAAGTGACTTTTGCGACAAAAAAAAAAAGAAGAAAATAGGCAAAAAGATCCCTAACTTTTGCGGTCGGTCTATGATGTACTTGTAAAATCACGTTGTCGGGAGCTGAAAGAAACGCAGAGGATATATGGAAGATGTGAAAGAGGGCTACGGGGAGATGTGAAGTGCTCCCATATGGCCCATTGACGTGCTGAATAATTTTCTTCTGTGAATGTGAAAAAATGGCTCTATGTACTCTGGGCACATTGTCATGCAAGACAAAGTGTATGAATTTATTTTTATTTATCTATTTATTTATTTGTTTCTTGTTTGTTTGTTCGTTAGTTGTTGTTTTTTTTTGTTTCGAGGTGGGGTCGTCATTGTTGTTGTGATCTTCCAGGGTTATTTTTTCCTTTTGCAAATTTCTCGCTCCTTGACTCTTTCTCCCTCCCTATCACTAGTATGTCTCTCTCACTCGCTTTTAAAAAATCTCTTTCTCTCTTTCACAGAGAGAGAGAGAGAGAGAGAGAGAGAGAGAGAGAGAGAGAGAGAGAGAGAGAGAGAGAGAGAGAGAGAGAGAGAGTAGAACAGAACAGGCGCATACACTTCGATAGATACGTCTTGCTTTTGTTTCATCTTTTCAACCTTCTTTTTCCTTTTCTTTGTATATCCTGTATGTATCTGACATTTTGTATCTTTCTTTCTGTCTCTCTCTGTCTCTGTCTCTCTCTCTCTCTCTCTCTCTCTCTCTCTCTCTCTCTCTCTCTCTATATATATATATTATATATATATATATATATATATATATATGTTTGTCTAATCTTATACCCATTTCTCTCTTTCTTTCAAACTACAAATATTGTTACCCTTGCAAAGGTAATTTGTAATAAATCACCCTTGCTCCTAACGCCTACACCACAGTACTTTGCTTCCAACACAAGCAGGAACTTCACACGTGTAAAATGAAGAATCCTTCAGTATTCCTTGAAAAACCTAATTAAACACACACACACACACACACACACACACACACACACACACACACACACACATATATATATATATATATATATATATATATATATATATGGGCATAAACATATGTGATTAATAACGGTATGAAACAAGAAAAACTAATATATATATATATATAGCATAGTATCTGTCGAGTCTCATGCCTATCTGAGAAGAAATCAGTTATACTTTCTGGCCGAGAAACCTAATAAGTTGAAAGATATTGGGCAATGTGGATGGGTTTGGAGACGGAAAAATATGACATGAAGTAGAAGAAATAAATGAAAAGAAGCCCTGATGAAAGGCATGAAATGATACTTGTCATCTTCTTCTTCTTCTTCTTCTTCTTCTTCTTCTTATTATTATTATTATTATTATTATTATTATTATTATTATGATAATTCACTCCTTGTGAGTATTTCACACCAACGTGAGCTGATGATCTTTCACTGGAACCTGAGTGACAACAAGTCTCCTAATGTCTCCAGAACTCTTCTGAGTATTCTAGCCGATCTTAACAATGCTGTTGTCTGGATAGTTTCATTTCTTCTTCTGATTTCTAGTTTCTCTTGTCTGTTTTCTAAACTTTTGGGTATCGTTCCAAATTTCCCAACTACAATTCCTCAGTTTTTTTTCAAATCTCTATCAAGGTCCTGGTATTTGTCTATCTTTTCGTTTTCTTTCATCTTTAAATAATTTCCGACATCGTGTTCCTATCGAATATGAACAATTTTTAAACAGATCTATTTAAACTATAGATGGAATCCTAACAGGTACTACCATTCCGGGTAAAACTTGACCAGGGACTAATGGCAATGAGGGATAACTCTAAACACCCCGGGTCTCCAGAACTAGAGCCTCACTATCTGATGCAGTTAGTGTCCCACCTAAGACACCCATTTTTAGGAGGGGATCTGACTTCTCTGCAGGGGCTACAGTCAGCGTATTCTTTTCCCCTCCTCTGACAGGTCGGAGGAAAACTAGACCGGTAGAAAAGGTGGACGAGAACAAACAAACAAACAAACAAACAAACAACAAACAACAACAACAACAACAACAACGTAAAACAAAAAACAGAATATAATAGAGGGTAGAACAATCACATACAACCATTCAATGATTTTTTCCCAATTTTTTGGTAGTCTTATGCTCACTCAACCATAAATTTCACCTCTAACAAGAAAAAGTCCTCACTATTTTATTGAGTATTTCCGTTGGTGCGTGTCCCACACCTTTTCTTTAAACACCTTAAATTACTATAGCTATTTTTACAACTAACAATCACCAACTCGTGAACCCTTGAAAAAATTATAACCAAATCCTATCGTCCATTGTCGAGTAACCATGAAATATCGCAAAGCAATATTCTCGCAGTTCATCGCTAACAATTCTATTTGTGTTTCTCATATGAGAAGTTGTCATTATTATGTAACGATTTAATCAAAACTAGTATCTTCATCTTGGTTGCTATAAACACGTTTCAACCGTTGCACCCTCCAATATTTTTCAAAACATAAAAGGAATACAAAACTAAGTGGTAAAGGTGACCCACTGGGAATTGTGCGAGATACTAAAATTTGGCCAGCTGAAAAATGGTGCAAACCAGAATATTTACTTGAAAATGAGACTCATAAAATTCTCTGGGACTTCGTGGTGTAAACGGATCATCCAATCCCGACCAGAAGACAAAGATAATAAAAAAAACTAAAAAAAAAACTTGACCTCTGGTGGATTTTGCTGTTCAGGGAGACCAGAGAGTAAAATCAAAGAAAATGAAAGGATAGACAAATACTTGGTCTCTGAATGTTTGAGATGTGGCTTGATGATTAGCCATCACGGAACTGTCCAATTGGACACATGGCCTAGTGGATAAAGTAGTTAGGTTAAGACAGTTCTAAGTGACAGTTATCTCCATGATGGCTCCCAAGTTCGAAAAGAATGTTCCCGAGTCCGAGACAGTTCCGGAGTCCGAAAAGAAAGTCCGACAAGAAATACCTGAAGAAGGCCGGAGGGCATATCGACCGAAACGTTGTACAGATAACAATGAAGATGCGAACAATAACCCGAATAACGCAGATAATACTAAAGAGTGAATTAATAATAATAATAATAATAATAATAATAATAATAATAATAATAATAATAAAATGGAAAAATACCTGGACCTTGCCAGAGAACTGAAAAAGTTATGGAATATGAAAGTCAAAGTGATACCAATTGTAGTTGGTGCACTTGGAACGGTCCCAAAGGGATTGGAAAATCTGGACATCAGAGGAAAGATTGAGACCATCCAGAATACTGCACTGCTGCAATCTGCTAGAATACTTAGATGAGTCCTAGAGACCGGAGGAGACTTACTGTCGCTCAGACTCTAGCTAATGCTGATGTGAAAACTCAAAAGAAGTGAAAATAATAATAATAATAATAATAATAATAATAATAATAATAATAATAATCTGTTTTTTTTTATCCTGAAATGTTTTCAGAGTTGGTATTATAGAGAATGCAATCAGTCAAGGGAGATCACTGAAAGCGACACGGGGGCCAATGATGAGGTGAGAATGGGTTAATCAAATACAGTTTTTAAAAGGGGGGACGAGCAAAAGCGGTAGGTGGAGGAGGGGCGGAGTGGGGGAAAAGGGCTCGTCTTGTGTATAGATGCGGCAGATTCTACTATCCTTATTACTTATCTTGGTGGTTATAAGGGTGAGGTGTCGGTTAGAGGAAGGGGATTGTGGCGTTATGGTTTTTTGGCTTGTTATTAGGGTCAGGTGGCGAAGGAAGAGTATTTAGGGTAAGGTTGGGTAGATGGTGGGGAAGGGTTTTTTTTAGAAAGAAGGCGGCTCCCGATTGAGAGGGATTCTTTTTTTTTTTTAGGGGGGGGGTGCTCTCTTTTTGAGAGGCGAAAGGAATGTACATGTTTTCAGAGAAGACAAAAGAAGTAGAGATTGAGTAAAATGAAGAAAATGAAGAAAGAAAAAAGAGCGAAAGGAAAGAAAAAAAGAAAGCGAAAGGAAAAAAAAAAGAAAGAAGAGAGAGAGAGAGAGAGAGAGAGAGAGAGAGAGAGAGAGAGAGAGAGAGAGAGAGAGAGAGAGAGATTAAATAGAAAATAAAGCGTATGATACAGAGGTAAAAAAGAAAAAAAGAGAAAAGGAGGAAATAAACAGAGAGAGAGAGAGAGAGAGAGAGAGAGAGAGAGAGAGAGAGAGAGAGAGACAGACAGACAGACAGACAGACAGACAGACAGAGACAGACAGACAGAGAGAGAGAGAGAGGGCAGAGTGAGAGGGAAAGAAATATAAACAGCTAACGAAAACGATTAATAATAAAGGGTATAATTCTATAGACAATGAGAGATATAGAAAGAGAGGACGAGAGATAGAAAGAGAAAGAGAAATTGAGAGAAGGAGAGCGTGATGATGATAGAAAGCAACGAAAATGTGAGTTTAACTCCTTCGTTATTTCCATTGGTAAATAACTTTAGTATCTGGAGAGGCCGCCCGATTTTCTCGAGTCAAAGATATTTCTGACTGTTGATATTGATATATATAAGCAAGAAGTATTATTTTTTGCAACCCTTAACAATTACGTCTGACCCATTTGAATCAGATAGGAGGCGTAACGTTCCACAAAACTACAGAACGCCATTATCATACGTTCTTACCATTTTCAGAGCATGAAGAACTATCTGACTCTTTGAGATGTTCCAGTGCAAAAGCTGGTTCATTATTTCGTAAACCTACCATACTGTGGAACCTAGGATTCCGGTCGTCATGAAAATAGTAGCGGTTTTTAATGTCTAGGGTTCAAGTCTAGGTTCCGGATGAGGATTCTTTTAGGCAACCGTATCCGATTTCTGGTAAGGTGATACATCTCTTACTACTTTTATAATTATTCAGTTTTGTGGCACAGGCCAAACTGAGATAAGAAGAGGTGGGATCTCAGAATCATCTTCATCATCATCATGTCGCGCTAGTAGCACGGATATCCATGACAATCTCTCGCCAACCGTCCCTATCATGCATTGTCCCATTTCTATGATTTTAAGGGGGTCTCAACAGTTTCTGGATGCGGCCTTTTCACTTCGGAAGTCTATTTTTTGGCTGGTTGCTTTTAACTTTGTTCCAGAGATACTTTTCCTACCACTAATTTCATCTACATTTTGTCATGCTAATCGCGATTATCCGCTACTAAATGTTTGATTTTATTCATTTGTTCTTGGATGTATTCTATTTGTTCTTTTTTGTATGTTTGTGTTAGTTCTACCTGGGCTTTCTTAATGTTGTGTATATTGGTGTTGGGCTTGTTTTATTACGTTCAGATGCTTTTTAATAAAGTTTCTCTTTTCTCTAACCGTTTCTGTCTCCCAGGGAACAGTGTGTTTGGCACTTAGCTGCTGCTTCTAGTTGAACACTGACAAAGTTTTCGTATTCCTCATTTGGAGTGTGCCTTGCTGATGTCTCTTGGAGGAGTTTAAACTTATTTCTAACTGTTATCGAATAGCGATTGTATATATCGCTGTTGGCAAGGGACGACCAGTCGTATCGTACAGATTTACTGGTTTGCATTTTGTTTCTACGTAGACTTAGGCGTAATTTTGCTGTGGCTATTCTGTGATCAGAAGATACTACTTCAAAAGAGGAGTATGCTTCACAGTTCATTGTGATGTTTATCCACTTTTTATTTATTAGGATGTAGTCTAGTTGTGCTTTTGTGTTATTTGAGTAGGTGTAGGTCCATAGTTTGCCCTTTCGGTTTTGGAATTTGGTGTTTAAACATACAAGCCTGTTCATAAGAGAGAATTCTGCTAGGAGTTCACCGTTCCTGTTTAGAGTGTTGCGTAAGCAGAATTTATTGTTCTCCTTTTTCCCTGTCTGCGCATTCATGTCTTTCCCAATAATCAGGACCTTCTGTTTAGGAATGTGTCTGCATAGGGAGGATAGTTCATTGTATAACTTTGTGATGTCCGTTTCCTCGCTGACTTTTGTGGGGATGTAACACAAGACTACTCTCATAATCATGGGAACTACGTTTAATGGGATCTCAGAAGAAATAAATCGGAAGAAAAAATTGAAATAGAAAACTGAAGAGTAAGAACGGAGGTATGAACAGATTAAGACAGACAGACAGACAGACAGACAGAAAAGGAGAGAAAATGATATAAACTGACTGATTGGATAGATATGTAGATATGAACAGGCAAGAAAAGATAGATATGAACAGATTGGAGTATAGATATATAGATAGATATAAAGTGATAAAGACAGTTATATAACAGATTAGGGTAGGGTAAATAGATCAGATAGATAAAAATAATGAAAGAAAGAAACAGACTGAGATAGATAGATAGATAGATAGATATTAAGTGGCTAAGACAGACTTGCAGTTAGATATGAACAGACTAGGGCAGGTAGGTAGGTATGTAGGTAACATAAAAAGAGTAAGACAGACAAAAGGATAGATATGAATAGACCAGTTTATATAAATAGATAGATAGATATGAAGTGACTAAGACAGAGAGACTGACAGATACATAAATATAAATAGTCTAGGAAGATAGATATAGGCAGTCCGAAATAGATATGAACAGACAAAGAGTGAATGAGTGATATATATATATATATATATATATAAAGAGAGAGAGAGAGAGAGAGAGAGAGAGAGAGAGAGGAGAGAGAGAGGAGAGAGAGAGAGAGAGGAGGGGCCGAGATATGATGATGGCAGATAAATATGAATGAATTTTGTTTGGAAAGACCGAGAAAGATATTAAGATAGCTGGAAGGATGGATGGCTGGATGGATAGATATGAAAAGCTTGAAATGAAAAGATATGAACGGTATAAGGCAGTCAGTGGTCGAGCCGTCCAGCCAGTCAGTCAGAGACGGATTGATTGATTGAAAGAAAAGATTAATGTTCTGAATGGCGGACATGCTATCTGGCCCGTCCGTCGCTCGGGCCCAACACAACAAAAGCAAGGGAACATTTTTTTCTTCTTCTTTCTTGCTCCCTTGTCTCTCACTAAAAACACACACACGCACATCCAGAGACATTTTAGCTGTTTGCATCTATTCCCATTAATTTTTTAAAATTCACTTTGGACGCCATTTTTTCTCCTTCTTTCTCCAAGCCTTGCTGCACACTTTCACCGCAAGACCTTGTACAGCGCCCTCTCAACTTCACCTCTCCCGCCCAAGGTATTTATCGTTTTCTTCTCCCCGACCCCTGCTAAGCCGGACGAGTTCAAGCCCCTCCCTCGGCCTACCGACAGCGTCCCTCACGAGGCTTTCATTTTCTCAGACTGGGTCGCTATTGATCAAAGTGCTCGACGTGAGTCTGTGTCTCAGCAAGGCGCTCAATAATATTTATTGGCCGTGATTGGTGGCGGCGGTGGCAACACTGGCGATAAGGGTGGAGACTTAAAGGTAGGAAGTCAATATAGCTATATGAGTGTAGAGTTGGTTTTGCCAGCCTATTCAGTATCCATGGCCGAATCAGTAAAAGCGACGTCCACGACAAACGTGTTCCAAGTATATAAAAAACGAATCCAAGTCTCAACCCTGTTGGAATACAACGACTTCATCCTCTGTAGTAGCGTAAGACCCCAACCGCTCCTAAAAGCAGTATCTTAGATAAACTGCATCCGGTGGTGAGGCTCAAGTTCTGGAGCCCTAGAGAATGTAGAGTACCCCTTCATTACAATTACTCCCAGGTCCACTCAGATCCGGAGTGGTAGTACTTGTTAGGGTCCCATCTAATGGTCAAATAGATCTATTTGAAAATTATTAGGTATGGGTAGGAATACTTGAAATCATATGTCTATGAACAAGTTCTTTGTATTAGATAGAAATACTTAAACCATATAACTGTGTGCAAACACATTATTATTATTATTATTATTATTATTATTATTATTATTATTATTATTATTATTTCACTGCTTGCGAGTTTTTCACGCCAGGTCTAACTGATGGTTTTTCATTAGAGTTTGAATAACGGTAAGTCTCCTCCGGTCTTTAGGATTCTAACCGATTTTAGTAGTTATGTGGTCTGGGTGGTTTCAATTCTTCTAATATCCAGTTCATTGAACCTTTTTTCCAGGTTCTTGTGCATTGTTCCAAGTGTCCCAACTACAATTGGCATCGTTGTAACTTTAATGTTCCACAGTTTTTCCGGCACTCTGGCAAGGTCCAGATTTTTGTCTTCTTCCGCTTTCACTTTTCAGTTTCTTACACAATTCTCTGTGGATCACGTTCCCCAACCAGTCACGCTTTTCCCAAAATTACAGGCCCTATCTTAAGGAGAAAAGAATGATGTCAATATTCCAAATATATCTTGAAATGATAATAATTCTTCTCAAAATCGCTGAAGATATCTTAAACAAAAGGAATAAAATCAGTAATCTGAAAAGATCTTGAAAGTTCTTAAACGTGTTGAACCCTCACTTACCGATTCATACAACTGGTTTGTATACAAAATTTCTTACCTCCTAGACCAGTTGCCATATCAAAGTTAAAGAGACCAGTCTGTCCTAATACTTATTCATAGGAAAATAATTCATATCTTTCCCAAGAGTATTAGTGTGATATGAAATGCAAACAGTCTTGTCCAGGATTTGAACTCGCATCGCAGATTTCATTTCCTACTACGATAATCATTACGATATGGGCGCCTCCTTGTGATAGAAAGTAAGAAATGGAAAGAAAGTAAGACACAACCTGCCTTCAGACCAGTTTGACTCATATGTTTAATTATTGTTTAATTCTTTTCCAGAGATGAGCCTAACAATTCTTGTAAAGTTGATTGAAATCGGGATCAAAATGGTTGAGCCTTAGGTGAACGGACAGACGGACGGACAGACGGACGGACATTTGTTGAATAAGGTCAGCAGATGTAAATTTATCTACTGAGAGACGATGACATGATGAATACGTCACATGATTTAATGGATCTATCAGTTGTTAAATACATTCAAAATCCCGAACTGGAGAAGATCTTATTTGGTTTTGTGGACGCTGGGTTTTGTGTTAAAAGCTTCAAGAATCTTAAACCTTTTAATGTACAAACAGTAAACGTCGAGTTTGAACGTACTTAAAAATGAAAAATAGATAATGACATCAGTTTGTCTCCCACGATCTTCACAATGGACTGAAGAAAAATGGTCGAAAGTATTAGTTTGCACAGTTTATACATTTACTGAATCCACACAACGTTTTATGTACAAAACGAAAAGAAAAAAATATTCTCAACGTTCTTTAATCAAGTTTGCATTAATGAAAAAGTATTTCTGAAATACACATACCAGAAACCCACGCACACATACATATGTTTCTATATGTTTACGCTTTTGGTAATTACACACAAGCGCACGCGCACCCCCATATATATATATATATATATATATATATATATATATATATATATATATATATATATATATATATATAGGGGTGTTCTTGTTATGTCAGTAAATTGCTTCCAGTAGTGAGTTTCCAGTTCTTGAGGTCTGGGGAGTGTAGAGTACCTTTTCATTGTTATTAATCCCATGTCCGTTCTGACTTGGAGTGGTTGAACCCGTTGGGGTCCCCTCTATAAGTGAAATATATTTGTTTACACATTATTCATATTCCATAGGACCGTGTGAAAAATACAAACTCTTAAGAAACAACAAAAAAGTAAATGTGAACATACAATGAACGCAATTATCTAACCTTTAGGCATAAAGAAGGGTTGACATGCCATTAAAATCAATCAATAAAAAAACCGAAGAAAGAACACGTGAATTAAAACAAAATGTTTCAAGGTAATTCTACGGACTCTAAAATCTAAATTACAAAGCTTAAACAAAAGGAATAAGTTTAATAGCCCGAACGATAATATCAATAATCCGATCATATCTTGAAATGATAATAGCTCTTCTTACAATTACAGACCCTATCGTTTTTTAACGAAGTGCATAATTTGCGTGTTCCTCACTTCATTAAAATTAGTTGAACCGTTATAAATCCTACAGTTTAATTGCTGTATACAAATATTATTAATACTTGAAAAAAATATACATTCACCCCCGGGCGCATGTATTTAAGTTTTAATATAATTAAATCTTATATTGACTCAGAAAGACTAAAGAAACTGAATGATAATGCATTACACGTAATTTTAATTGATATCTATATAAAATTATACAAAGGATTGCTTTTTAATACATTTGAGAACAAAACAATTATATTAAAAACCAATAACACCAAGTAATCATTTATCAAACCCAGTTTTGTTCAAACCAGTATGCAAATCCTCCACACCATATACTACGTAAACCTTTATTTCTTAGTGATATGTAACACACATGGGTTAGTTTGCGGCAAATCTTATTTAGCTAGACTTTATCAGAGACATTCTTAATCAAATATGCTTGTTAATCCTTTATTTTAACAACTTATTCTTTTTATGTGTGTGAATATAAAAAATATTAATATTGAAGCAAAACAAACAATAAATAAATAAAATAATAAAATAAAAAGTAGCATTTGAAATTTGTATGAAATTACATTATTATATAAAACATTTTTGAAAATCGTAGAATAGAACACTTTGGATGCTAACTCTGCATATCACTCTCGGCTTTCTTGGCTAAATGTTCCTAATTCAGCCATTTGATTGAATTAGTCAGTAAAGAATAAAAGCATAGTTATTTCTTTTTGTTAATGGGTTTCTTTTAAGACTTATCGAGGGGATTTTTGTTCATATCTATCAAACAATTAGAAATCAATAATAAGTAAATATTTATTAAAATCAAAGGAACATTCCAAGGGCACCAACTACAATTGGTATCACCATTACTTTCCTGTGCCTCTAGCAAGATTCAATATACTTCTATTTTATCACTTTCCTGGTTATTATTATTATTATTATTATTATTATTATTATTATTATTTATCTCCATGAGAGTTTTCCCACCCGCCTAAGCTAGTGGTTCCCTGGAGTCTGAGTAAAGCAAATCTCCTCAGATCTCCAGAACTCTTCTGAGTATTCTAGCTGATCTTAATGCTGTTGTTTGGGTGGCCTCGACTTTTCCTCGGATTCCCAATTCATCCAGACTCTTTTCCAAATTCTTTGGGGCCATTCCTAGGACGCAAATTACGATTGGTACGACCTTCACTCTCATATTCCACATTTTTTCAGCTCTCTGGCCAGGTCCAAGTATTTATTTATCTTTTCGTTCTCCTTCATCTTCACTCTGTGATCCACCGGGTGTGCAAAATCCACAAGATGACAAGTTTTCTTCTTCTTCTTAATTAAAACTTGGTCTGGTCTCCTGGCCAGGATTAGGTGATCCGTTTGAATCTCAAGATCCAAAGGATTTTATGCGTCTCATCTTCTAGGATAGATTTCGGTTTGTGCATATCCTTGCGAGTTTTTCCCACTGGAGTTTGACATTCAACAATATCCTTATCTCTCCAGGACTTTTCTAAGTATTCTTGCTGATCTCATTGGTGCTGTGGTCTGGACTGTCTCAATGTTTTAGTGGTTTTCTAGTTCCTCCATTCACTTTTCTATCTTCTTGGGAATTTTACTGCTATTTTCATATTACACAACTTTTTAATAATCTCTGGCATACGTCAGATATTTCTTGAGACCTAATTGAAATAAACAGGAAGAAACGAATGTGTCAACTAGTGGACTTCACCGTTACAACAGATCATAATGTTTGAATAAAGGAAATAAAAAAAACTAAGCATATATCTAAACCTTGCCAGAGAGTTAAAAGGTTGTGCAATATGAAAGTGATAGTAATATCATATATATATATATATATATATATATATATATATATATATATTAAGAGGATCCAGGTAAAATGATATTTCTTTCCCTTGTCGTTAGAGACAATCTAAAAGTACGTTTTTCTATCAGTGTATCTGTCCACAAACTTCCCTGTTCTTCCGCCCCTCTATACTTCGGCCTGCTCGTTCGTCTGTCTGTCTGTTTCGTCGACTCTAACTCTAATGCTTTAGTCGGGCTGCCTATCTACCGATTTCAACTTTTCACCTGTCTGTCTGTTCGTCCTCTGCCTGTTTTTTTTTTTTTATCCTTGAGGTTTTCGTTCAGTTGATTTGATTTCTCGTTGACTGTTCGCCAACGTATTTTTTTGTTGTTGTAGTTTTCTTTCATGCAGCGGTGAAGGCCTCTGAAAAGAAGGTGAAGATTTACTCGCTTTTACTCGCTTTTCCAGACAGCGATTTATGAGGAGGATCAGTGTGGTGGCGGCGGAGGCAGTGGCGGTTGTCGTGGGGGTGGTGACGAGGTGGGTGAGGGTGGTGGCGATGGTGGGGGAGTCACTATTCCAACTGGCCAGGGAAAGTTATCTAAGCCAGGGAGGCACTGTAAAAAGAATGGAGAATTTATGGCAGGCTGGCGGTGGCGGAGGTGTGTGTAAGGGTAGGGTGGAGAAAAAGGGAATGTGGGGCCAACAAAAAAAGTCTAAGACAGAGAGCTATGAAAAAGACATATATCTATAGTCACACACACACACATTCTCTCTCTGTCTCTCTCTCTCTCTCTCTCTCTCTCTCTCTCTCTATATATATATATATATATATATATATATAAGGTTGATTAATGACCGTAGACAAGTCGTGTTATTATTTCTTTATTTATCTTTTCTTGTTTACGTACAAGAGAACGCATGTCCGGATTCAATGAGTGTAAATATTGTTTAAAAAGTTTGGGATTTAGCGTTTTCGACCATACTACAGACCATTATCAAGATCAAGGATTACCCTCATCCACATCACCCTAAAGCAAAACAAAACCAAAACAATATATGTTATTTGTTTTCATCTTTTAAATACTTTTTAATTCACCATTATCGCATTTTTTTATGACGTCACGAGTCCCAGTGTTACCGAATCTCTAGCCATATCAATGAACAGATTTTTAGGAAGTGATATTACCCCAACCTCACTCCATATATATATATATATATATAATATATATATATATATATATATATATATATATATATATATGCGCTTTTCTCGTTATTCTGTGATAAAATTTTTATCACCTTCCATATACCAACACATGCCCTGAAGATGATCTAAATAATAAATCGAAACACTGCAGCGGCGGCCAATAAACTTACCACTCAACCCATTTAAACCTGTGTTTTTCAATTTTTCTTAATATACTACATACCGTCAGATTCACTTCCTTTTCTTCACACACACACATATATATATATATATGTGTGTGTCAGTGTGTGTGTGTGTGTGTGTGTATGCGTGTGTGCGTGTGCGCGCGCGCGCGCGCGCGCGTGTGTGTGTGTGTGTGTATGTGCGTGTTATTGTACTGGCTCAGAGGATGTTCACATTTTTATTTAGCAGTAAATAAGCTAATAACAGATAAGACACAACACATCTTTATATTTAATAGCTGAATATTCTGGCCTCCTAATATCTTCTTTAAACAAATTACAGTAATTTATTTAAATTTCAGGTTTGGATTTCATGAATTTAAAGCAATATTCTTTATCAAAGGCTTTGCAACTTTCTCTATTTAATAGATCTTCTTTGGTGGATGGTGACTGCTTGATCTTCAGGGACAAAAAAAAATTCACCATTAATTTCCAATTGGATTTAGATCCAAACTGTTCACTGTGCATGTCACTCTCTCTCCCCCTTTCTCTCTGTCTCTCTTTCTCTATCTGTCTGTCTCTGTCTCTGTCTCTCTGTCTCTGTCTCTCTCTCTCTATATATTTATAGAGAGATATATAGATATAGATATATATATATTTACCAACCCCTCCGCACGAGCAGGATGCGACACAAGGTCAATTTCTTAAGCGGAGTTCAGCAGGTTTGAATTCAGAGTTTTCCTTCTCCTAGACCGGTTGCCTAACCAAGGTTAAAGAGCCCAGTCTGCCCTACTATTTACCCATAGCTGGAGGGAGAGTAGGATTCATACCTTTCCCAATGGTATTAGCGCTAAGTGAAATGCAATTACCACGTCCAGGATTTGAACTCGGGGCGACGAGTCCATTTCCCATGATTTTAACCATTACACCACGCGCTTCCTTTTTTATAGATATAGATATATAAGGTATCTATAAAAGAAATAAATGTCCTGGATAGGACAATAAACGGCATCCGGTGGTGAGGCTCCAGTTCTAGAGATCTGTAAAATGTAGATTACTCATTCATTGCCATTACTCCCAGACCCACTCTGACTAGGAGCAATTGTTCTTCTACAAAGATGATTTTGACATTAAATAACCCACGAAGATAGATATGCCATTAAACAAAGAAACCAAACCTGACCCGGAGTGGTAGTACCTACTAGAGTCCAATCTATGTTTCAACTAGATGTTTGTGATAATGTCTAACATTATTTTGAAATACAATTACGTTTTAGAATATTGATATAGCAATTTGATTGAATTAATTGGATATATATAATTGTCAGTAAATGATCATTATTAAACATTTTTGTAAAGATTTTACGAATTAGAGGCGCTATTAGCGTTAAATTTTAACAGCAATATATATATATATATATATTATATATATATATATATATATATATATAATATATATCTTTCTCTCTCTCATACACACACACACACACACACAACGTAAGAGAATGTTCGATGTCATAATTGAAAACCGTTTATCCCACCGTTCATAAAATTCGAATTATTCTAAGAGCGCTAATTTTCCATTCAAAACATTTTAAAACAAACTGATCAACAAAAACTATCACAGTCTCCTTATTATTCTGTGATAAATTTTACTTTTCCTTATATCAAAAACAGTCCTGAAGAAGATCTACTAAACAGATTGAAACACTGCAGCGTTGGCTGAATAAATATCACTCATTTTATTTGAACCTGTGTTTTTTCAAATTTTTGATTATATTACATACAGTCGGATTCACTTCCATTTTTCTCTTCACAAACACACACACACACACACACACACACACACACACACACATATATATATATATGTAAACACGGTTTGTTTTGGAATGGCTTTTTGCCGATAATTTTTGGGAGAATAAGTGCTTAATTGGAGTCGTACCTAATTTTGAAAATTAATTAATTAATTCCCGCCTAATTCATTATTAATTAATTAATTTTCAAAATTAGGTACCACTCCAATTAAGCACTTATTCTTCCATATATATATATATTGTAAAAAGAACTCTTAAGAAAACTACACAAAAATGTAAATATGAACACACAAAGAACACGATTCTATAGTCTCTAGACATAAAATAACCCTAGATGGGTTGATATGCCGTTAAAATCAATCAATCAGTTCTGGAGATCTTGGGAGTGTGTAGTACCACTTTATTGTCATTACTCCCAGGTCCACTCTGATCCGGAGCGGTTGTCCCTGTTAGAGTCATATCTATGAGTCAAATAGAACTGTTTAAAAATTATTCCTATCCGATAGAATAGTGTACAAAATAAATGAATAATAAAATAAAAGGAAATAAAAACTCTTCAGAAACAACTACACAAAAATATGAATATGAACGTACAATGAACGCGATTCTCTAACATCTAGGCATAAAATAACTCTAGATAGGTTAATTTGCCGTTGAAATCAATAAGTCAATCAATCAATCAAACAAACAAATGGCTGGCACACCCGGTGCTACGAGTATATGCTATATCCTATTAAACATATCATTTGCTAGCAATCCATATTCATGAATCTGAACTCATATGGCACTTTGACTAAACAAATAGTAAATTAATTCATTCAATCACGCAGTAGCGTGCTATATGTATCACCTGAATACGAATTTTGTAACATGTTCTTATTAGAGTTTACAAGAATTTTCACCAGGTTTAACTAGAGGTTTATAACTATGTACAATGCTATTGATACTTGTTTCAACTTGTTTGAAATTCTCGTATATTGGCTTACAATAAAAGAAGTTTATTGTGCTTTATCTTAGTTTTACGTAAATTAATACTTAGGTTATTTGTTTCAATTTTCTCCAAATTTGTTTTGCATTTGATTTATATCAATAATATAATCAGAAAAGACTTGCATTCAAGTCACGTTGAAACACTGCTCAGTACTTAAATGGAGGGTCAATTAATAGAACTACTTTTTCGGTTGGGGCTAGAAGACGTTGACTGTATTCTCTGTGGAGGAGTAGAACTGACATTGTGTCGCATCCTGCCCGTAAAGGAAAAGATTGGGTAAATACATACTTTCTTTAGAATCAACAATAATCTATGGGTAATATATATATTTATCAACCCTCCACACGAGCAGGATGTTAAAGGTTAATTTCTTGAGCGGAGTTTAACAGGTTTGAATTCAGAGTTTTCCTTCTAGGCTGGTTACCTAGCCACGGTTAAAGAGCCCAGTCTGTCCTACTATTTACCCATAACCAGAGGGAGAGTAGTTGGATGCATATCGTTCCCAATGGTATTAGCGCTATGTGAAATGCAAACAGTCTTGTCTAGGATTTGAACTCGGATAGAAGAGTTCATTTCCTACGACTCTATACATTACACCACGCGCCTCCATCTATGGGTAATATAGGCTCATTAGTCTTGGTAAAAACAACCAATCTAGGAGAAGGAATACTCTGAATTCAAACCAGCAGTACCCCACTTAAAAACTGACCGTATGTAGCACCCTGCCCCAAAAGGATGACTTGGATATAAAACAAAAATGAATCTGGTGGCGAGGCTCCAGTTTTGAAGTGTGAAGTTACTCCTTCGTTGCCATTACTCCCAGATCCACTATGACTTGGAGTGATAGTACCTGTTAGGGTCCCATCTATGTATCTACTAAATTAAAATTACAAAAATATAATTGCTTTAAATTACCCAACAAGGGTTGACATGCCGTAAAACTAACCATCCAGCCATCCAACTTACTAGTAACAGATACTGTAAGCAACTCACGGTCTGTATGCCAGACTAAACAAATCTTAGTAAAAATAACAACATTATCAGAGAAGTTGTTATTTGTACGTGTCTGTTTAATATTACTCAATTCTTTGTACAGGAATAAATTAAAAGAAGTGGAGAATGTATTTAGTCGGGTTTCCATTCACCAAGGGCCAATATTATCATTTCTACATTCCTTATATACTAACACATAATAAACGGAAGCAAAGACAAGATAAACTCATTGACACATACAGAAACATTTAATATATACGTAATATATATACAAGTAGTACTGAAATAAACGTATCCCAACAACTAGAAATATGCACATATTATTCTATCAACAAACAATATGTGGAAGGGGTACGAAATGGAAAAAAAAATGCTTATTTGATGAGGGTCTAAAATAAAATGTATCTTTACTGTTCCATGGCAAGGGCAGGAGACACCATCTTCACTTTTCAAAGGACAGAGACAAAAGGGATCTAGAATGGATTTCTGGACTGTCATATGATATTCCACGAGGTGCATAACCTGATACACTTATTCTACAAATATTTGCTTTTATAATTAAGGAGTTAAGAATTTAAATCTGTAGTACTTTTTAATAAAAGGAATAGGTAAACGTGTGGCAGTTAAGACGTCTAAGAAAATGATTATTTTCGTATATGATATTGTTTAATAGTGTCAGTGTGGCGGATTGAAACTAAGATTTATTAGTTATGATAAGATTATACGCTTTTAAATTATCTATACTAATAAATTATTTCTAATGATTAGTAGGGACATTCGACACGGCAGACAAAAATAAATTATAAAAAATAACATCACAGTTAAAAGTATGTACCATATTTGACGGTCTATAAGACGCACTTTTTACCAAAAAAAGCCCAAGAAACTTAGCATGTTTTAAGGTCAAGGGTTAGATTCGTGTTACCCTTTAGTGCTGCAGTGGCCCTTAAATTAAACCGCAAATATCTCCGCAAATATAAATAAGGTCTTAATACATGTAAAAACCTGATAATGGGGAGGGCTATGAATATTTAGCGAAAAGCCTTCACCTGAAAATCGTAGTTTAAACACGTTTATTTATTTATTTTCTACAATGGCTTATTTGAGGTGCGAATTATATACACATACGACTTATAAGACGTCAAATACTTTAATATATTTTTCTAACATAGAATTTCTTGTAATTTCGGACTTTCTTTCTCAATAAAAGTACAATTATTTTTGTTTAATTCAGAAAGGATATTACTATGTATCATTTATAACCAAAGTCTAACAGCATTGCAAATTTGTCAACGAAAATAAAATGTCTAATAATAATAATAATAATAATAATAACAATAATAATAATAATAATAATAATAATAATAATAATATATATATATATATATATATATATATATATTATATATAGTGGGTTCATTTTTTTAAAAGAAGAACAGATTCCGTAAGGACAACTGCAGAAAGTCAGATACTGTACAGGAATATATATATATATATATATATATATATATATATATATATA
>CM042156.1:68891552-68896552 GCA_023376005.1 Doryteuthis pealeii
CAAAATAATGCTCTACCAATGAAAATTACTTGTTTTAATGCACACACACACACACACACACACACACACACACACACACACACACACACACACACATATATATATATATATATATATATATATATATATATTATATTTATATATTTAAGTGTATATATGAGCTTGTGTGTATGTATAGTGTAGTATAAAACTTAAAGATAGTCTTGTTTTTCTCTGTTGCGTGATGCAAATTTACACATTTGTCGATTCATGGGAGATTAATGAAGAAAGAGTTAAAAAGAAGAGGCAAAAAATGAAATAAAGAATAATAAAAGAATATAGAAAGTTGACTAAAGAATAATTTAGTGTAAAAATATTGAAAAGAACCTACAGAGATTTATGTAATGTACATTTAAAAAAAACGCCAACCATCTCTTTTTTCACAACTTAGCTCACACACACAGATACATACATTCATATAATATATATATATATATATATATATAATATATATATATATATATATATATATATATATATTGCCTATAAACTATTAACATTTTTGTATTAAAAGTTAATTTTCTTTCTAAACCAAATATACCAGGTTTATTTTTTTTTCTTGTAAAAAACATTATACAATCAGAAAATGTTTAACTTTCAAATTTTAGTAATAAAAGATCTCAACAGATACTTATTTACATTAATAGGCCGAAGCTGTAATCTAAAAGTTACAAAACACACACACACACACACACCACACCACACACATATATATATATATATATATATATATATATATATATATATATATATAAATTAAAAGGGAATGGCTTAAAACAGAGCGACTATGGTCTTTAAAAGAAAAACATAAGAAGGAACCAGATGCGAAATGGAGAATTATTAAAAATGCACCTTCGCACAAGGGGAATGAAAATCCTTGCATACAGTATCTGCAAGAAAAATTAGAAATAGCCGAAAATGGTGACCCAGAACAGCTATTGAACACTCGATCAGAGTTAACAAATAAGTGCAGACATAAAAATAAGCACAAATTCTGCCCAGTTAACACATGTATTACGTAGGGGATATATACGGGCGAGTAATACAACCGTCACACCGAAAAAAAAAACCCACAACCCACCTCTGTATTGTAGAACGATAGAGGACCAAAAATACCCAGAAGATTCACGATCCGCGAGAAACTTGATTCGGTCTGTTTTTAACCATTCACTTTTAATCGTATATTTAGCTCTATTTATTGAACTCTTTTACACGTTTTTAGTGCTAGAAATCCCGGAGTATTTAAGCCTTTATCTTAATTTACTTTTTGTGAATTTTAATCGTCACTACCGTGTATATATATCCATGGATGTATTCGAAAATAAAATATATATAAGGGTAATCCCAAAAGTCTCCAAAACGCTGGGGACGCAGGAAAACTGTTCGTGCGGCTATTGGCAACACTGTTGTGCTTGTTGGGCACCTGTGCATGTGCTTGCCCGATGCGCGTCTCGTTACCATGTCCCGTTTTAGTTTAGCAGTCGTTTCTGATGGAGCTCTATGTAGAAATATAGATATGTGTTCAAATTTTAAAATGATGTAAACATAATTGAGAATAAACAATAAACGTTTCCGTGATTTCTAAATATTTTTGGGGTCTTACCGTTGGGATTACTCTCGTCTCTCTCTCTCTCTCTCTCTCTCTCTCTCGCTCTCTATTATATATATATATATTTATATATATACAATTTTATAGATATATAATTTTATAGATATATATACATATATATCATTTTATACACGCACATACACACAGGCACACACATTGCATATATTAAAATACAATCATCAGATGAAACTAAAAATTGGCTTTAAATATATTGAAGTAACAACACTAAGTCTAACTAAACTTAAAACTCAACTCCTTAAATTCATATTTCCAATTAAACATCTAAAATAATGAATATCTAAAGGAGATATTTATTTGAATCACTTATACTTTGATGATAGATAGGGTTAATCAGGAAAATTCAAATGTTTACCCTTGAAATTAAAATTGTAATTTTGGGCGGCAACAAATATCCTAAGGCGACAAATTTCTTTTGTTTCTAAAATAAGCTCACCCCGTCGACGGGACTTAGAATATGCTGACTGCATCCTTGAAAAGGGTAAGATTTCCACCCCCACCATACACACAAACAAAAAATATGAGTGTCCTGGGTATGATACTAAACAGCATCCGATGTTTAGGATTCAGTTCTGGAGAAAAATTAACATTTAAAATGTATCGCCCATGAGTATAGTGCACCACTATGTTGTATTATATTAATGGACAACACTGTATTTATGATTTAATGTTATCTATCTATCTATCTACCTCAGTGTATTCATATCTATCTATCTATCTATCTATCTATCTATCTATATTGGTTTATTTCTATCTATCTATCTATCTATCTATCTATATCAGTTCATTCATATCTATCTATCTACCTCAGTTTATTCATATCTATCTATCTATCTATCTATCTTGGTTTATTTATATCTATCTATCTGTTTATCTATCTATCTAGTTAAACGACTTTCACGAATTATGCTGCTTATCCAAGTCAATGCAGACCGTTCTGAATGAGTTCGATTTACATTGAGTGCTCCATACTTGCGACCATACGCGACACACATTCATTACTACTGAATAACGAGTTTGATCTTTACTGGATGCCCCATACTTGCAACTTTGTGTCATTGTCATATCCTATCCGTGGCGAACGGGCTGAGTAAATACATACGTTTGACTTCATACGAATTTAACCCAACCTTAGTAAATAAGTGGGTGGGGGGGGTAGGGTTCTCAAGTCTGGACAATGGATTTAGGGGCGGTGACCAGAATGTCTCAAGAAGTTGTTAATTTGTGAAATGAATGATTCATCGTAAAAAAAAGAAAAGAAAGAAACAAACAAAAACAACCAAACATCAACAAATCAGAAATTCGCCGCCGACAGAGGCAGATTGTAAAATCTCCATTATTTGACCAATTAATAATGTTTGCTTTGACAAGCTCTCTCGAGGAAACATGTTGACCGCGATGAGATCAAACAAACAGAAAGTAGAGGTAAAACTATTATATAGACTAGCAAATATATGCACCCCCCGGGTGCTAATATTTAAGTTATAATATAATAAAATATACTAAATTAGAAAGGCTGATGAAACTGAATAAGAATGCAGATAAAAAGATTTTGAACAGAGCAGGTATGATTGAAAAATAGAACAACTTTGAAACTAACTCTTCTATCATTTTATATTACTCCGTCTGTCTTTGTTAAATTTTCCTAATTTAACTATTTAGTTAAGATAGAAAGTAAAGAATGATATTACAGTTATTTCTTCTTGTTAATAGATTTCTTTTAAGATTTATTCCTGAGATTTTTCATATCAATAAGATAAAACCAAACAATTAGAAATCAATAATACTAAGCATATATTTAATTAAAATCAAATTTTTAATATCAAAATGCAAATTAGCCTTCCCATTCACACTGTAAACTGCTATTTGTTTGTATATATAAATACAATTGCGTGTTATTAGTATGTAGATATGGTCAACAGTCTTAATGATGTAAAACAATTTTATTAATAATTGGGTTTTAAATAAAAAAAAAATCATGGAGAATGTGATGTAATAACAAAGGGAATTGTGATTTGTATAATAATAGTTTCGGTTACAGACAGAAAAACTCACAATCTCCATTATAATAAGATATATATATTATATATATATATATATATATATATATATATATAGTAAAAGTCGTCGGGGCGGCTAAAGTCGGTATCAGCCAATCAGCGAGGGAGTCTATCCCTTTTTCCCTTGTGCTAGACCAAGGAGATTATTTTAGCATCTGAGGTGGAGTGCCACACCTACCATCAGCTCCTTACTTTACCGCACAGATCCCTGTGCTACTCATACGCTGAGTTGGCGGGGACCGGTAACGAACTAGGAACCTTGTGGTTTCTAGCCGAACGCTCTACCGACTGAGCTAACCCATATATATATTGTTTAGAATGAAATCCGACGATATATGGGATAGTAAAAGACAAGAAGTGAAATAATAAAACAAGAATAAATCTGACCACTACAGATTCTATTTTAATACGCTTATCTCCCCTGTTACGTTTAGATTAGAAGCTAATCATTTAACTCCTGTCCATCAGATTTTCCATACTTTCTTCATTCTATCTCTCATCCTCCCCCCCTCTCTCTCTCTCTCTCACACACACACACACACACACATATGAATATGTATATTGATAAGGTAGTATGCTACATTTATTAGTAAATAATGCTCAATATTGTGGATAGAACATGTATATCTACGTTAGCGTAGCGTGGATATGAAGTCAACAGCGCTTGATTACTGACAGTTGTTACCTCTGCGTTTCTCAAACCAAGTACTTGGTTTGAGAATCGCATAGGTAACAAACTGTCAGTAACCAAGCGCTGTTGACTTAATTTCCACGCTACCCTAACTATATATATATATATATATATATATATATATATATATATATGTATATATATATATATGTGTGTGTGTGTGTGTGTGCGTCTGAGTGCGCACACTCGTGTGTGTAGAAAATAGTAAAGAGTGGTCAATATCATTGATAGAGCATATACATCCAAGTTAGGGAAGAGGAGACATGAAGTCAACAGCTCTTTATAATTGATAGTTTATCGCCTATGCGATTTTTAAACCAATCGCTATTTTAAAAAATCGCATAGGCGACTAACTATCACTTAATAAGCTCTCTCCGCTGACTTTATGTTTTCACCACACTAACTTATATTTGAAAAATAGATGGAAATTAAACAGTATGAAATTTAACATTTTTTAAAAATACATAACATCATTTGTTTTTTCAAAAATGTTAAATAACTTATATATACATGCTCTAACAATTATATAAATCACTCTTTACTTCTCTCTCTCTCTCTCTCTCTCTCTCTCTCTCTATATATA
>CM042156.1:68899052-68901552 GCA_023376005.1 Doryteuthis pealeii
CCGAAGCTTTGTGTAACTGTTGAGCCAATATTACGGACTTTACAAAGTTCATATACGAAGGATTCTGGGTTTTGCATTAGTCAAAGAACACCTTAAAACTAATGAAAACAAACTAAGGCTTCTGTGTACTAATATATTTACCTTGTAAATAAAATCCCTATTTCCAAAAATATAATAGGTTAAAAAATTCCAGATTCGATTACTAATCAGTTAAATAAAAAAATGAATATTCTTTTTGGTTAACCTGGCGGATATGCACAAGTGTCTAGTTTAGTTTGTAAATCGAAACTTCAGAGTGGACCTGTAAGTTTGAGTTAAACTCTCTGTGTGGAGAATCTTACTTCTCTGCAGGGAATACAGTCAGTATATTCTAAGATTTGCACCCCACGCACATATTTTTGACGAAAATCGAATCAAAGAAGTGATTTTTAGCCGGGCATATCTGGGTAGGTTTGCTGACGAATCTTGCTAGGTATTGGTCATGAAAGTCTTCAGTCACAAAAAGAGGCTGACCTGGCTTGACGACATGATTCATAACTTTAATGGCCTCAGCGATAAATTAGTCTCCCGCTTCTTCCAGGTGGGTTTTGGCGCGAATGGATTTTATTAGCTAAACGATGCGATTGATATATAAATGAGGGAAACATGAACATTTACCGGGAAAGAAATGTACTTATGGCCAATATTATATATATTATATATATATATATATATATATATATATATATATATATATATATATAAGATTGAAAATGGTCCACAAATTTACTTATCTTTTATTACTTTGAATTTCACACATGTACTGATCACACGATCTTCATATATATATATATATATATATATATATATATATATATATTATATATATATATATATATCATTGCTGATAGTTAAGTACTCTCCCCAGAAGGCGCACTCAGAGCAAGTTGACGAGCAATGAATTAAAAAATGTTCTTTTGTGATTGCTTGGTTAATTTTAAGTTTAGTATTAATGATAATAACGTCTGGGTTGTTTTATGACTAGAAGTTAGGGAATTGCGTACATTATACGTTTATGTTTACATTTTTGTGTAGTTTCCTAAGATTTTGCATTGTTATATGATATCAATTATTCGTATATAATACAAATAAATTGCGAATTGATGTATTTGACCCATAGATAGGACACTTACATTTTTTGTGTAGTTCTTTCTTAATAGTTTTTTTTTTCATACGGTCTTATCGAATACGAATCATTTTTAAACAGATCTATTTGACCCAAACAGGTTCTAGCCCTTCCGGGTCAGAGTGGACCTGGGAGTAATGGCAATGAATGGGTACTCCACTCTCCCCCAGCACTCCAAAACTAAAGCCTCATATCCAGAGGCAGTATACTTTTTGTTACCTCCCTACAGGGGATACAATTAGTGCATCTTAAGCTTAAGTAATTTTGTGAGTAAGTCTTTCTTCTTGTCTATGTGGTAGTTTCTTTTCATTTCATGCGTTATTGATGCCTCAGTTCAACCGCTACTGTCATACCACCAACATAGTGAAATAGAAGGCATTGCTTTCGGAGCACCCTTTCCATAAGAATTCTTGGTTTGTCCGAGATGTTATATTAATTGTGTTAGAAAAGTCATAAAAACCCGAATTCCACAGAGGCATGTTTAGCGTAACAAATGGAATCATCGTAACAAATGGAATCAGCATTCCGAGTTCAAATCCTGTAATCCTGAAACTGATGATTTAAACGCAACTTGAGCATGACTCATGACGCTTATATTTTCGTTATTTACTAAGTTTTGATTAGTATAGCTGCTTAGAATACCTGCTTTTCTTAAGTAGTCACCCATCTAAATACTGACAAGACTCGTCGCTGCTTATCTTCCGTTAACTAACCGGAAACGGAACTTTTAGCATGACTTGATGAATAAATTTACTTTTCTGACGTATCAAAAAACCATTAATAATCATAAATATCATACAATACATTGAAATAAATGAATTGATATCAGAGAACTGACACCTCAATTTTAAGCCACATAAAAATTAATTTAAAAAAAAATAATGTATACTTGATATTTATGTACATATTTTTAAATTGAATTTAATGAAACGTCTCTCTTGGCATATTTTTCGTTTCGATATAAATCCTTATTTTATTTCTATACTGGCAAATCAGATCCCGTAAAAAAAAGATGGGATTATTTGTGTATAAATAAACAGTTCTACATAAGATCAGAGTTTTGAACCTTTGTGCAATTACTGGAATCAAAATGTCACTCTCCAGTACTTCTGCACAAGATCAAAGTGTAGTAACTAAATTCATGGAAATCTCACGGTTATCTTAAAAACTATAACAGAGACTACCGAGTCGCATTGTAACAACGGTCCATGAATGTTTAATGCCTCTATTTAGGAAGGAATAAAGGGTCCAATTTCATTTCATAGTAAAGAACTGTCCATGATAATATTGATGCTTCTATTTAGAAACTGTGAAAGATTCTAATCAGCATTTCAT
>CM042156.1:68904052-68916552 GCA_023376005.1 Doryteuthis pealeii
AGAGGATAGATCACGTTTTAAATATTGTTTACTAAGGTTCCTTGTTCGATACCGGACCTCGCCAACTCAGCGTATGAGTAGCACAGGGATCTGTGCGGTAAAGTAAGGAGCTGATGGTAGGTGTGGTGCTCCACCTCAGACGCCAAAACAATCTCCTTGGTCTAGCGCTATTGAAAAGGGGATATACTCCCTCGCTGACTGGCTGATACTGACTTTAGGTCGCCCCGACGAATTTACTTACTTTACTATTTATAATAACTGTACATATCCTCCTCCTCCTCCTCCTCCTCCTCCTCCTCCTCCTCTCCTCCTCCTCCTCCACATCATCATTAAAGTGTGCTGATCCCATGGATTGCCTTGAATCTCCCTCGTCATCCGTCTCTATTCGCCTTTCGGTAAGTCATATAGACAGCATCCAGATTTCACACAGAACTGATGAATGTAAGTTTTTGCTGGTTAGCCAACTCTGGTGTATCCATAAGTAGGAGTCCATAGGAGAACGTCGTTTATATGTTCGTCCTTGCATTCCTAGCAATGTCATGCGTGTCTTGCTCATCTTATTTGCATGATTTGTTAGATGGGAGATAAGTGGCCGTACAGATGTTGTTTTATGGGGCGCTGCTTTCAAGACTTTTTCAAAACAGTACACAACAACCTTGTGTAGTACTCATCAAGCTCTTTAAACATAGTTATGTTAAAACTTAACTAAAAGCCTTTGTTTAGATATTAGCTAGGTTATACAGGAACACGTTGGGTCATAATAATAGGAAATTAGACCGAATCATGAAGACGATGGTCCATGTTTTTGAAATATTTTCTTAAGATTGAAAGAATAAAATAAGTATCAAATAAGTGAATGTTTTTTTTTATTTCATTGAATGTTAAAGAAACATTTTGTAGGCTAGCATTGCCAAAAGTTAGGGATTTTCCTTACTATGATATATGATAAAACATCTTTTTGTGGCTAAAAATGTAAGGATCGTTCATTACTTGAGTATATACGATATATATCTGTATATTACTAAGATTGTCATTATGTTTGTACGTAACTATTAAAAAAATGAAAGCGGTGCATCATAACGTGATCTTTATTAGGGAAATACACTTAAAATATTTTGCCTAACGCGACAGGAAAAACAAAATGGCTGCCTTTTTGAACTTCAATAACCGAATTTAACTCTAACGCTTAGTAAATAAGTGGGTTTGGTGGGGGTGTGGGTTCTCAAGTCTGGACAATGATGGATTTAGGGGGCGGTGACCAGAATGTCCTCAAGAAAGTTGTTAATATTGTGAAATTGAATGATTCATTCGTAAAAAAAAAGAAAAAAAGAAACAAAAACAACCAAACATCAACAAATTTCAGAATCCGCACGCCGACAGAGGCAGATTGTAAAATCTCCATTATTTGACCAATTAATAATGTTTGCTTTGACAGCTCTCTCGATGAAACATGTTTGACCGCGAGGAGATCAAACAAACAGAAAGTAGAGTAAAACTTAATTATATATAAGTAGCTAATATATGCACGCCTCCGGTGCTAAGGTATTTAAGTTATAATCTAATAAAATATACTAAATTAGAAAGGCTGATGAAATCTGAATAGAACTGCAGATAAAAAGATTTTGAGACGAGGGAGTCTGATTTGAAAAATGAACAACTTTGAAACTAACTCTTCATCATTTTACTATTACTTTCACGTCTGTCTTTTGTAAATTTCCTTAATTTTAACTATTTAGTTAAGATAGAAAGTAAAGAATGATATTACAGTTTATTTCTTTGTTAATGGATTTCCTTTTAAGATTTATTCCTGAGGATTTTTGCTCATATTCATTGAATAGTTAAAGCTACAACCATTAGAAATCAATAATATAAGCATATATTTATTAAAAATCAAAATTTGTCAAGATCTAATATGAAAATTAGCCTTCCAAATTCACACTGTAACCGATATTTTTGTTGTATATATAAATACAATTGCATGTTTATTAGTATGTAGATATGGTCAACAGTCCTTAATGATGTAACAAACAATTTTATTAATATAATGGGTTTTAAAATAAAATAAAATCATGGAGAATGTGATGTATAATAAACAAAGAAAATTGTGATTTGTATAATAATATAACGTTTCGGTTACGACAGAAAACTCACATCCTCCATATAATAATAAGATATAGTATACTATATATATATATGATATATATAAGTAAAAGTCGGGGGCCGCCTAAAGTCGGTAATCAGCCAATCAGCGAGGGAGATACTATCCCCTTTTTCCCTTGCGCTAGATCCAAGGAGTTATTTTTAGATTGAGGTGGAGCGCTCACGCCTACCATCAGCTCCTTACTTTAATCCCTGTGGCTACTCATACGATGAGTTGGCGGGGACCGCTGTATCTGGAACTAGGAAACTTGTGGTTTCTAGCCGAACGCTCTAATCCGACTGACCCTAAACCCATATTATTATTGTTTGAATGAAAATCCGACGGAATATATGGATATAAAAAACAAGAAGTGAAAGAATAAAACGAAGATTCAATCTGACCCACTAGATTCTATTTTAATACGTTATCTCCCTGTTACGTTTAGATTAGAAGCTAATCATTTAACTCCTGTCCATCAGATTTTCCCATACTTTCTTTCATTCTATCTCTATCCTCCCCCTCTCTCTCTCTCTCTCACAACACACACACACATATGAATATGTATATTGATAAGGTAGTATGCTACATTTATTAGTAAATAATGCTCAATTATGTGGATAGAACATGTATATCTACGTTAGCGTAGCGTGGATATGAACGTCAACAGCGCTTGATTAACTGACAGTTGTTACCCCTGCGTTTCTCAACAACGCTACTTGGTTTGACGAATCGCTAGGTAACAAACATGTCAAGTAACCAAAGCGCTTGTTGAACTTAATTTTCCACGTAACCAATGCTAACTATATATATATATATTATAGATATAGTAATATCATATATATATATGTGTGTGTTGTGTGTGTGTGGTGTGCGTCTGAAGTGCGCACACTCGTGTGTGTAGAAAATAGTAAAGAGTGGTCAATATCATTGATTGAGCATATACATCCAAGTTAGGGAGAGGAGCATAAAGTCAACAGCTCGTTTATAAAATTGATAGTTTACTCGCCTATGCGATTTTTTAAAACCATAGCTATTTATAAAAAATCGCATAGGCGACTAAGTATCACTTAATAGCTCTCTCCGCGCTGACTTATGTTTTCACCACACTTACTTATATTTTGAAATAGATGGAAGATTAAAACAGTATGAAATTTAACATTTTCTAAAAAATACATAACATCATTTGTTTTTTCAAAATGTTAAATACTTATATATAACATGCTCTAACTTATAAATCTACTCTTTATTCTCTCTCCCTCTCTCTCTCTCTCTCTCTCTCTCTCTCTCATATATATATTATATATAATATATATATAATATAATATATTATTTAGTGATTTAGCACTTTTGAGATCATAGTATCCAAGTCTCGATACTTTTTGATATACGTTATAAGTATAAATATATGTATGTTTCATGATAGCATAGGCGAGGAAACTGTCAGTCAACCAAGCGCTGTATATATATATATATATATATATATATATATATATATATATATAACACACACCACACATATATATATAGATAAATTATATATATATAACGCGTGTGCGTGTGTGTGTGCGCGCGTGTGCGTGTATGTGGTGAGTGTGTGCGCGCGCGTGTGTGTGTGTGTGTGTGTTAGTTGTATTCGGAAATAAGAATAAATCAATAACTGAAAATGTTTGCGGTATTGTACTATGTCTAAAAGAAATTCCGATTAAAGATTTTTAATGAAAAGAAACTCGACAAGAAATTTAGTTTCGTCTTTTAATCGATATTTAACTCGGGGGAGGTTCCGCCATTTCTATTTCTTTAAACGAGGTTGACCACGTCATTGGGACATAGTCATGTGACTATAGACTCATTAGTTTATTGTTAATCCCGAGTTTTCTAGATTTTTTGTGTATTTGCCGATAACGATGTGTTTATTCGCTGTATGAGTTTTTGATGCGCAGCTCTTATTATTTTTATTTTTAGTACAGAAATTTGAATAGAAAAAATGCGCGAAGGAGTGAGAAAATCGATCGTTTGATAAGCAGAAGAAAAGTTAGAAAGTGAAAGTGGAGGGAGTAAGAGAGAAAAGTTGAGATATGAAGGGAGAGGCAGGGGAATGAGGAAAAATAAAGTGGAAGAGGGAGATGAATAGGAAGGACTGAAAGCAAAAAAGTGATGGAGGATAGAAATGCATAAGAGTTTGAGGGGAGCCAAGGAGAGAGTAGAGAAAGAATATAACGATACAGAGAGTAAAGCGATAGAGATAGAGAGAGATAGAGGGCCAGAGAGAGAAGAGAGAGAGACGAGAGAGGAGAGAGAGAGAGGAGGGAGAGGGATAAATAGATAGATAGAGGGGAAAGAGAGAGGAAAAAAGAAAGCACAACACAGATATATATATACTATATATATATATAATATATATATAATAATATAAAAAAGAGAGAGAGAGAGAGAGAGAGAGAGAGAGAAAGAAAGAGAAAGAGAGAGATTAAAAAAACGCAACAGAGACGAAAGATGGAATGCAAAGAGGAGGAGAGAAACATGAGAGAACGAAAAACAGGAATCATCGATCGATCGATAGTAGATAGAGATAGATAGATCGAGATAGATAGATATATAGATAGATAGATAGAATAGAGAATATATATATAGAGAAAGAGGATTAGATAGATAGAGAGAGAGAGAGAAAGAGAGAAAGAGAGGAGGAGGGGGGCAGGCGGGGAGCGGGGAGAGGGTTTTGAGTGGAAGGGTGAAGGATGGATAGATATTAAAGACAGACATATAAGAAAGTAAAAGAAAGAAGAAAGACGACAAACGTAAGAACAAACAGATAATTAAACTGCACAAAAAGAAGAAAGAGATTTTTACGAAAAAAACTCGATCAATGAGTTCATCTAATGTGATGCTATATTTGATAAGTTTCGCCGATGCTCTATTAAGATCGATCAAGTACAAATAAATTTACTTTCTCTCCCATCATTGAAAGAATCTCCAATATTTTTACATTTCAATCGGATTTGTCATTTACATACTTTACACAGTTTGGCTTAGTTCGACACTAGGAGTAAAAAGTAGTAGAAATATTTTGCGCAACTTTTTAGTTTTGGGAAATACTATATCTCACTTGGAAATATTAGCGATTAGCCTCGACTTCGAACGCCTTACACCACTGACGTCGCTGGAAAAAAGGCTCTTGAGAAAAAGATCATATCATTTTTTACCTGCAGCTTTATCTTGTACTATTGGCAATTGCTTCTTCACATGTACGATCATTTTCGACCGCCCCGCAAAAAAAAAACTGAGTAAATGAAGGTGCATGAACAAAACCTTCCCTGGCTATACTTTCTCGCCAAGTCAATAACAGGCAAAAAAAAAAAAACAAAAAAGAAAACTAGCCCCCACAAAAACAAATCAAAACAAAAAAAACAACAAAAAAACAACACACAACCACCCCAAAACAAAAGCAAAAACAGAAATAATGTTTCCTTCATAGTGAATCTAAGCCAGGGCTTCTCAAAGTTGTCCACAAGCTCTGGCGTAGAGGCAGAATTTTTTCGAGAGTGAATAAAAGCATAGGGGTCCACAGCAGGGAATTGCACAATGTATGATTGGGAGTGATGGCTACGTAGTTCATATACAAACCGTTCACCTATCGCGTCATTTAATGAACGAGAACCATGTTGTAGGGGAAAGTGAAAATTAAATGAAAATTTAGACATAAATTCTTAAAAAAGAATTCATTGAAATGACTTTTCGATCTTTAAGCGAAGTCTATTCTACCACGTTTAAGAGCGTTTCATGTCAGTGGATAGAAGAAAAAAATTTGTGCAAATAATTCCGAAGCTTTGTGGTAACTGTTGAGACGCCAATATTACGGACTTTACAAAGTTATATACGAAGGATTCTGGGTTTTGCATTAGTCAAGAACCCTTAAAACTAATGAAAAAAACTAGGCTTCTGTGTACTAATATATTTACCTTGTAAATAAAATATCCTATTTCCAAAAATATAATAGGTTAAAAAATTCCAGATTCGATTAGTAACCAGTGTAATAAAAAAAGAGAATATTCTTTTTGTCTACCTGACGATATGCACAAGTGTCTAGTTTAGTTTGTAAATGGAAACTTCAGAGTGAACCTGTAAGTTTGAGTTAAACTCTCTGTGTGGGATCTTACTTCTCTGCAGGGAATACAGTCAGTATATCTCTAAATTTGCACCCCACGCACATATTTTTTGACGAAATCGAATCAAAAAGTGATTTTTGCCGTGGCATATTGGTAGGGTTTGCTGACGAGACTTACTTGAGCTATGCTATGGTCATGAAAGTCATGTGCAGTCACAAAAAGAGAGGCTGACCTGGCTTGACGACTGATTACATAACTTTAATGGCCTCAGCGATAAATTAGTCTCCCGCTTCTTTCCAGGTGGGTTTTGGCGGAATGGATTTTATAGCTAAACAGATGCGATTGATATATAGATTGAGGGAAACATGACATTTACCGGGAAAGAAATGTACTTATGGTCAATAGGTTATATATAGCATATATATTTATATAAGATTGAAAATGGTCACAAATTTACTTATCTTTTATATACTTTGAATTTCACCATGTACTGTCACACGATCTTCAATATATATATATATATATATATAATATATTAATATTATATATATATATAAATTTATATTATATATATATATTGCTGATGAGTTAAGTACTCTCCAGAAGGCGCACTTCAGCGCAAGTTGACGAAGCAATGAATTAAAAAATGTTCTTTTGTGCATTGCTTGGTTAATTTTAAGTTTAGTTTAATGATCATAACGTCTGGGTTGTTTTATGACTAGAAGTTAGGGAATTGCGTACATTATATCGTTTATGTTTACATTTTTTGTGTAGTTTCCTAAGATTTGCATTGTTAATATGCTATCAATTATTCGTATATAATCACAATAAATTGCGAATTGATGTATTGACCATAATAGGACACTTACTTTTTTGTGTAGTTTTTCTTAATCAGTTTTTTTTCTTATACCGGTCTTATCGAATACGAATGATTTTTAAACAGATCTATTGACCTAGACAGGTTCTAGCCGTTTCCGGGTCAGAGTGGACCTTGGGAAGTACTGGCAATGAACTGGGTATCCACTCTCCCCCAGCACTCAAAACTAAAGCTACTATCCAGAGGCAGTATACTTTTTGTTACTCCCTACAGGGGATACAATTCAGTGCATCTTAAGCCTTAAGTAATTTGTGAGTAATCTTTCTTCTTGTCTTATGTGGAGTTTCTTTTATTTCATGCGTTATTGATGCCTTCAGTTCAACCGCTACTGTCATACCACAAACATAGTGAAATAGAAGCATTGCTTTCCGGAGCACCTTTCATAAGAATTCTTGGTTTGTCCGAGATGTTATATTAATTGTGTTTAGAAAAGTCATAAAACCGCGAATTCCACAGAGGCATGTTTAGCGTAACAATGGAATCATCGTAACAAATTGGAATCAGCATTCCGAGTTCAAATACTGTAATCCTGAACTGATGATTTTAAACGAGCATGACTCATGACGCTTATATTTCGTTATTTACTAAGTTTTGATTAGTTATAGCTGCTTAGAATACCTGCTTTCTTAAGTAGTCAGCCTCTAAATACTGACAAAGACTCGTCGTGTGTGCTTATCTTCCGTTAGCTAACCGCGAAACGGAACTTTTAGCATGACTTGATGAATAAATTTACTTTTCTGACGTATCAAAAAACCATTAATGTTCATAAATATCATACATACATTGAAATAAATGAATTGATATCAGAGAACTGACACTCAATTTTAAGCCATAAAAATAATTTAAAAAAAAATAATGTATACTTGATATTTTGTACAGTATTTTTAAATTGAATTTAATGAAACGTCTCTCTTGGCATATTTTTGCGTTTACGATATAAATTTTATTTTATTTCTATACTGGCAAATCAGATATCCGTAAAAAAAGATGGATTATTTGTGTATAAATAAACAGTCTCCTAACATAAGATCAAGAGTTTTGAACCTTTGTGCAATTACTGAATCAAAATGTCACTCTCCAGTACTTCTGCACAAGATCAAGTGTAGTAACTAAATCATGGAAATCTCACGGTTATATCTTAAAAACTATAACAAGAGACTAGGGATCGCATTGTAACAGACGGTCATGATATGTTTAATGCCTCTAATTTAGGAAGGATAAAGGGTCCAATTTATTTCATGAAGTAAAGAAACTGTCTCATGATAATATTTGAGTGGCTTCTATTTAGAAACTGTGAAAGATTCTAATCAGGCTTTCATATTAACAACTATCCCATGATAATATTGAAGCTTTATTTAAGGAGTGAAGGTTGCTAATTAGCTTTCATTAGTTTTATCGAGAATTTTAAATGATTAAAAATGAATCAACACAATCACATATCCACAAATTTCATTCAGATTCTCACAAATTGACTTATTCTTTAAGAAATAGTTAAGGTGCATTGCTCTAATAAAAAGTCACAGCTATGATGCACTGTTTCCTTTGCTGGGTTAATACGGTTACATATTACATCTGTATGTAGAAATATATATCACAATCTTTATTTTACGATATAGACATGATACATTTTAAAAATTTATAAAAGTAATTAGATCTTAATGTTTCATTGACACGATTTTCATTCCATCTCCCAAAATGCGACATTACTTTCCAGACCAACTGATTACGAGTTTTCCTGAACCTTTGACGTCTCTTTCCCGCTGAACCCATTCAGTTTTCATGTGTCAGTAGATCATTGATCCGTGAGTGTTTGTCACTTTTTCAGCAATTAAGAAAAAAAACAGGGATGGAAAGTAGTAAGGGTGTGTCCGGGTGAGATCGAAAGAGCTCATTCGCTCAACACGTGAACAGGTGTTATTGAGTGAGTGTACAAGTTCACATACACAGAGAGAGATCTGCCCAGTTTACGAAAATTGGTAGATATCAAACGTAAATACGCATCGCAACACACTATCTATATATGCTATCTATCTATTGATCATCTCTCTATCTTTTGTCTCATCAGTCTCATCTCTCTCTCTCCTATATATAATATATATATAATACATAGTATATATATAATGGTGTACTAGTGTATGTTGTGGGTGTGTGCTTTCTTGTTACTACATGTCTTTCTATCTATTTAATATTCATCTTTTTTCTTTCTGTATTCAGTTTGTTTATATTCTATCTATCTAGTCCTAGCTGCTATCTATCTAAACAGTCTGTTAATATATCTATGCTATATCATTAATCTATCTCAAAATTGTTCATCAGATATAATTTCAGTCTTTCTCAATTCTATCTATCTACTATTCTTCATATCTATTTTCAGTCTCTTACCGCTTACTTTACTTCATTTATGTTTTTGTATTTTTCTAAAAACTGGGGTTGTTCCGTAGCGTAGTGGATCATGCGTGCTGGACATGCAACGTGTAGTAGAGAGTTCGAAATCCAGTCACGTTATTATGTTCACTTGTCGACTATGAACTCCACATCCCGCCCAGTTTAAATTACTTGTTTTATGCACACAAACACACACACACATACACACACACACACACACACACACACACACACACACACACACACACACACACACACACACACACATATATATATATATATATATATATATATTTATATATTTAAGTGTATATATGAGCTTGTGTATGTATATGTAGTGTAAAACTTAAAGATAGAGTCTTGTTTTTCTCTGTTGCGTGATGCAAATTTACACATTTGTCGATTCATGGGAGATTAATGAAGAAAGAGTTAAAAAGAAGAGGCAAAAAAATGAAATAAAGAATAATAAAAGAATATAGAAAGTTGACTAAAGAATAATTTAGTGTAAAAATATTGAATAAGAACCTACAGAGATTTATGTAATGTACATTTAAAAAAAACGCCAACCATCTCTTTTTTCACAACTTAGCTCACACACACAGATGCATACATTCAAATTTAATATAATATATATATATATATATATATATATATATATATATATATATATCATATTGCCTATAAACTTTTAACATTTTTGTATTAAAAGTTAATTTTGTTCTATACCAAATATACCAGGTTTTATTTTTTTTCTTGTAGAACATTATACAATCAGAAAATGTTTAACTTTCAAATTTTAGTAATAAAAGATCTCAACAGTTACTTATTTACATAAATAGACCGAAGCTGTAATCTAAAAGGTAATGTACCCCCCCCATATATATATATATATATATATATATATATATATATATATATATATATAAATTAAAAGTGAATGGCTTAAAACAGAGCGACTATGGTCTTTAAAAGAAAAACATAAGAAGGAACCAGATGCGAAATGGAGAATTATTAAAAATGCACCTTCGCACTAGGTGAATGAAAATCCTTGCATACATTATCTGCAGGAAAAATTAAAAATACCCGAAAATGGTGACACAGAACAGCTATTGAACACTCGATCAGAGTTAACAAATAAGTGCAGACAGACCTCTGTATTGTAGAACGATAGAGGACCAAAAATACCCAGAAGATTCACGATCCGCGAGAAACTTGATTCGGTCTGTTTTTAACCATTCACTTTTAATCGTATATTTAGCTCTATTTATTGAGCTCTTTTACACGTTTTTAGTGCTAGAAATCCCGAAGCATTTAAGTTTTTATCTTAATTTACTTTTTGTGAATTTTAATCGTCACTACCGTGTATATATATCCATGGGTGTATTCGAAAATAAAATATATATAAGGGTAATCCCAAAAGTCTCCAAAACGCTGGGGACGCAGGAAAACTGTTCGTGCGGCTATTGGCAACACTGCTGTGCTTGTTGGGCACCTGTGCATGTGCTTGCCCGATGCGCGTCTGGCTACCATGTCCCGTTTTAGTTTAGCAGTCGTTTCTGATGGAGCTCTATGTAGAAATATAGATATGTGTTCAAATTTTAAAATGATGTAAACATAATTGAGAATAAACAATAAACGTTTCCGTGATTTCTAAATATTTTTGGGGTCTTACCGTTGGGATTACTCTCGTCTCTCTCTCTCTCTCTCTCGCTCTCTATTATATATATATATATTTATATATATACAATTTCATAGATATATAATTTTATATATATATATATATATATATATCATTTTATACACGCACATACACACAGGCACACACATTGCATATATTAAAATACAATCATCAGATGAAACTAAAAATTGGCTTTAAATATATTGAAGTAACAACACTAAGTCTAACTAAACTTAAAACTCAACTCCTTAAATTCATATTTCCAATTAAACATCTAAAATAATGAATATCTAATGGAGATATTTATTTGAATCACTTATACTTTGATGATAGATAGGGTTAATCAGGAAAATTCAAATGTTTACCCGTGAAATTAAAATTGTAATTTTGGGCGGCAACAAATATCCTAAGGCGACAAATTTCTTTTGTTTCTAAAATAAGCTCACCCTGTCGACGGGACTTAGAATATGCTGACTGCATCCCTGAAAAGGGTAAGACTTCCACCCCCACCATACACACAAACAAAAAATATGAGTGTCCTGGGTAAATTAACATTTAAAATGTATTGCCCATGAGTATAGTGTACTATATTAATGGACAACACCGTATTTCTGATTTAATGTTATCTATCTATCTATCTATCTATCTACCTCAGTTTATTCATATCTATCTATCTACCTCAGTCTATTCATATCTATCTATCTATCTATCTATCTATCTATATTGGTTTATTTATATTTATCTATTTATCTATCTATCTAGTTAAACGACTTTCACGAATTATGCTGCTTATCGAAGTCAATGCAGACCGTTCTGAATGAGTTCGATTTACATTGAGAGCTCCATACTTGCGACCTTATGCGACACACATTCATTACTACTGAATAACGAGTTTGATCTTTACTGGATGCCCCATACATGCGACTTTGTGTCATTGTCATATCCTATCCGTGACGAACGGGCTGAGTAAATACATACGTTTGACTTCATACCGAATTTAACCTAACCTTAGTAAATAAGTGGGGGGGGGGTGTAGGGTTCTCAAGTCTGGACAATGGATGGATTTAGGGGCGGTGACCAGAATGTCTCAAGAAGTTGTTAATTTGTGAAATGAATGATTCATCGTAAAAAAAAAGAAAAAAAGAAACAAAAACAACCAAACATCAACAAATCAGAAATCCGCCGCCGACAGAGGCAGATTGTAAAATCTCCATTATTTGACCAATTAATAATGTTTGCTTTGACAAGCTCTCTCGATGAAACATGTTGACCGCGAGGAGATCAAACAAACAGAAAGTAGAGGTAAAACTATTATAT